>PVLA01000270.1:0-579325 GCA_004027455.1 Hydrochoerus hydrochaeris
AGGTCTCTGATAGAGTATTGACCTCCAGGAGCAAAGTGGTAGGGGCACTTAAGGCCGCCTGCTTCGCAGTTTTATCTGCATGGTTGTTGCCCTGTATTATAGAGCCTGTATCTTTTTGGTGGCTATTGCAGTGCACTATGGCCAATTTTTGTGGTAGCATAATAGCCGCCAAGAGTCTAAGAGTTTCTTGTTTGTTTTTGATCTCCTTTCCAGCCGAAGTTGGGAGTCCTCTCTTCTGGTAAATAGCCCCATGTACATGCGCCGTGGCAAAAGCATAAATGGTTGCCCTTTTTCCTTTTGCCAACTCTAAAGCCTTTGAAAGGGCAATTAATTCTGCCCTGTGTGGGGCTGTGTCTTCTCTCAGTCCTGACGACCAGATAACTCAAGTCCCATCTGTAACCGCAGCCCCTGCGTGTCTCTTACCTTTTAGTAGGAAACTGCTGCCGTCAGTGAACCAGGTTACCTTAGCATCTAGGAGTGGCCGGTCTGTCAGGTCTCGGTGAATTCCAATTTCCTCTGCCAGAATCTCTTGACAGGTATGTAGGATTGGCTCAGATGTCTCATCAGGCAGTAGAGTGGCTGGGTTGAGGGCAGTTGGAGGACTGAATATTATTCGGTCCTTATTGAGCAGGAGGCTTTGGTAGTAAGTAATCCTGGCATTGGAGAACCATCTATCTGGGGGCTGATGGATGACACTTTCTAACGTGTGTGGGGCTACTATGGTCAATTTTTGTCCCAGAGTCAGTTTATCTGTGTCTTTGGTTAGGATAGCTGCTGCTGTGATAGCCTTTAGACAATGGGGCCATCCATTTGCCACAGGGTCTAATCTCTTTCACAAATAGGCCACAGGTCGCTTCCATGGGCTGAAGGCCTGAGTTAACATCCTTTGAGCTATTCCTCATTTTTCTTTGATATCACTTGGGGCCCTTGAGGCTCAAAGGTTATTCCAGCTCTTAGTTTAGTTAGAAGATCTCTCCCCATAAGGGGAGCTGGGCACTCCAGTATTACTAAGAAGGAATGTAGGACTTTACCTTTACCTAGGTCCATAGTCCTCTTAGTGGTCCGTGCTCTGTATTTGCTCCCATTAGCCCCTTGAACTAAGGACCTCTTGGATAAGAGAGGTCCCAATGGGGCTTGGAGAGCAGAAAAGACAGCTCCCGTATCTACTTCAAAGTCGATTGGGGTCCCCTCCACGTTAAAAGTTACCCTGAGTTCGGGGAGGGGATTTGAGCCCTGTCCCCTCTAGTCTTTTCCTTCCAAGGCCAGCACATTAGGTGGACGTTGTTGAGCCTCTAAGGCCTATTCCTTTTTCTTTTTTTTTTTCTTTTAAGCTTGAGGCAATCTTTGATGAGGTGTCCCAACTCCTTACAATATGCACATTGGTTGGGGTCAAGAGGAGGTCAGCATGGCTTATCCTCATCTATGTTTTCCTGAACTCCTTTTACTACTGCGGCCAAGATTTTTGTCGATTCCATATTCCTCTTTCTATCTTTGGTTAGTTCTTTCTCCCCTCTCTCTTGAAATATACTTTATCAGTTTTCTTAACCAAATCTCTTAAAGTTAAGTCTTGTAACCCGTCTAGTTGTTGGAGCTTACGCCTAATGTCTGAAGCCGACTGACCTATAAAGGCCGTGGCAACAGATGCCCGTTGTCCCTCATCTTGAGGGTCAAAGGGAGTGTACCTACGGTAAGCTTCCATTAGTCTCTCTAAGAATATTGAAGGCAATTCAGTAGGTCCTTGAAGGATCTCCCTTACCTTAGCCAAATTTGTAGGCTGCCTAGCAGCCGCTCAGAGACCCACCACTAGAGTCTGGCGATAGATGGACAGATGCTCCCTACCTTCTGGAGTATTGGGGTTCCAATCAGGGTGGCGTAACGGGAAGAAGCCATCAATGATATTTGGGAGCTGGGTAGATCTCCCATCCTGTCCCGGCACAAGTTTTCTGGCCTCTATGAGGATTCTATCCTTTTCTTCAGTGGTAAACAAGGGCCCCAGCAACTGTTGCCAGTCGTCCCAGGTAGGCTGGTGAGAGAACATGAGAGACTCCACCAACCCAGTTAACCAAGAAGGGTTCTCAGAAAAAGGAGGGTTATTATTTTTCCAATTATATAAGTCGGAGGAGGAAAAGGGCCAGTATTGGAGTGCTGGCATTTCTCCCCCATTCCCATCGTCCAGCATGTGTCCATGCAGCCTGAGGGGGAGTGTGATTGCCACTCTGCCCTTACTGAATGAGCACAGTTAGTTATTATCATAATACAGGAAGAGTCTGGGAGGGTGCCTTAAGGTACAGATGACTGTGTTTATCAAAGGTTTGCAGCTAGGCTTTAGGCCCTATCAAAGTTGATTAAATTTAGCACAAATAGCAAAACAGTAACTTGATCAGAAATATCTAATTGGTCTTGAAATAGATTGCCATACCATAAATGTGTCCCTACATTACAATTTGCCTTAAGAAGTACATGGAAGGCAGAGCTGCAAATCTCAGCTATAAGTGTAGGTCCTACCTCATGAAGCTAGGTAGGACCAGGCTGTTGTCCCAGGGAAGTTCTCAGTATCATACACCACTTATGTGCATTTTTAAAGGTGAAATGTTGAAATGGTTTTAGACCCTTTGGGCTAGCATTTAAATCCATGGAGGTTTTACCTGGTGAAGGAAGTTCCCTCCAAGCCTTAGTTTTGCTATTCTAAATTGACCTATTGCAGCGCCCTTTTCCATCTATGCCATGTCCTATTCCATCCATGCCTTGTGACAAGGTCCATGGGTGGAGGAGAGTGCTTTAAGGAATTGCTTCTCCAGGAAAAGGATACCGCATGTGGGAATGGGGTGTGGGGATCTTGGAATGTTTTGTACTGGTAATTGTAATTTGTTTAATTCCTATATATATATTTTTTTTCATGTAATACTCAATATGAAATCAAAAATAGAAACTCCAGAGGAGTTACTAGAAACCCTCTAGATAACCCCTTTGTCAAAGCTAATCGTGAAATTTTACCTTCTGTGAGTAATATGAGAGAGTTTATATAAAAGCTTCAAATGAAAGAGCTCATGGAAGAGGATTTACAAAACTCCCATGAGACAACTACCCTTGATCCAGGGAAGTTTCTCTATCAGAAATTACAAACTAAAGCCCCCAAGAAAAGAAAACCAGTACCAAGGACTTGCTTAAACAGACCTATTTGGTATCTCCCTCGACCCAAGAAACCTTTACCTCAAGTGCCTGACCCCTCTCTGCCTTACACAGGGATTTATGATAAGTATGGGCAAAGAATAGTTAATATCAAAGGAAAATGGGCCAAATGTAATCAATTAAATTTCATGGAAAGGTTAGCTAGGAATGGGCCACCCTATTGTATTAGATCAACAGGGGATAAAAAACATTACGTAACTATGTTAAAAAGAAAGACAGAAAATCTGGCCAACAAAGAAAAGAATCAATATAAATAGAACAGGAAGTATTGGGGCTAGGGTATAGCATGTTTGCTTTTGCAAGCTAATTAAGTATAAATTCCTAAGTAACAAGATTAAAGTTTAACAAAGGTGAAAAAATTAATTAACACATATTGTTTAAGATTATCGCTGCCTGGCCCTAAGCCTGGGACGCTTCCTGCTTGGGGTTTAAGTTACTGCCAAAAGTTAGCAAATATATACTCCCGCTTCTGTAAAATAAAATACATTCAGATTCACTCACATACTGGTGTGCAGTGTCTTCTGTCTCTCACTCGCCGACTCCCTGACCACCTTTGGGACCCCTGAGCCCTGCCCCAGCTGGACTCCGGCAACCTATATTTGCATATCAATAGCAAGCTGACTGCCTGTGGCAGCAAAGACAACCTCTAATTAACATATCTTTTGTAATGGCTAAACTGCCAGAGGCCTGATCTGTGCACAATTCAAAAATGTTTTCTTTTCACAATAAAGAATTTGCTGGCCTTAAACATACTTTAGCTATTTCTTTCCAATCATTTGAGGCCACAATCTGTCATCTTAGATGTTTTACAAACCCCAAGGCAAATGAATCTGGGGGAGAATTGAGGAAAGCACCCCCACTGTTTGGTGGGCCCTAGGCAGGTTTGTTACAGGCTTTTTTTTTTTTTTTCCCAATATAGAGAGTAAAGCGTTTTTCCATATTGGGGAGAGCCAATGCAGGGGCAGATTACAGGGCCTTTTTGATCTAATCGAAGGCGGGAATCCCGCAGTTCCTAGAAATTCCCGCAATTGTCTCTTATTCGTGGGTGGGGTCCTCTCCGCCCCTCTCCGTTCCGGCCCTGCATCACCCCGCCCCCACCCCCGCCCCCAAAGGGACTGGAGTAGGAGAGAGGAGGGGGGGTGAGAGGGAGGAGGTGCCCCGGAGTCCAATAGGATTAAGTCGGACTGCGGACTGCGACTTGGTTGGGGATGGAGCAGGTTGAGCTTTTACGGGTAAGAGAGTGATGGGCTCCGGTTAAGCCGGAGTTAAAAAGGGGCTTACCCATTTTGGGGGATCTTCACATAAGTCTTGCCACACCACAATGTAAGGTTGTTGGTCAGGATGTCCCTGTCCCTCAGGACGGAAGATTACAGTCCTAATCGCTTGGATAAGGAGGAGTTGGAAAGTCCCCTCTGGTGGCCATCCCACCTGAAATGTAGGTCACTCTGAGGAGCAGAACGTCTGCCATTTACCCTTTTTGACAAGTAAAGAAGGATTATGAGCCCTCTCTCGTATTTCCAACCAATGATCTAGAGTGAGAGAGAGGGGTAGATGTTGTCTATCCCATGGTGGGTGCTGTGGAGCAAAATAAGGTTAATGGCACCAAACAAACAAAGACGAACGAACACTGAGACCAAGACAACAAACAAATGCCGGCTTAATGACTAAGGTGATTCCACTGCAAAATAGGCAAAAACTTCCCCAGAGGAGAAGACAGGATCTGAGGAACGACTAATGGTGACCCCACCACAAAATAGACTCAAAAGAGCCTACGATCCCCAGGGCGTCCCCTGGGGAAGTGACTTGTGACACAGAAGCCCGGAGGCAAGTCACTTGGACCAAGAGCTCACGCGTCTTGGTGCCAGTCACAACAAAACTAGCGATCGCAAAGTGAAAGTAAGACAAAGAGAGACAGAAAGAGAGAGAGAAACGGCCGTACTTACCCCGAGAGGTGGCTGTTGAAGTCTCCCAACGCAGGGGGTCGTCCCTATCTCAGTGGGACCTCCAATGAAAGGGTTGAGATGATCGCCGCGTGTAGGAAGAAGCCAACAGACGCCCTCTCATGCAATATGCAAGGGGTTTTATTTGTTGTCCAAGCATGTGTGGGACCCACTGAACACGCAGGGACAGAGAGCCACGAGGTGTGCCAGAGCATGGCTTTTAAACTACCGAACAAAGGGAGGAGGGGTCTTTGCAAGTGTGGTCACAGGAGCAGATGGCATTGGTTAGTTTAAATGGCTTTTTACATTTATTGGAGGAGACGACCATAGGGTGGTCTAGAGTTGGGTGGCGGAGGGTGCTTCCTAATATGGGCAGCAGATGCCCAGGGAAGATACATTCCATAAATTCCTTAAACATGGAATGGGGCTGTTTCTACCTCACAACCCAGGTTTTCTAGTCAGCTTAATCCTTGTCTGAATTTAATCTAGGCAGCTTTAACTATAATGGCTCAATTCCCAGAATATTGGGAGGAGATGAGCAGCATAGAGCAGTGTAGACCATGCACTGTTAATAAGAGAAAATTTCTCTTACAAAACAAGTATGATTTTAGATTTACTGATGGGGATAACATTGTATCCCACCCAAAGGTCGTGGTGAGGTGGGGTGGGGAATGGGAATATGGTGACTGTCAAAGTTCAGGCAAAGGAGAAGAAGTTTGAATGCAAACCCGTGATCCTTAGTGCGGAAGTAAGGACTTTGTGCGGAAGTGAGAAGGATCCAGGTTAATGCATGTGGTGTCTTAGCTGAAACCCCCCAAATCTTCAGTCATACACACCTATCATCAATGCTCAAGAGCAATTTAACTGCCTTTCCTTCACTTATGCTTGGACTCCTGTGTTCTCTCCACCCCAGCGGGAGCGTCTCTGCCCATCGGCCTTGCCCGCAGGCCTCCTGGTTTCTTGCTGCAATGGAGTGGTCCGGCTGTACACTACCACACTTCTCAGAAGAAGGTAGACAGGATGCCCTGGGTGAAGGAAGGCCAAGGGAGAAGGAGGGCCCCTGAACATGGGGTCTAGAGGTGCTTAGCATTATCACAGCCATCCTTGCTAGGGAGCTCAGAGATGCAGTCTCTTAAAACCATGAACTTTTAAAAAACTTTATTTGGTGCTGAAAATTAAATCTAGGGCCTTGCACATGCTAAGCATGTGTTCTACTCTGAGCCCAGAGAGACACCTTTCTGCTGTGTCCAAGAGAACAGAATTACTTCTGGTTATGAGTTAGTGTATTAGGAACAGTGAGGAGAGTGATTAAACAGCAACACCAATGGTCATACTTACCTTTTACTGAGTACCTATGTGTCAGTTATTTTTAACATTTTAATTCTTCAAACACTTTTTACATCAAGATTTCAGGTTCGCTCATACAAAACACAATTGTAAGAAAGTATCCTGTCTTTATTTCCTTATCCCCTTATGGTGCTCTCATCTTTATTTCTATTCCACCAAACATAAAACTGCTATGTTTAAGTCCAACAATAGTCCTGTGCAGTAGGTGAAACAATTTTCTTCTCTCCCTCCCCAACTCTCTTTCAAAAATAAATCTCAGTATGTGCTGGATAGAACAATCAGTCTTTCTGAGTTTCAATTTTACTCCCAAAGCACTCCAAAATATCATCTCTGGGGGACAAACAGGATGCACAACCCCTCAGTGTGGGCTGGATGAGGATCCTGGTGTGGATAGTTGGGAATGTTCTGCTTGGTGTCCAGTGAGGTGTGGTTGGTTCAGTCCTAATCAGTTCTGCTGGTGCCCATCACTTAACGCTTACACTGTTCAGGCCATGTGATCTCTCTCTGCTGAACAAACCTTACTTCCTTTGGGGAGCATTAGGGATTCCCCTGAAGCTTGGCTGTGGCTCCCAGTGAGGACATCCCTAGTTCTGATACTACAAAGTCTCCTAGACACTACCAAGGGGATTGCAGATGCCCAGTTCTATCTCGCATCCCTTCCTCGGGGACGTCTGGGTGTGCCATGGGGTAACTGACAGCAGCTGAGGAAGTGAGCCTCAGGCCACCTGCTGCACCGTAGTTTTCCATGCCATGGGCACAGGCACTGGGGAGGCAGCCTGCAGAGATGTTTTCTATGAATTGGAGTGGGGAGGAGGCCATGCTTCCCTGCCTTCCCTTCACTGTCCTTTTCCCAGTCTCTCTGCCCTCTGGGACTTGGTCCTAAGAGGGGAGGTTAGGATGTAGAACTATGCCTGTTTTCCCTCTTTTATTACCCCTTTCCTCACTTTAATAGTTATTGATGTATTAGATGAGAATTAATGGAGATTAGAAGCTACTTTCTCCCAGCAATATCTCATTTTCATAAGCAAAATATAAAGGCGAGACAAGTTTTAAGTTCAAAGTTGTTCTCTGGCCTATGTTCCAGGCATCAGCTGCCATCTTCCCCTTGCATAAAGCCCTAGGGGGAAATTTCCAGAACTGGTGGATCTCTAAAGACAAGTTTAGATTAGCAGTTGCTTGGGGCTGAGTGTGGGTGGCTGGGGGATGAGAATAGATGCTAAAGCCTGCAGGATTCTTTAAAGATGTTCTAAAATTGTAGTGATTGTTGTACAACTCTGTGACTATACAAAAAACCACTGAATTATATACTTTAAGTGGATAAATGTTACGATGTGTGAATTATATCATCATAAAGCTATCATTTGTTTCTTTAAAGTGACATTGCTTGTCCATAGAGGAAGCGGACTATGAGGGAATATAATTTTGTGTTGCTATTTTTTTGAGACACGGGTCCATCACATAGCTAAGGCTGGCCTTGAGCTCACTATCTAGCCGAGGTTGGCTTTGAATTCACCATGACCTTTCTGCCTCAGCCTCCTGAGTGTTGGGACTGTAGAAATGTGTCACATGCCTGGTTCTGAGGGGATATAATTTAAATGGATTTTTAAAAACCTGTAGCACAATGCCAGCACTCAGAAGGCTGAGGTAGGAGGTAGGAGGATTGTTGTGAGTTGAAGGCCAATCTGGGCTACATGATGAGCTCAAGGTAGCCTAAAACTGCATAGTGAGTTCCTGTCTTCAAAACAAAACAAAACAAAACAACCCAAGCAAGCAAGCAAGCAAACAAACAAACAACCCCATAAAAAGCTAAAAAACTAAACCCAAAACAAATTAAAACAAATAAAAACTGTGGAATAGGGCTGGGGATTTAGCTCAGTGGCATAAGCGCCTGCCTTGCAAGCGCACAGTTGTGAGTTAGATCCCCGGTGCAAAACAAAACAAACAAACAAAACCTGTGGAATAACCATACAATAGACTATTATACAACAATGAGAACAATGAGCAAGAAGGATCTACTGATTCACATAACAATGTGGATATTGCTCAGAAAAAGCCATGTACCATATGAATCCATTTATACCAAGTTCAAAATTAGGCAAAAGTAGAGTACAGAGTTAGATGTCAGGACAGGGTTCCCCTTGGGAGGAAGTAAGGTTTACAGGTTGTGTTGTTTCTTGACCTGGATGTGTGTGCTTTGTGAAAATTCATGAATTTATAACTTGTTTCTGTAAGTGTGTTAGACTTCATCAAAATGTTTACTGAAAAAAAGTTTCAGCTGAGGGAAGCCAAGGCAAGAGGTGAAAAGCTTGAGCACAGTCTGTGCAACTGAGCAATGTAGTGTGATTCTGTGTCAAAATAAAGAATAAAGGGCTGTGGATGTAGCTCAGTCTGAAGGCTCTGGGTTCAGTTCCCAATACTTACCTTGTTTCCATTTCCCATTTGCAGAAAAATATTCTTGTTGTGGTTTAGATCTGAAATATCTCCCAGATGTCTCATGTGTGCAGAAGTGGGGTTTTTGAAAGGCAATTGGATTCTGGGGCATTATACTCATCGGTGATTTCCATCCATTGATGAGTTAGTTCATAGCTGAATAGTCTGTTAGGAAGTGGGGACTGAGCAGAATAGGTGAGTCTCTAGGCCATGACCTAGAAGGGTGTATTTTTGCCCCTGGCTCCTTCCTTCACTCTCTCTGCTTCCTGGCTGCCATGGGGAGAAGAGTTTTCCTCCACTGTGCCCCTCCACCATGCAGTTTCTGCTTCAGAGCCAGCTGAACATGGCCTGAACCCTCTGAAACCATTAGCCAGAATAAACCTTTCTTCATTTAAGTTTCAGGTGTCAGATAGTTTGTCCTTGTGACAGGAAAGTGACTAATACAATCGTCATTATACTTGCAAGGTGGATTTGGTTATTCCCCATTGTTCAAATGAAGAAACTAAGGTCTAAGGGTTTCAGGAATTAGTTGAAGGTCACAGGGCTACAGGTGACAGCCAGGCTCTAAGTAGTCAGTGTGGCCACCCGGGTCTCATGTCTCTGGGTTCTGACAGTTCCTCCCTGTCCCGTCTCTGACAGCTTTTCTACAGAGCAATTTGTTCATTTTACAGGCAGCTCCCGAGCTGGCAGCCTCCTCACCTATCATACATCAGAGGAAGATCCTCTGTGTGAGGTCTTTTCAGGCCTGTTCTAGATTTGTGGCAGCTCTGCCACCTTAGCTGTGACCCTCTCTATTACTATCCTAGTTCTAACTTCCACAGTGAATGTCGAGAAAGGAAGCAGCTCTGGAAATAGATGGATGGTATTCACCTGTCACATTATAGCTAAAAATAAAAAGGGGGAGGTTATAGTGAGATGCCATTGGTGCCATAGTACCAGCTGATTGACACATTCTCATTGTTACTTCCAGTGAAAGGAACTATCTAAGGCACAGCTGATTCTGTCATCCAACATGGCAGTGAATTCTGGTCATTCATTAGAACAGCTTGAGTTGGCATAGGAGATTAAATAATGAAACAAGACCGATAGCAGCCTCTCCTTGAATACAAAGGAAAACGATACAGAGTAAGTGAAATCTAGACATGCTTAGCATAGGATAATTGGACCAATGCTGCATCAAAGGATGATGTTCCCGTCCACACAGAGGAGAGGTGAGTAATGAGTCTCAAGTCAGCGTTCTGCTGGGAAAAGACCAGGGCTGTGTTTGGGCTGAGATTCCTACTGTACCTTCCATTTTAAAATGTGTCTCTCAAGATGAATTGATTTGTTGAACTGAATTCAAATTTTAAATGGAATTTTGAGATCTTCTAAATAATTGTGGGGAGTTCCTGAGGCTGTATTGCCATTAGGGTCGATGTAGTCCTGAAGTGCTCCTTTCATGTATGTGTACTTGTGTTCTTAAGTGATGAGATGGGAATGATGCATTGGGGATTGGTGGTCAAGACATAAAATGGTGTTACCATGGAAATTTGAATCTTGACTGGAAACTTTTGCCTGGGGCAAGTTTTAGTTTTTGGCATTTCTCACTTGGAGGTTCTGGATGGAGAGGTTTCTCTCTGTCATGAGGGTCACAGCTGGTCCTGCTCTGTCATGCGTTAAGGCCCACATGAATGCACTAAAAATGAGGCCCCAATATGCTCAAAATGTGTCAATTACCTCAGCAAATCTTAATGACCATGTTTTAATTTAATTTTTAAGTTTAGCATTCTTGAGGAAGCAGGAGTAATAGGAAGAAAGTAATAGAACCTCTGGATCATGTGGGAGGAATATTTTAAATGAAAGGTTGCTTTATCCTAAGATTAAATTCTTTTTCAGTATTTTTTCTCCTACTAGGACATCCTAAAGGAGGTGCTTGGTCTCCACTTGTGATGGGTTTATTTAGTAATTAACAAAAGGGAGTTCATTTGTAAACTTTTATTTTGAGCATCTAGAATTATAATCTTTTTTTACGGGGGAGGCCTGTTTACTTTCTTTAAAGCAAATTTTGCCAGTTGATGAGGAAGATTTATAATAAAGACTCAAGTTGAGGGTTGTATATTCTTTTTATACATTTTTTTATTATTTTGAAGGTATTAAAATACAACAGAACAAGATGGAACAAAGCCAATTGAGACAGTGTAATGAAATTGGTACAGAACTGCACAGCAGGTGAACAGGTGGGATAACAGTAATAGGTACTATAGTATATCTTGTTATTTTCCCAATATTTGTTCTTTCAATCAGGTATAGCAAAATCAAAGGAAATACAGAACATTATAGAAATTATCAACACAGAATATTGAATAGAGCAGTGCAATTGATCAGAACAAAGCAAAACAGTGATAAAAATATTTGCCTTCAAAGAGATGGTAGAAGGAAATCCCCCTTATTTGCTATATTGTGTATGGTCAGCCTCCCAAGAGATGCTCAGATCTCTGGCTCCCACTTGCTAACGAGGGGAGGGAGAAGGGGGATTTGTGGGGGGGATTGGATGTTTGATTCTCAGCCTGAGCACAGGTAGGAGATGCTGACGTTTCTCTCCCTGGGGTGGCTGCAGCTTGCCAGGCCACAGTGAGCTGACTGCTTGGTTTCTCAGTGCTCTAAGTTCCAATATGGTTCAGATCTCAGGAGACGCTGATAGTTCTCACCCTGGGGTGGCCACAGCTTCCCAGGCCACAGCTGCTTACCAGGGCAGTGAGCTGGTTGCTTGGTTTCCCAGTGACATAAGTTCCAACATGGCGTGGATCTCAGGAGACGCTGGTGGTTCTCGCGCTGGGGTGGTGTATGTTCTTTAATGTAAGTTTTTTTTTCCTCCAAATTTTCTGTTGCTATAAAATATACATAACACAAACTTTGCCATTTTAATTACTTTTAGTGTACAGTTAGATAGTATTAAATATGTTCATGATGTATAGGAGTCATCACCTTACTTTTCCATAAACCATGTCCTCTATTTTTTTTTTTTTAAATTTTGGTGGTACTGGGGGTAAAACCCAAGGTCTTTGTCTTGAACATCTCAAGGTCTTTTTAATTTTTATTTTGACAAAGTCTTGTGGTTGCTAAATTGCCCAGTTTAGGCTGGAATTTTGAATCATCTCACCTCCACCTCCCAGATTGCTGGGATTATAGGAGTGCACTACTATGCTCAGCTTCATTTCATTTTATAAAGTGGAAACTTTCCACCTATCAAATAATAACTATCAATTCCATCAGCTCCCAGCAGCCATAAGTATCAGCTTGGTTTTACATAAGTTACTAGAAATGGGACTATGAGACATGAATGCTGGTTTTTAGGAGGTATAGAAACAATTTCATTCTATTTCTCCTTTTAAAAAATTAAGGAAGGGGCTGGGGATTTAGCTCAGTGGCACAAACACTTACTTGGAAAACACAAGGCCCTGAATTTGATTCTTGGTACCAAAACAAAACCAAAAAATTAAGGAGGAAGGAAATTATTTATTCTTAGGCAAAGGTGTGTTAGAACCTCTATGTACAAATTGGAAAGAGGAAGAGAAAAGAAAGAGAAACTGAAATGGAGGAAAGGAGGAAAAAAAGGAAGAGAAAAGCAAAAAAAAAAAAAAAAAAAAAAGATAGTTAAAATAGTTATACTAGCCGGGCATGGTGGCTTACACCTGTAATCCCCATACTCAGGAGGCTGAGGCAGGAGGACCGTTGTGAGTTCGAGGCCAGCCTGGGCTACAAAGTGAGCTCAAGGCCAGCCTGAAAATGCATATTGAGACCCTGTCTCAAAAAGACAAAAAAAAAAAAGATAGTTATACTACTAATTTTGTTTAGTTCATTAAAAAAAGATTTGTGGTAATACTGCTTAGACAATTAGATGGTAATATCTTGAACTTGAGTAACTAATTTAAAGATAACAATAAGTAATGTATTAACCATTGTTACTTTCTTATTATCTTGTTTTGAATTTTTTCCCCTTAAAATAGAAAAAAAAAAAAAGAATTTCTGGGGACAAGTCGAGAAAGCACTTTCTTTAAGTGGATTTGAAATTTAGTGGCTGAGAACAAAGGGAGCCCTATTCATGTAGGCAAAACAGAGACATCTGCTGGTGGATGGGCAGACTGACTTTCTCGGGAGCTCCAAAGGCTTCTGAAGGTTACTCTTAGCAAGACAGGCAAATCAGTCAATGCCAGCTGTTTGCTTTTGGAAAGAGGTGTTGAACATTCATGGATTGGAATATTCAGTAAAAGCACACATACACTTAATTGTGGTTTGTTGTTTTGGTGATATGTGGCCCTACCTGGATTGGAGAGCCAGCATTCTTCCAAAAAGGGCATTTTTTTTTTTTTTTTGCCCACTTTGTTTTCCTAATGCTTTAATCCATCACCTGCAGTGAAAGGCCCTTTAGGGACAGATCTTGGAGAAGGAGAGCTCCTTCCTTGGCCAGCCAGCAGCCTCCTGATGTGGGTAGCATCTGGGGAAGGGAGTATCCGGCTGGGGGTTAGTCAGCTGCTCTGGGCAGCTCTTAACTCTCAGCCTGTTATTCTCCCAGGGACTAAGCCCACACAATCTGGGACCATTGTACCAGCTGGATGAGAGTTTGGATGTCCAGGCTGAGGAAGGTCTATAAAGGCTGGTTTCTTCCATTTTCCCAGGGTCTAACCATAAGCATCACCTTCTGATTGGGCAGGAGCCTCCAAGATGAGATGCTCTGTTTTCCATCTAGCATTTTCAACTCCCCACACAAGTTTGCCCACTGTTTAACTGACACAACAAACCCCAAACAAAATTTATCACCTCCAACTGCCTCCCTATCCTCAAATGGCTCTGAAGAAACAAAAAGGAGCTGCTCTTGAGAGAATATGAAGACAACTAACTTGTCTCCAGAGCCTGTTCATGCCATTCCAGGATGGACTCTGAAGCTAGGGCCTCACTTTCCCTTTTTTTGGCACCAGGGATCAAACTCATGACCTTGTGTTTGCCAGGCAGGTGCTTATGCTGCTGAGCTAAATCCCCAGCCAGTTCCCTTGAGGACATTAACATCCCCTTCCACTTCTTGCCATGAGGTTGTGACAAGGTGAGCTCAAGGGCCCTGAGCACAGGCCCTGACCCAGCAGAAGCACTCAGCATAGTTACTTATCTTTCTAGTCTCAGAGCTGCATCTCTTCTTATTTCCATTACTGCCAGATCTGGGTTAATGCAGCCACCGTACTGGTCTCTGGGCTTTCTGGCTGCTGCCTTCTTTTCACAGGCTGTTGCCAAGATAGTGTCCTAGAAATTCAGTTCTCATTGGGCTATTTTCTAGCTAAGAAACTAGATGGGCTTCTTAAACAATCAGTCCAACTCCCTAGCTCTGCTCTGAACTTCTAATTTGATTCCTCCTTTTATTTTCTAGACTTCTTATTAACCACAAATTCTTCACCCTAGGTGGGACTGCTGAGCATGTCCTCTGGATTCTGGCCCATGCCTTTCTTTACATTCCTTCCCTGGTCCTTTATGTCTTCCTCTTCCATCTTCTAGTCTTGCCTGCATTTTAACATACAGTTCAAATCCCACCTCCACCATGAGATTTTCTGTAATTCTACAGCCTATGATTTTCCCCTAGGGACTAATCCTTTTTACCTTAATAAATCCAAATTCTTGTTACATTAAGTCCCATGAAGAATCCATTAGTTAAAATTTAGCTATTCTAAAGTTTTTCTTAATTTTCTTATCAGTTTTTTGAAGTAAAGACCTGGGTTATGTCACTCCTGTGTGCCTCAATTTCTTCCTCTGGAAAATGGGGATAGTGATAGTTCCTGTTTGATGGGATTGTTGTAAACACTAAGTAAACTCACATGTGTAATGCTAGTGCCTAGAAACTACTAAATGTTGAATAGCATTAACTATTGTTATTGTCCTATGCAAATAAAAATTAGATCAATACAATCTGCTTGGTTATCAGGCATATTTCACAGAGAAGCCATCAGGTTCTGGACTTGGGCCCTTTACAGCCATCTGACCCTATATTGTGTATCTTTTAAACAGGACATGAATTCATTTGACAAATATTGACTGAAGGCTTGCAACGCCCAGGTACATGCTAAACTGTAGGTTCTGGTCTTAGTTGTGTTTATTTTTACATATGTGGTCAACCACATATTTATATCCAAAGTAAATAACATATGTCAAATACATTTGTCAAAGAGACTCTGAATTCAAATCTTTTCCTCATTTATCTGGTCTTGAGCAAATAATTCATCACATTCCCCCCTCCCCAAAGTTTCTTTGTGGTAGAATGAGCTCTAAAGTCTCTCTATTTTTTTTTTAAATCTGTTTCAGTCATGTATTAGGCAGACAGAGACTGACCTTTTCTCTGTCCTTGTGCACAGCAGACTTGGATATGTGAGCTCTTAGTGGTGATCTGACACTCTCCTAGCTCGTTTTGTGACTCCTTGCCTTCTCCTCTTTAAGGAAGGGCCTCTGAGGATCTCCCTGACCTCATTCACATCACTGCCTCACTGTCAGAGAATGTGACCTCACTGTCCAAATACCGTGGCAGAGGAAAGGGCATGTGTACCTTCACTAATCTGTCATCTTCTTCTTTTCTCTATTTCCTTCCTTTTCTTACTTAAATTACATGTGTGCAGATACACACAGCTCATTTATATGCTCTAACACAAGGCTCTGAGATATATTTTTAAAAATCTAAAACATCCTGTCAGTGCCTTGCACACTCCCAATCCCATATGCTTGCTTAATACATGCTTGCTGACGAATGGAAACTGCCTGCTGCCATCATGGAAATGGAATGCTTTGTTTTCCCAGTGGTTTCCAAGTGTGGGTAGATTATGAGACCTACACTCTCCCTCTTTCCCTCCACACCTGAGTCAGAATTTCTGCAGCTAGGACTCAGGAACCTGGACATTTGACACATATCCAGGTGATCTCTCTGTGCACCTACAGTTAGAAGTCCATGGAATCTGTCCAGCCTGTATCAAATCCAAATCTACTAGTACAACCCATGAGCTAGACAAGAACTTGTTCACTGTGGGCTCAGAGCTTCAGCTTCCCTGATAGAGGCAATAGATGCCACTCAGTTCTGTCTTGTCTGGTCTGTATTTCCACTGCACACTGATGAGGTACCAACTCCCATCACTCAGTCTGAAGGGCAGCTTCCCATGAACTCCCTCAGCGGTCTTAGCTACCACTGGCATCTTTCCTGTCGATCCCCAACTTTTATCCTGTGTGGCTTCCTGAAGGAGCTGTACTTCCTGTGGGTCTGTGATTTGCACACCTGGACCTACTCCAGCTGCTCAGGTTTCTCAGGCCAGGTCACTGTATTCTGGGGAGCTGCATATTGTAGGACAATAGATTTAAAGATTTTTGAAGCACAATTCAAGGTAAGAAGTCTATCTTGTACTGAGACTTGGTATAAGAAACGTACACACAAACAAATATGCCCGGTAAACAAGTGTAGTTACCATCACACATTTGAGCATTGATATTTTCTATTCTATTTTATCTAAAAGATAGTTTTTAGGTACAAAATGGAGATGCGGGGTTTCTGTTGAAAATCTGATGGAAGTTTCAGTTCTGCATTGCACCATTTTCATGTGATTTCAGAGACCACAATTTCTCCAGACCATCCACAGAACCTGTCCACAGATGAACTTTGTTACTTGCCCCCTTGAGAAAGTACATTGCACTGTATGAAGGAGGGTGACATTAGGACAGGCTTTCAGAATTAGATGTAAAGTTTTTTCAGTGATGGTGCTTCCTCTCCTGATAAGCTTTCAGAGTATCTGTGGCAAGAAGGGGTTCTCTATATGGGAAAGAGTTATTGAAAAGCCTTTTAAATGAATTTTCCACTCTTTTCACCTGTCCTGTGGGTTGGGTAGGGCATGAGCCCTCTAAAAAAAAAAAATCCATGTAATTGAGAGCCAGCCTTATTATTTTCAGAGTACACAGGAAGCTGAGAATCTTCCCACTGTTAACCGCACAGTCACACCTGTGGAAAGCTCCCTTAGCTTGGCTCGCCTTTCTTGTGGGTTTTCCCAATACAGCTCCCAGCAGCTGGCCTGCCCTTTCTTCATGCTGTTCCCTTTCCCACCTGGGCTTTCTCCCTTCCTTTCAGTTTTTTTTTTAGTATATGTGCTGCCAAAGTGAGTACCCTCCCTTCCCTTCCTGAATGGTTCTCATCTTCCAAGATTTCTTGCCCTGAAGCCTAGCGATCCTTTCTGTCTGTGCTGGGCAACTTCCTGGCTGCATGCTCAGTGTTGGGAATGTATCTTAGTGCACATGAATGGATGGCAAGGACTAGGTCTTGATACTCTTTGGATTTACCTCCATGCCCTGAAAACAGCAGGTTGTCAAAGAGAATTTCCAGCTCAGACTCTGAGGTTGGCATTTGTACCTCCTGTTTACTGCTGCATGGTGCCCAGAGGTGACGTGACAGAACAGTCATCAGCTCAGATTCTGAGGTTGCACATTTGGTTCAAATCTTAGTTTTGCATATACTAACATGGAAAGTTTTCTAAAAATGCAGTGAATTTCCCCTGCTACCACCTGGGGGTGAAATAGCATGTGCACATACTTTGTTATTGTGTGATATTTCTTTGGGTGAATACAAAAGAAATTAGTG
The DNA here is from genome assembly GCA_004027455.1 of Hydrochoerus hydrochaeris. Taxonomy (NCBI): domain Eukaryota; kingdom Metazoa; phylum Chordata; class Mammalia; order Rodentia; family Hydrochaeridae; genus Hydrochoerus; species Hydrochoerus hydrochaeris. The sequence continues at coordinate 17,530 of PVLA01000270.1, forward strand.
GAAGCAACTTCCTCTGTGGAGTTAGAGAGGAGACTTACTTGCTTATTTTTCACTACATTCCTTTTGAATTTAGTTATGTGTGTATATATTGCCTAGTTAGAAAATTTACATTTAAAAAATCCCATCTTTGGTCATTAGTAGCTGTGTAAATTTTAGAAAGTCATTTGGTTTTCCTAATTTTCAGTTTCCTCCTCTATAAATGCAGGTAAGCAAGTCATAGTTTGACTGAGTTGGACGGATTAAATAACATAGTGGAGACGAATTACTAAGAAAACTTCCTGGCACATTTATTATATTAATTTGAGAGATGCTAGCTATCATTACTTTGTTACCTGACACAGCTACTTAGAATTCTGTCCCTCTTTCTTATATTTTAACCCAACAGCTAGAAGCATGGATTGTTGTGGCCATCTGCCTCTGTTTTCCACCTGTAATAGTGCTTGATGACCCCTGCAAGGTTGGTGGCTGTTGGAGAGCAGTGTAACTAAGCCACTTCCCAGTGTTAGGGGCTGACCTTTCTTTCTTTTACATCCTCCATAGGTAATCCTTCCTTTCCCTTTTTACCCTCAAGGCATTCTAATATTTGGTCCTTCCAATGTTTGTCCTCAAACTTAATCCCTCCTGTAAGCCTCACATAACACTAATGAGCACCTTACAAACTGGAAATTCTTGAATGAGAAAGAACATGAAGTTCTACCTCAACGAGTGCAACTTCAGTCTGGTTGTTTTCCCATTCTGGGGAGAGAGCTAATTTATAGCTCTTTTCAGCTCCTGTCATCTGGGTCTGTAAATTTGCTAGAAATATTTTTGAGTCACTTCAGCTCTCTGCTTTACCTTTTCTGTTGAAGGGTTGTAAGACGATTCACTTGTTTTTACTTAAATTACAGGAATTAAATAGAAGGTTGAATTTCTAGAGATTAGAGGTTAATGCAAAATGATTGCCAACTCTGATTATTCAATACTCTTCCAGAATCTCTTAGTAGTGGTGGCCATACCCATGCAGATTACTTCCCAGATTACTTCCCAGAAAACAAAATGTATTCTAACTTGGAATGGGGATAAGGAGGCATGGAAGAATAAAGGTTATATACCAGTGTCTAATCACACTACAACATATTAATAGCTAACAGTAAGGGAACATTACTATGCATTAGACCCTGTGCTGAACATTTAGCTTAATTCTTACTCAAACTCTGAGGGACTTGTGCCCATTTTAGGGGTGAAAAGATTAAGTGGCTTGTCTGAGAAGTACCAGAGTTCCTACCCACAACCCTGGCCACAGAGTGCACACCCTGAGCTATTACCTAGATCATAGAACTGCATGCTTTTTCTTAATGGAACCACTATAGGAAAGAAAGCAACCAAAGACAGTATGTACATGAATAATCATGGCCGAGTTCCAGTAAAACTTTATTCATAGGCAATGAAATTTAAATTTCATTGAATTTTCTCATGCCATTAAATATTATTCTTTTTTGACCTCTCCATCACTTAAAAAGTAAAAATCATTCTTAGCTCATAGGTACAAAACCAGACTTGGGCCACAGGCCATAGTTTATGGAACCTGAACTGGGTTTTTGGAAGCAGGACAAGCCAAATATGATGGCACACTCTTGTTATCCTGGCTATTTTGGAGAGACAAATTCAAGACCAGCCTGAGCAATTTAGTGAAAATTTGTCTTAAAATAAAAATAAGAAGGGCTGGGAACGTAGCTTAGGGATAGAGTGTCCTTGCATTTGATCCTTAGGAGGACCCCAAAGAGGGAAACAAAGTTAAGTTACGGAAGAATGGAATAATTCCTATAACAAAGAAGCTTGCCAAACCTATGCTAAATCTTTCTAGACTTAATCCAGTGCTAAGATGAAGAGCTAGGGAGTCATGGGCTCCCCATGTGGCCTGAATCCTCACATTTATAGATCTTTTTATCACATTTCACTCAAATCCCTCATTCAGTTTCTAGAGCTGAGCCCTAACTTCCTGAGTGGTTCAGAGCCTCTCCTCGGACTCCTACTTAGACTGCCCCTCCCTAGGCAGTTTTTCTTTTTCCTTCTCCCCAGCTTTCCATCTCCTCAGGTTCAAGCTAAAGTGCCTTTCAAAAATTTGTCTTCCATGTGTTTGCTCTGCCAATCACTGCCTTGAAATGAGCATCAAACCGGGTCTTCTAGCTTACTAAGCACCTGCCCTATCCCTGAGTTCTATCTGCAGCCCCTGCATTTGCCTTTGAAAGGAAGTTTCTTTACAGTACAATTCAAAGATAGGGCTTTCTGTAGCCTTTAGACTGGAAAGATGAGGTTAGTACATTTTGGGGGTGGGGAAGGAGCTTTTAAACAGAGATACAGACTGGATGCAGGAGATGACTTGCTTTCTCCACCCAGGAAGATCCTCAGGCACAACCCCTCTGGGTGCATGTCTCTGTCACACAGCACACAGCTCATGGGAAGAGGTCACACCAACTCTGCAGTCTTTCCCCTTGCATCTAGTGGTTCCTAAGGACTTGAGTGTGCATACTCTAAACCCTGGACTCAGCAAAAGAGCAGAAAGGCAGTCTTCTCAAAGGATTGCATGCTTCCCAAGCTATTTTGCATTTTTTTTTTTTTTGGGTACCAGGTATCAAACCCTTGACCTAGCGCTTGCCAGGCAGGCACTTACGGCACTGAACTAAATTTTGCATTCTTTGAACTTTTCTATGTCTCCTGCTCAAATAAAAAGTATGAACTCCTTTTTCTTTTCTGTTTTTTTTTCCCCCTTAAGAGGTGTCTGGCTTTGTTGCTGAGGCTGCCCCCAAACTCCAAGGGTCAAATCATCCTCTTGTCTTAGCCTTCCAAGTGGCTGCCACTATAGGCACATATATATGTGCTAGCTATAAAGTATGTGTAGTATTGGTAATTTTGTACAAGGCTGGGGAAGCAGTTCAGTGGTAGTGTCCTTGCCCTCATCTGGCTCCAAAAGGTCCAAAAAAATTATTTCTGTGTTAATTGCATGTATGTTTCTGAGCCTACCACACACATCACCTGTGCATATTCTAAGTTGTCCTGGGAAGATGAGAGGATACCTGACTTCTTTTATACAGATATGGCTGAGATTCGTTGGCCTTGAGAGCTTTTTCTATGGTATTCTCATATCTTCACACAACTAGAGGAAGCAGTGCTTGACAGGCCAGTGTTTAAGGAACAGCAAGATGGAAGAAATGTCTGACCATTAATCTCACAAAAGTAGAATTTTCTTAATACACTAATCATTTAAACTTTTATTTTTGGATCTAGAAATAATGAAATGCTCTCTTCTCCTCCCCTTCCTCTCCTCTCCTTTCCTCTCATTCCCTTCCCTCCCCGCCTTCTCTGCTCTCCCCTCCTCTGCTCTCCTCCTTTCCTCTCCCCCTTCCTCCTCCCCTCTCCTGGAGATTGAACTCAGGGCCTCTCACTTGCTAGGCAACTGCTCTGTGGCTGAGGTGTATACTCTCACCCCTCAGACAGACTCTTTATAATCCCAGAAATTTTCTTTTTCATTTTGGAGGAGGGAAAAAAATAAAGTGCATAGTTAACCTGTATTATGATTTGACATTTCCATTTGGCTTCACAAAGGCAGTGTTATAACAAGTATCTGTGTTTGGCCGTTTTCTTCCTCCAAGGTCAAACTGGAGTGTCAGATGTGGCCTATACTGATGCACTGAGTTTGAATCTCATCAATATTTGAACAACATTCCAAATTAGACAACGTGTGGGATGCATTATGTTTGGTTTCTGTGCCCGCCTGTAAGAGGAGGATGTCAGATGGATTGATTAATTCAGAAAATCCTAATAATAGAGTTTGGAGCTCTCTGTGTAGACTAAATGTAGACTTTTGGATCCAAAGCGCTGCGTTTTGAAGATCTGTGCTCATTTACTGCACCCGCAGATTTGAACGTCTGTCTGTCCTTAGCGGAAGCAAGCCCGAGTACACAGAAAAAGCAACTGGGCAAGCAGTCTGCTCACGACGACTATCCTTTCAGCCAGGCTGAATTCTTACAGGAATGGTGTCTAAAAGAGGAATGCACAGCATTTAAATTTGTGTGTTCAGTTCAATTTTCTCCATAGATAGTTGAAGGGCAGCAGCGCTGCTAGGGCACTGTCCCTTGCATATTAGATGATTCGAGCTCTGATGGTCATAACGAATTCCATTTATTGAGCACCTGTCACATCCTCAGCAGCTGCACATATGTTATCTTTTTTGTTTTCGTATTAACGCAGCAAGACGGTATGAGAAAACAGAGACTAAGCGAGAAGATGCCGTTTGCCCCTGCGCAGCTCGGTGGGCGGGGACCGCTGACCGCTGACCGCAGCCCCGGGCGCGCTCATGCGCTCGGCCCCGGCGGACACGCGCGGTGGCCTGTGCGCGCGGCGGGGGTCTGCGCGCCCCCGGCCCCAGCCTTCTGGCCTTTGTTTGCAGCCTTTTTTTTGGTTGGCAGTACCTTTACTCCCTGGCTGGTTTCTTCGGCGGCGGCGCACGGTTAGGAGAGATTCAATCTTACCGGAATTTCTGTTCAAAGTCTGCTGACACAGAGTGGTGCGGGACAAAACGGTGACACAGCCGCAGAACTGTGGCGAGGCCGCGTCTGCAGAACGCCGCGCCAGGCCGGAGAGGCGGCGACGCGGATCCGGGCCGTGCAAAAGCTTTGTGTGCTGTGATAACAGCTGGAAAGCACTAGAGGCACAAATGCCTGGCTTCCTCCGTCTCTGATTTTTACTTTACGACGCATTCAACTTGTAGATCTTGTGCCTGTTATTTTAAATGCATTACTTTATTTAAAAAATGACTCTTTTTCTATGAAACGATTCATTTAACATGCTTCGAAACGCATGTGAGAAAAACACTATTTCAGAGCACAGTTTACGGAGATTTCTACCGTGACAATTTCCTGTGGGCAAATGTTGGGCAAGTTCAGGAGAGGCCATTAGAATTTACAGATTACCCAGGGTCTCTGACTAGAATCCTAAATGAAGGCACCGTGATTCAAAGTGAACTGTGAGAGAGGAAAAACTTTGAATTTGCTTGGTTATTTTATTTTTTTTTTGTCCTTTTGAGACAGGGTCTCACTATGCAGTTCAGACTGGCCTTGGGCTCACTTTGTAGCCTAGGTTGGTCTCGAAATTGCAAAGGATTCTCCTGCTTCAGCCTCCCAAGTGCTGGGATTATAGGAGTGCACCACCACACCCTCCTTTTTAGTCATTTTATTTTTAAAAAGATGTTTCATGATAAGCATCATTTTCTGCCTAGATACTCAGTGTCTGTTTCCCTCAGTTTTGTACTTAACACATTTAAATTTCCTAAATACTGCAATAAAAATTAGCATCCTAGATGTTGTAAACCGGACCCATTCCTCTCTCACTCCTTCCCGCCCTTCCTCCCTTTCTTCTTTCCTTTCTTTCCTCTCCTTGTTTTCTTCCTTCTTCTAATCACAAGATCTTTCTGGGAATGAAACAAGCATTTGAAGCATACATAAAATTTACTTAGAGTTATCATTTGAAGTGTAGGTTCCATACTTTTCTTCTTTTATACCAAAAAAAAATATGTTTATCTTGAAACAAGTTGTGTAGAAGTCTAAAAGACAAAAGAGCATATTTTAACTATAGGGCACTTTATAGAGACTGATAGCAAATGAAGTGGGAGAAATGCCATTTGAAGCACCGTGGAAATGCTGTGTTACTGTCTTGCTGTCAATATAACCTACAGTTATCCATGGCCACTTCTGCTTGGCATGGGACATTAATGAAATGACTAATTTTGGCAACTCTTGTGCACAAACTTGGGTAATGTAACTCTAAGCTGATTTGTGAAAGTGAAAGATGGAACCTAAACAGAGCTCTTTCAGCCCTGTTTGAGGTAACTGACTGTCTCTCCTCCACCTCTGCCTGTGCCTCTGCCAAGATGCCACTGTCTCTAGTGCAGTTCACAGCCCCTCTCAGGTGATTTGTTTTTTCAGTGATTGTATTTGCCAGTTGATGATCAGTTACTTGGTATTGTGATTCATCTTACAAGAATGTATACTTTGTGCTTTCAGACGCAACCATTTTTTAGCTATGGTTTCATCTTTACTTCTTTCAGTTACTCACACTAAGTCAAAATGTTTCCTCCTTTGCAGCCTGTGAGACTTTGTCTCTGTGGTAACTAAGAGAAAGCTTTGGGTCAAACCTGTCCCTGTCACAAGCTCATAAGGATGATACAATGACTAAATTGAGGCACTGCATGCTATAAAACAGGGGAAAAGCATTGCTGTTAGTTTTTCTTTTAAACAAAACCTTTCAAATGTTTTGGTTTAATGGTTTCCCCTAATTGACCTATACAAAAAGAGCCCACTGATTATCAGTGGCCACTAACCTCATATAGAGAGGGAAGTGGATGGCGTGACATTTCTGATGGAGTACTTGACATTTCTAATGACATAGTCTCATCACAACACCAAACCTGAATCAAATCAAACCATCTAACTATCACTTCTCAGAGGATAATGGACACAGGGGTGAAATCTAGAATATGGGAAACCAGGCTGAATGCCTCAGTGTCTTTTTTTTTTTTTGTACCGGGGATCGAACTCACAACCTCACCCTTACCAGGCATGTGCTTGAGCCGTTGTGCCTCAGTGTCTTAAGTATGAACTGTCAGCAATAGAAAAATTGTGCTGGGAGTGGTGTCCATAGACTAAGCATAGACTCCAGAGAGGGAGCACCAAATCACAGTTACGTTGACTTATTTGTTAAAAGCATTTGGGAGACAATTAGGAAGAGTAGGCATGGACTGGACATTTGATGAAGTTAAAAAATTGTTAATTTTATAATAGAGATAGTGGTTTTTGATTGATGTTTTCAAAAAAGTCTTTATTTTGAAGTCTCGGGTGGTGGTTCATGCTTATAATTCCAGCTATTTGGGGAGGCAGGAGGACTGCAGTTTGGGGCCAGCCTAGGCAATTTACTGAAACCTTGTCTTGAAATAAAATAAAAGGGTTAAGGTTGTATTTTGTGGTAGAATGCTTGCCTAACACGCAGGAGAGCCTGGGTTCAGTCCCAGCATGGTGAAAAACAAAAGCCCTTATTTTTAGAAATATGTACTTACATATTTTAGAAATGTGCACTTGAATATTTTAAAAAAATTTATGGATAAGATGATCTGATGTCTGAGTCTAGATGAAATGCAAGTGCCCCTGAATAGCCTGCTGCTGAAGTTCTATCATCAGTAGGAAGTTTATTATGCTGCGCTCTCTTATGTATGTTGAAATCTCCCATGAGAAGAACTAATCATGATTAAAACAAAGCAAAATAACAGCAAAGAAAACACCTTGCCAGAATCTAGTGGGCTTTCAATAGAAAACAATACTGAGTTCCCCACCTAATGCTTCCCACCCAAATCATGGTGCTTGTTTCTAAGTCACTGATTACACCAGGCTTCCTCACCAGAGAGGGTGCTTTTTCCCATCACACTTTATTATCCTTAACAGAACTTGAGAAAATGGCTGTTTCAGGTTGGTTTCTGTCACCTGCCTCAGAGGTCAAACACTGATATCAGGAGTTGACAGTTGCTATTTGGCTCAAAGTACTTGAGGTCATGGTCATTCCATTATCTTTCTCAGACTGCAATTTGTGAATCTGCCTTTACTGGATATCAGGTGCTTAGTTGGTCATCTTTTTATAGATGACATCAATATCAGGTGGCATATAAAAGCTTTCCCAAACCATGATTGCCTTATTAATCAATTCATAAAACTGATCAGGGCAGTATTAGTGTATCTGTTAAGGTAGTAGTTAGAAAATAAACCTAAAACCTATCTTTATTGAATAAGTTTTTTAAAAAGTGGGGGATAAATTTCTAAAAAGTGCATCTTATTTAATTTGCTCTCCTTCTTCAACCTGAAATATTTGCTCAAAGTTGACTACAAAAAAATATTTCTTTTCCAAGTGCAGATAACAACACGACAGACTAGATTTCTTTTGTTGTTTTCATTTCAGGGACACTGAGCATAAGACTTTGAGGTTATTAAAATAAATTTTGAGCTCAAAGATTGCATATATTTAAATTAAAATAACTTTTTTTTGGCCTAAGTAAGATTCTTTCTTTATACCATCACATTTAATCAGAATGGGAAATATGAACTAAGCATGGCACTGCATACCTGTAATCCCAGCTACATAGGAAGATGAGGCAGGACATTGCAAACGTGAGCCCTGTGTGGACAATTTAGTGTGACTTTGTCTAATTAAGCAAATAGAAAACAAAAACCAAAAAAGGCAGGAGATGTGGCTTGATGTAAAGGCCTTAGATTTAATCTCTTGAACTAAAAAAAAAAAAAAAAGGCAATATGAGTCTTACAAAAATAAAAATTTAGCTGGGCATGGTGGCACACTCTCTAGCACTTGGGAGGCTGAGGCAGGAGGACTGCTGTGAGTTTGAGGCCAGCTTGGGCTACTAGTGAGTTCAAGGCCAGCCTGTACTACATAACAAGACTCTGTCTCAAACACCCTCCCCCCTCAATTATTTAATCGGGTTTCTGGACTGAAATACATTTACTGTTTACATGAAAGAAAATACTTATTAAACTCACTTTGATGAGGAATTTTGATGATTTATAAAAATCCACGGAGAAAATTGAAAAGTATTACATTTCATCAGTAAATGATATAAGCATTATCTCAGAGAAAGAATAGTGTGAGTATAGTTGTTGCAATTCATTAAAAAATTCCATATTTTATGAAGGATACTAAAGTTCAACATGAGATTGGAGTTTAAATAAGAGTTTCTGAATTCTGCCAGTCTGGGAAGATTTTAGATCTACAGACTATTGGATCTATTCCCCTCATAGCCTGACTATATTTGTGATTTTGGTTCCTAATATCAAACCAAAGGCATGTGGGCCATTTTCTTTACCTCTTCACCATAGTCATACATCCAGATGGATCAAGAATCTACCTTCTATAGGAAACTTTTATGCTTCAGATAGTGAGAGATAATTTATATTTGTTCATTTCTTGCATTTGAAATTCTCTTTGATAACATCCTTTCCCTGAGATTCTTTGCCATAGTCAATAAATACTACATACTTGCTGGGTTTTATCTATAGCTAATGAGTAAGAAAGCAAAGGAAAAAGGAAAAAAGAGTTATGTCTTCTTTTCATGCAGCCCCCAACTGCCTGCTAATGTCTAACTTTCTGCCTAATGCCAGGACCTCTATAAGTGGTCAATGAATGGAAGTCTATCCTATTTCCACTTCGGCCTCCATGTTACTTTCTGGAATGCCTCTATTTGTATTTGTGTGTTGCCCCACGCCTTAGAAAGAGTTCTCAGGGATCGCTTTAACACCCTGTACTAACCCTGGGGTGTAAAGAAGCTGTAACTCTAAGTTTACCCAGGTAGACTGCTTATTCAATGTCCTACTCCAGTTTGTGGAAGAAATATCAATAACCTTGCTTACATATTCTTCTTTCCTGGAAGATATGATGGTGATCCATGCTCATTCCTTTATAACCATCTTCTGCTGGCTTGAGAGTCATGTACAAAATGTCTGAGAGGTACTTACCTCAGTTCTCTCTGTGGGATTCTGAGGTTCCAGGAAAGGGGGAGGCAACTTGAGAAATGAGTGAATATCTGCAAGTTTTCTGAGTTCTCTTGCTCTGGGTGCCATTGTCTATGGCTACCTAGATAAGGAGAGAATTTATGGGGAGAGTGACTATATAGCACAGTCCCTGCATTTCCCTTTCTGACAGTGGTATGTACTTTGGAGTCCTGAGCATTTTCTCTTAAGCATGTCACTAAAGTATGACAAATAGACCACCCCCATTTCATAAGTTGGGGTGGTAGGACCTGAGCAAAAGAGAAGACTGCTTAGACCTGCCAGTCACTGACTCCGGTTTGAAATTTACAGCCTCCTGTGTCTTTTGGGGTTTGGATGACTGATGTTTCAAGGCTGAAGTTAGATGCATTTCCTATGAGCACACTCCCATCCAGCTAAAAAGAATTAGAGCAAGGACCCTGTGTGTAATTCGCACATGACTTTGCATACCAGTTTACCATAATCGTGTAATAAAAATTGCTTAGCTGAGAGTTGCTATGTGGTGCTGTTTAGCAGGTTGCTTCCAATATTGCATTTACAAAAATTACATATTTCATATAATCAGACCTGTCTCTTACTTAATCATCCCACACATCATATAAATCTTCAAAATGGACAGGTCTATAAATCACTAGCGTTTTTCATTTACCACTTATTCTAAGCCAGGCAGTTTCTTATTTAAATTGCCATACGGATAAATCTAATAATCCTTATTCACTTACATCATCTCAAACTTTAAATCTTATTCTGGCTGAGGTCATAAGTGAAATCAGTATTGAGGGCAAAACTAGCAGCTGTAACAACTATAATAGCTTGCCATATTATATTAAAGGACCCAAATAACATTTAAAAATGAGGAAAAATTGAATTACATTATTAGAGTGTGATCTGCTGAATCAGGCAAATGGAGGGCCTACAAAGAGCTCCTACTTGGGATGTAGCTTCCATTCGGGTTTATACCAATTGGAAGAAAGAGCCACCTGCATAAGCCCTCTTCTTGGCAAATCTTGATTCAACTCTAGATCAGGGTTTCCTAGCATTGACACTATTGACAATTTGGGACCCTTTTTTGTTATGGGGTCTGTCCTGTGCATAGCAAAATGTTTAGTAACATCTCTGCTTTCTACTGTCTAGATCCCAGGAACAGTTTCTATCCCCACTTGTAACAATCAGAAATCTCCCATAGCAGGGAATACCCCCTCTCCTTGTCAGAATAATAACTACTGATCTAGGTGATCAGACAGGGTTGAATTTGGGCCTCTCCTCAGGTTATTCTGATGCTTCTGGGTTTTATATGGAGACACTGTCTGTACTCTGGTTCCTTCCTTGGCAATGGTGCTGCTAGTGTTAGAGGAGGAGCAGGGAGCTCAGTGTGTTTCCTACACTAATTCAGGGGGAGGAGGTGGGGATAAAGAACCACCGCAAGGTGAGTGCATGAACAGGAGAGTTCTGAACTCAGGGAAAAGTGTCTCCAGTGTATAGGACAGATCATTCCTTTCCCCTGCACGTTGAATTAGCAGCCTGGTTTATAGCCTATATGAGAGCACAAAAGCTGATGTGGCTGTGGGATAAAATTGATTTTTGTAGGTAGCATAAGTGGTTTAGACAGGAAGTGCAGTTTTGAAGTGATCAAAATAAAATGGCACATGTTCAGAAAAGGGACAAATCTCAATGACTGACTCATGTGCAACTTTGCATTATCAGGCAAGTGGTCATGGTGAGGAGGAGGGATGTGGTTTCCTCTCATCTTATGGATGGTAGATTGCACCTTATGATGCTTGGCAGAGATGTTGATAGTTCATCTCTGGCTGTAGAAGGAACTGGCTGTGATTAGTTTCACAGAAAGATTCTGCCAGGTCTTTGACAGATGAAGGAGTTATTCTCTGTATAAATCATTCTTGCTCTGCCAGCTTAAATGCATGTGCTGTTTTAGAAGGGTGTCCATCCTGCATTGCCTAGGACCAAATAAAGCAAATAGTGCCATTACAATTTGGAGATGAAACTCACTGACAGCCTGATGCACCAGAATGCTGGGTAGGAGGAGACATTTGTAATTATGGGTTGCCAATACCTCACACCTAACTAATGGGCATAGCAATATCATTTATATGAAGGATCAGAAGACTGAACTAGGAAACAATACCAGAATGAAATTTGTTTTGTCCAAGAACTCTCCTTTTGGGAAGGTTTCTGATTAGCATGAGATTGGTAAAGTCATTCCATCATCTTACATGTTCATGATGGGGTTGCAATTTGTGTGTCTCACGGCCAGGTAGCTTGAACCATTGGTGGTCCATGCATGACTGTCCCATCAGGAGGCTTTTAATTAAATTTATTAGCAAGAAGACTGATAAAAGCAATTAGATCCATTTGTACCACCAGTCATACAAGCTACCCAATGGGGCAGTCATGCATGGACAAGCAGTGGTGGCTCAGGCTGGTGAGAATGTGTTAAACCTATAGCAACTTCTGACTCACTGAGTTGTCAAGTTGATTCACTTCATGTAGGAACGAGCCATTCATCTAGCTCAATTACTCACCCTATCTTTCCCCTTATTTTTCTTTATAGAGTATTATTTTCCTTCACATTTTTAAAAAGACAAATTTAGGGTTTTCAGCTATTTCATTTGATCATGCTGGGGAAGATAGATATTACAGCTTTCAGTGTCTTCCCACCTAATTAAAATGTTTCAAATGCCTGATATGTAAGATGGTGTTATTACTTCAAAGCAAAAAGTACAAATCTCTCTAATCTTGTATAAGATTGTATCAGTCCCTATTTCATCTTCCCCCCCAAAACTATGAATATTAGAAGTACCTGGTCTTAGTATTTTCAGAGTGGATTCTGTGTCTTAGTCAAGCATATTAATGTCTTTTCCAAGTTTCAACTGTGATATTATGCAACTAACTCAAAGGCCAGGGACAAAGAAGAAACAGTAGAGAGTGAAGATGTCTCTGCAACATCCATGGACTCTGTTCTTTACCAGGAAAGTTTCATTTCATTAGTGTGATGAATCCATGTTATTTGAGAAAAATTCTTCCTTAAAATGAGATTCCAATGGTAAAGCCATTTCCTTCTTAGCAAAGCATCAAATACTTTAAAATCAGACATGATATCAGCTTTATAAAATGATGTACTCAGTAAATCAACACTTAATAGATAAGATGATTTAGACACAGCCTGTTTTATTGACAGATCATTTGGTATCTCACATAAAAATATGTTGTATTTTCAATTACCCATTTCATTCTGGGAGAGTAGAACATTTGTAGGCCAATATTAGCTTATTTTTCTCTATACCCATTGATGCTTGATGGGATGACAATCATGTTCTGAAACTGATCACCTGGCTCAATATTGTGGGATAAACTCAATTGGATAATTCACTCCAGAAGCCCATGGAATGTGTCATAGGCAAAAAGTGGGCTAAAACATCTAAACTGTCTGCTTCTTGGTAGCAGAGTCTGTGTTATTTTTATTGCTCATGCGTAGGGCCTGTTATATAAAACAATGATAACTCTCATTAAGCACTATTACATGCCAGGCTCAGTGCTAAGTAATTTATGTATATTTAAATAGCACAACAGTTTCATAAATTCATGGGCTGATAATTTACCTGTTTGTTCGCAGGTCTTTGCTCTGCTCTATGTTGCAGAGAATGACATTTCCGAGACTTCCTGGTTCCTCATTAGGTTCAGCAAGTAGAAGGCCACAGTAAAGGCTGGAGGAAAGGAAGAGGGAAGAAGGACAGAAAAGCAGGAGCTGGGTGCTGGTTCTGGCAGCAGCCGTGTATCCTCCTGGGATCCAGCTCTCCCAGCCTCTGGTATCACTGCCCGCTCTGGTGGTCCCTCTAGCCCCTGGAGGCTACCTGATAGAGCTGATCTCAGAGAGTGTCAGCATCCCATCTGGCTTCTCACATCCTCACTCTCCACATTAAATTCCTTCTCTCTGAAATGCTAAGAGTGGTTCCTTCTTTCCTGACTGGACATGCCTGAGAGTTACGCTGTGGAATTACCCAAGTTCTACATTTGAGGAAACTAAAGCTCTGAAGGTTAAGGAACGTTACCAAGCCTGATCCTTCAGCCTCCATGTCTCTTGTCTATGAGACAATCATGTTTTGATACATGGTACAAATAAGCGGTCAAGTGATTCATGAAATAACTCTTGGACTTGGCTCACTGGCCTGAGAAAATGCCTACCACTCATGCTTAGCCAGTTGAGACCCTCTCTCTGCTCTCAACCTACTCAGCTCTTCCTCTAGCAAGCTGCGTGGTTTGGACACATCTTTGAACTATCATAAGCTGCCTTAATTACCTTGCAAGGTGATTCTAAAGCTATCTAATGCAAACTAAAACTAAAACTAAAGCAATCTAAGGAGGTGGGATTTGATAATTTAGGTTCTCCCCCCCCAAAAAAAAACCCATGCCCTGGAGATAGGATTGCAATTGTGCCACAAAGTTTATGTGATTCCCAAGTAGGGTGATGTTGTATACTTGCTGAGGTTCAAACAGAAGGTTAACAAGTGTTTTCGATAGTCTGCTTTCCTTGTGCTAGGCACTATTCTAGGCCCTGGAGGATTAGCTATGAAAAGAACAGAGAAAAGCCATTATCCTTAGATATAATCCACTTTATATTTAGTTTTACTTTAAACATCTACAATATTTAAGTACTGTTCCATAGGTGCCTGCATGTTGAGTCATAGAACTCAGTTTTATTTTATTTTATTTTTAAAGTAGTGAAATATCACAGAACAAGATAGAACAAAGCCAACTGAGAAAGTGTAGTGAAATTGGTACAGAACTTCACAGCAGGTTACTGGGATAACAGTAATAGGTACTATAGTATATCTCATTTTCTTCACAATAGTTGTTCTTTCAATCAGGTATATCAGAATAAAAGGAAATACAGAACATTATAGAACTTACCAAAACAAAATATTGAATAGAGCAATACCATTAATCAGAACAAAACAAAACAGTGATAAAAAATATTTGCCTTCAAAGAGATGGTAGAAGAAAATCCCCCTTATTTGCTATGTTGCATATAGTCAACCTTGCAAGAAATGCTCAGATCTCTGCTCCCACTTGCTAACAGGGTGGATGGGAGGATGGACGTTTGAATCTCAGCCCAAGCACTGGTAGGCTCACAGCCTCTTACCAGGGTGGCGAGCTGGTTGCTTAGTTTCCCAGCGCCCCAAGTTCCAACATGGCGTGGATCTCAGGAGACACTGATGGTTCTTGCCCTGGGGTGGCTGTGGGCTTACCAGGGTGGTAAGCTGGTTGCTTCATCAGTTTTATTTTAAAATAATTTTATTTTATTATACTTTAAACAGTGTCATATGAGCCAGTTGTGGTGGGGGCACACCTGTAATTCTAGCATTCTGGGAGGCTGAGGCAAGAGAATCAAAAGTTCGAGCTTAGCTTGGGTAACTTATTGATTTAGACAGACCCTGTCTCTAAAAGGGTTGGGGAGACAGCACAGTCTAAAGGCCTTGAATTCATTTACCAGTAACCAAAAAAATGCAAAACACGAAAAACAAAAAGAAGTTGTTCTTCAAGTACATTTGCTTTAAAGTATGATAAAAAATCAGGTAATGTTGGACTTATTATGAGTTGAAGAATGGACAGAAGGTAGAAAAGGTGTATTTTCAGGAGGCAATTCAGTGAGGTTAATGGCATGGCTCATGGAGTTAAACTGTCTTGGTTCAAATATCTGTGATATTGTTATCAGCTGTGCACTCTTAGATGAGTTATTAACCTCTTATAGACCTCAGTTTCCTCATCTGTAGCACAGGGATGGCAAGACTAACCCACAGAGTTCTTTGAGAGAATCAAATAAGAAGCCATGTACCATCCTTAGCATGGCCAGGAAAACAGCTAATGTATCATTGTCACTTCATGAAGATTAATTGAGATAGCAAATGTCAGAGTCCTTCAGGCTAACTCTTGAAGGTTTACACAGAATAGTTCCACTACTGTGGAGCATTGATCATTTTTCTTAGAATCTTGTGCTTTGGATTCCTTTATTCTCATTATTAGAAATGGTCCTTGACTTCCTTTTCTTGTAACACTCACATCCTCTGTGCTGAATAATTCTTCTCTTGAGGTTTTTGCATCAATGAACATGTCTTTTTATAAAAGCTTAGGCATTTGGGACTCCACCAATGAGGTTTTATTGTAGTTTAATTGAGTCCAAAGTACTTTTATTAAGCATCCGCTGTGGGCAACTGGATCGATGAGGGAGCTATAGGGACAGACATATATTGAAGTGGCAGAGAAAGGGTCACATAGAACCAAACTGACTCTAGTCATCTCCATACTCTATAGTTACTGATTGTGCCCTGTCCAAATCCCCCAGATGGGAAGAGAACATGGTTGACTTTCAGAGACAGCAGTGGTCCTCATGGTGGGTGAAGGTCAGGGATGTCCAGAAACAGCTGCTGAGGCCAGCTAAGGCTGCTGGGTTAGGGAACAGTATCTTTCCGTGGGCTGGTATCTAATCGGATGCATTAATCTCCTTGGTGGACAAATGAAATTAATCCTCTCTCCAGATGGCAGCAAAGTGACAAGAGTGTGGAGATTAAAAGAGATTGTGAAGCTATATGGGTGACAGTAGCATCAATCGGGTTATGAAGCCAGCACTCTATTCTCACCAAAGGTAAATGACACCATCTCAATTTTGCAAGTCTGATGTGTTTGGCTCCTGGAGAAAAACCCATTCCTACTAACTTTTCTCAATCCAACTCCTTTAAATTTCAAAATTTCTATTTATAAGGAACTGTGAGCATTCATCTGTTATAGATGATTTCTATATTGATCCCTTTGTGTCAAACTCTTCCTGGAGGTCATCATTTTTGTCTTTCTTGAGCTCTATATAAACACCCTGTGCTGCCAGTTTCCTGGAGAAGCTGACTCTGGCTCAGAGAGTAGCAGGGAAGTCTATCTGGTGCCTTCTCACTAGTGACAACTTGTGGGGCAGGGAAAGAAGCAAGCTCCATGCCCAAATCTGAAGCTGGGGTGGTCCTCCTGAGCTGTTCCTGTTTGAGGGAATCACTGGTCTTTGTGACTCCAGTCAATGTGTCATTGCTGTGAGCTGCCTCAAGAAGGAGGTGTGGTCTTGGACATGTGGCTCTTGTCCTCCAGGCAGCAGGGTTCTCCAGCTACAGCCTTACCCCGGGGACTGAAACCTTGGGTTCTGATAGAGGAACCTGGGTGGGTCCACACACCATGGAAGCCACTTAGCAGAGGCCTCCAGGAAAAGCTGCACTTGGGAAATCCTGTGTGTACTCTATCAGTGACTTCATAGCTACCTGCCCCTAAAGCATCCTTGGTGATCCTTTCATTCCTTAGTAGCATTTCCTCATTTTCTTCACATTTTCACTAAAACAATAACTTCTTTTCTTAACACCCTGATTCCTTTCTCACTCTAGCCTCTTTCCTGATCCGTAACTATGGAGATGTCTCCTGAGTGTATTCTTAGACTTTTGGATTTTTTTAAAATTTTTATTTATTTTTTATTCTGGAGATGGAACACAAGGCCTATCACTGAGCTACATCTCCAGCCTAGAGATTTTTTTTCCAACCACTTTACTGATGTTCTCCCATGCTTCAGAGACTGTCTCAGTAGGAAGGGTTCCAAATCTATTGTCTTTTTTTTTTTTTTTTTTATCTTTCGGAACTCTACTCTGGGATTTCTAACCATCTGTCTGCTTCAAAATCAGAAGTTCTCAAAGTAATTTGCCCTGTTTTTCAAACTAACTCTCTTTCCTGACTTCTCTTTTTTCTCTGCCATACTGGTTTCCTAATCATTATGCTTAGAATCTCATGTCGGTGGTAAATCCTCTCATATACTGTACTCATTTACTCTCTCTCTTTCTCTCTTTGTACTGGAGATTGAACCCAGAGCCTTTGTACTGAACTACATCACCAGCCCTTTTAAAAACTTTAGTTTGAAACAAGTTCTCCTGAATTGCCCAGGTAGTACTTAAACTTTTGGTCCTTCTGTTTGAGCCTCCCAGAGTGCTGGGATTACAGCTGTGATCCATGTGTGGTTTCATTCACCTTCTTATTGTCATTAATCTTTCTAAGTTCATCTGTCAGAAATACATGTCAACCTTTCATTCTGTTTCCACAGCTGATATTTGTTGAAGTTATTACCACAGCACATCTGAACTACTGCAGTAATAAAGATAATAATAGTGTGACCTTGGAGACATTTATGTAGTATTTGTAAAGCACCTAGAACTGATGTAAGTACTCTACATAGTATAACATGTAGAGTCAGGGATATAGCTCAGTGGCATAAGCGCCTGCCAGGCAAGCATGAGGAGCTGAGTTTGATTCCTGGTACAAAAACAAAACAAAACATTAACATGTTTATTCCTTTTAACAATCCTCTGAGTCAGGTAGCATTATTAGACCCACTCCTGACAAGAAGACTGAGGTACAGAGAGGTTAGTAGCATGTCTGGGGTCACACAGCTAGTAAATGGTACTACTAGAATTATAAACCTCAATAGAGCTTGTGCTCTTAACCAGTAAGCTCTAGTACCCTGAACTGGTGCTTGGTTGCTGGGGACAACTTCATCTTAATCATCTTCATCAGTAACTACTCCCTGCTTTCTCTTGTAAGTTTAACCTGAAGTGCGTCTATCTTATTTTCCCAAGTTGATTGAAAATTCTCTGTGGACAGAGACCATATCGTACTCTTCTTTGAACCTCACTGGTAAAATTCATTAGAGACTTGTTTGAAATGCCACCTCGATAGCGGGGCTCTCAGATTTCACACTGGCAGTGAAAGCTCCTTGATGCACACAGAATGGCCTATTTGAAATGCAAAGCAGATTTAGTTAATTCCCTACAAATCCCCTATAAAATCCAAAGTTCCCACCATGTGAAGCTGTATATTCCTGGGCTCCTACTTCTGTCCGCCTCATCTTGCAGCCACATCCGCCTTAGGTGCTGTTCACCTCCACTGGCTCCGCCCCTTCATGGAAGCTCCTCCCACAAATCTTCTTCCCCACCTCCATTCAGGTCAAAGGTCTGCTTGTGGAAAATAGCACCCTCCTCTCATTCACCACTTCCTCGCCATGCTCCGGTGTGATTCATAGCTCTTCTGATCCTTTTCTACTTGGCATTACATTTTAGTTATTCATTTTGTTTCCCTCTTTTTTTTCTAAAATATTTTTTAAAATTTTATTTAAAGAGGAAAAAAAGCAAAACAGAAAAAGGGGTAGAAACAATACAGAATTTCAGAAAAAAAATAAGCAGTAAGAAATCACTAGTTGATAAATTACACAGTGTCTTCGTAGACATAGTTGTTAAAGTTACAAAATTAAAGCATACAAAGTGGACATTCAAACAGTGAGACTGCAAAGAAGTTCAATGATTCAGTAACAACTTAGCAACATGGTTATTAATTCTACACACTTAAACATACATGCAGCCATAACCTCTAGAGCACTTTCTTTTGTTCTTTTTACTTTTTAAGTCCATTATTTGTTTAGTTATATCCTGTTTCAGGTTGCTCAGTACCTTACTGACTTGTTTTGTTGTTGTTATTTACTTTTTAATCACCTTATATAATTCTGTTGCCTTGTTTTTGAGTTTCTCCTCATCCATGCTCCATGGATCAGCTTTGGTGGAGTTGGGAGTTTTTTGGAGATATTTTGTTACTTTGTTTTCTACTTTCTTTTTTTTTTTTTTGAAAGTAGCAAAATACAGCAGAACAAGACAGAACAAACCCATGCCAGCGCAGTGCAGTGAAACTACCACAGAACCTCACAGCAGGTCACCAGGACACGAGCAATAGGCACAATAATACATCCCATTCTGTTCACATTAGCTGTCCTTTCAATTAGGTAGAGGAAAATGGAAGGAAATATCAAACTAATAAAAGCAGAATATTGAATAAAGCAGTACCATTAATCAAAACTGAGCAAAACAGTGATAAAAATATTTGCCTTCAAAGAGATGGTAGAAGGAAATCCCCCTTACTTGCCACACTGCATACATTCATCCTCCCAAGAGATACTCAGACCGCTGGTGCTGACTTGCCAAGAGGGGAGGGATGGATCGATGTCTGATCCTTAGCCCGTGACCCGCAGGCCCCCAGCTGCTTACCAGGGCGGCGAGTAGGCCGCCTGTTCTCCCAGCGCCCAAAGTTCCAACCTACTGTGTTATTTCTAGCAGAACTTCTGGGACTATTTCCCTCTTTTCGATGTAAACGCCAGTAAAGCAAATAACTTGTCTATGTTGTTTAATATCTTATCTTCAGAGCCCAGAACGTGCCTGGCACAAAGGAAATCCTAACTAGTATCAGGAGCAAGAAGGGACGGAGGCAACGCGACTCAAAACGAGCCCCACTGGGTCCCTTCGGATCGCTTCCTTCTTCAACCAGCAGGGGGCTCTTCCACTCTCTAGAATTCAGAAGCGCAAACAACGACTTTCATAGGATTTTACCTGAAATTCAGCTTCCTGAAACCAGAAACTTGCATTTGCTTTTTTTGTTTTTTAAATCTGCAAGTGGGATTGTGCCAACCCGGGCAAATATTGAACCTTTAGTTAACAATGAACAGTTGGCCTTTTATAGGTGGTCCTTAAGACTTTTTGGTTTTGGTTTTTGAAGGGTGTAAGATTTGTTGCTAGAAATTCCACTTTTAAATTCACTCACAAAGACACATTGTCAGAAATAAAATGAGTGGAACCAGTGGACAATAGCACAACAGTGATGGAAGTTTATGTAAATACTTAAGCCCAGAGAATTAAACAGCTAATTGAATGAAGTCGATCAGTTATATTGTATATTTATTAGCTTTATTCTAAGCGGGGGATGCTTCCTGCTTCCCAACTTCTCAATAACCAGGCAATGCAGTACAATACATCTTGTCAGGAGCAGATGTCTGAAATATGTTGTAAGATACAATATCTTCTTCTAGAAAATCAAATTTCCCTCCACTGAAAATAGGGTAGTTTAAAGTTTATATCAGTTTTAAAACTGAAAAATCCCCACTGGAAGAAATTATCAGTGCATTTGAATAGTTGTATTGTCTCCTGCCCATTTCCTTTGGAGTGGATTCTGGCAGGAGTGCCAGCCTGGCTGCCAAGACAAAAAGAACTATATATTACGGCTCCTACTCTGCCAACACCCAGCAACCTAGTTTGGCTGCACTTAGCTGCTGCTGGGAAGGTCCAGGTACAGTCACTAGGATGTTAGCATGGCTTATATGCTGTTACTCATGTCTGTTTCTGCACAAATGTTCCTTAATTCAGTATCCAAGAAACTTCGCCTCCCTCGGCAGGCAGTAGTTTCCTGGAAAAACCACAGTAACCTTCTGTAAATGAACTAGAGTAAATGGACTCTTACAGAGGAGGGAGCAAAAAACCCTCATGAGCATGGAAGCTGACCTCAATGGACAAGGCTGCCTATCAGGGTGTTTAACGAATAGAATTTTTATTGCAATCTTTGTTTCCAAACCAATCAATCCAGACATTTTTCTTTCTGGAAAAAAATTAAAATTGCTAATTCTAGGTAGGAGAAAATGCACTCCCGTGGCTCAGATGAACTGAAGTAGGTAAAGGTGTGTGTTGAGTCTCCTGACCTAACCCAGTAGGTACTGCCTAAAAGGATTCCTTGGAATGGAGAATTCATACCTAACTGTGGTAAAATAAAATGGTATACTTAGTCCATAGTGGATACCCAATGTGGGCAGAGATCTTTGTCGGGCAGTATGTGCAGGTAACAATAGCATCAACAAAATAGGACCAGTTCCTGTTCTTCAGGAGCTTAGGCACCCGTGCATGTAGAATATTGCACACTGGAAAGAGGGGTAAGATAATTACAGAGCGCAGTATGACTGACCATGGCCCACACAGATCTATTTCAATATAGTTGTCATCGAATAACCTAGTTTTAAAAACTGAGATTGGGCTAAAATTTGGGTATATCTAGTGTCTAGAAAGAATGCCACAATATAACCAAACATGACGGCCCTTCTGAGAACAAAGGCCCTGGACCACAGTGGGGTCTGGAGGGGGTCAGAGTGTAGGTAGGTATATTTTTTAAAGTATTAAATGGCAGTTCACTCACTTTCCAAGGTTTTTTACTGACCACTTACTATGTGTAAAGCATGATACTAGGGCCCATAAGTTACTTATGATAGAGAGAAGATATGGCAGGTGTAAAGGTTGCTGGGTAGAATAGACACCAGCATGAATGTCTCTGGGCAGGGGACAGGTGAAATGGTGAGTAAGGAAAGAGGAAGGTAGATTACGCAGAGATGAGAAGCCTGGGGAAATTTTCAGTGGAAGGTAGATTTTGTAGGGCAAATAGAACTTCAACACTCTGGAGACAGGCATGGGTCAGAGGCTGAATATAAGAGCAGGTCTGGAAATTTTTTTTCTCCTTCCTCTGTGTATTGGATGCTCAGTCAGAGCCTCCCATCAACAGACCAAATGCAAGGCATTTATTGAACGGTCGCTCAGCATCTTTCCTCATTCAGAATTCTCTGCCTGTTGAATCTTCAGTAATATTTCTTCAGGTTATATTAGTTTACAAGTCCAAAAGTAAATTCTTCTAGTAGGAAAAAGAGAATAAATGGTGTCTCTTTTCTGCCAATATTTTAGATCTTCCTTATGTACCATGTCAGCTGTCATTCTATCTCACAAGATCACCTGCCTTTGTACCAATGTGGCACAGCTCTGTTGTGAACAGAGCTATAGCCAAAGAACTTTAAGTGTTTGCACCACTGGTTTACATGCATTTGCTCACTGGCTTGCTCTGTTGGATGGAAAACTGGAAACTGAAGGCTGTTTCCATGTTCTGCTGCTGAAGCAGCAAAATGATTCACACATCTTGAAGGAGAAACAGAAAAATGGAAGAGAGAAAATGAGAGTTGGGTTGGGGATGAAACTTCCTGCCTGAATCAAAAGAGTCCCAGCAAGGGTGTAAATTAATGTCCCTGTAAGACCCAGCAAGGGTGTAAATTAATGTCCCTGTAAATTAATGTTCCTACAGACACACCCGGGTTGAGAGTGAATCCACTGCCATAAGGAACCTCACTTTACATCAATGGCAAGGTAGGGTCTGGGGCATGCTGAGCTCACCAACCAGGAGCAGATGCCAGTATCAGCATAACTGAAGAAGGACTTACTTGTCTCTAACATTGAGATGATATTCTTAGAAAGTTTTGAAGATGCAGAGGCACTCCAGCAGTGGTATTTCAAAAACAGGAAAGGGGTTGAGACCTGCTAGTTGTTTCACATATGTTATTTAGTGTCATTTTCCATTGTCCAGGGTAATTTTACAAAGAGCTTGCTGGCCCTGCCCACTTGCTGTCCAATGCCCTTCACAGATTGGTTTTTCTAAATATATTATGGGACAGCAGCATTACGCTAACTCATCTGCCCCCCAGCCATATGGTTCTGTGCCCATTTCAGGTATTTAGAGTCACTGCATTTCCTATTTGATGGGAAATGGGAACAATCGACTCTACTGACTTCCTGTAGATTTAGTTGCCATTGATGATTTTGTCATTTTGTCTGAGAACGCCCACTGCTTTGTTTGTCCATCTATTGCGCTTCTGTAAGTCATTGTCACAGCTGACTTTGGGCCAAATCTCTTTCTAGTTGAAGATCCACAGACTCACTTGGGTTCACTCCTTGGAGAATCTGCAACTGTGGCTTCTGCAGACGCCTGCTGGAGTCCCTGCCTGGTCTCCTCCTTTGATCTGGAGCAGCCGTGTGCTGCCGGTTCCCCATGCTAGTTTGTCAGCATGATGGGTTCTAACACCCACCCTGCCCACTCCACCTGGACAAAAACTGCTGCCTCTTTTCCAGTGTGCAGAAAGAAACATGGCCTCCACTAATAATGAACTAAGAACCTTAAAAACAATTACAAAATGTTCTTCCGAAGAACACGGTATCCAGTTTTTGTTTCATTCTCTGTGTGGGTCTTAGGTGCTACATTTGCTGAAGGACATAAAATCCATATTTTTGTTTAAAAAGGGTCTACTTTTGTGTAGCACCTAAATTTAATTACTTTCAAAGCTTTTTAGGAACCTAGATGAAAGCTGTAACTGCAGTGGGAAGTTCTAATATTATTTATTTCCCTGGTCATTAGCACTAGTTGGTTTCTCCTTTCTTGAAACCCATTTATCATTTGTGTAAATACAGTCTTGGGGAGCTTCCTGCATTAGATCATCTCCTGTTCTTTCAGTGCCCTTGACGCTAAGTACACTTTCCTGGTGAGGCTTGTTGAGACATTAATGCAGTGGCCTCTGTCATTCTAGAAAGGTCTTTAATGTACTTACTGCTATTGAGGTGAGATTTGACAATTATTTTTCCTGCTTTTGCCCTATGTAAAACATTGTCTTTTTTTCTTATTGGAATGAGTAGGCTTCAGCTGTCACTAAACACCTTGGCTTCTGCCTGTTTTTGTCGCTATGTCTGAGAATGTTTTGATGTCAGTTTTAGCCACTCACAGACCTTTATTGTTGTCTCCTATAATCCTGGACACTGATGAGGTTCTGGGACTGCTGAGCAATTTCTGGACCTTTGTTCTTCACAAATTGGCTCAGACTGTCTCCTCTTCTAGAAGTGACATCTGGGAGGTCCTCTCACACCCACCCACACACCTCATAGAGTATGGGGGACAGATCTGAGGTGGCACCCATGATCCCACCTCTTGGTATTCATACCCTTCTATTATCCTTTCCCCTTGAGTGTGGGCAGGACCTGTGACTTGCTTCTAACTAAGTATGACACAGGTGATGGGATGTCACTTCCATGGTCACACTGCATAAGACTATAGTGTCTGTTTTACTGAGAAACTGTCTTCTTTGCTGGCTTTGATGAAGGAAGCAACCATATTGGGAGGCCCTAGTGGCAAGGAACTACTGATAGGATGCGGCTGCTGACCTCTGCCCAAGTCCCAACATGAAACTGAATGCTCACAGCCACCACATCCCTGCAGAGCTGAGCCTTTAGATGGAGAAGCAGCCTTGACAGACACATTTCTGAACCTTACAGAGGACCCAGTTAAACCGTGCCTCAGTTCTTGAGCCACAAGAATGAGGACAGAATACGTGTAAATAGATTTAAGCTGGTAAGTTTATAGTAATGTTATATAGCAATGTAAAATGTCTATACATAGCTAATTTCTTTCTCTTCTGTGAGCTCCATGTTTATTTTAAGTAGCTTTAATACTACATTGAGATTATATCATCCTTTTTTTTTTTGCATATTTGGCTTCCCCATACTCACAAAAGTTATAATATTAATAACCATTAAACCAGAGTGAAAATGTACATCAAATCTCACAAGTATCCAATGAACAGTAGATTTTCTTTAACTGCTCTCATCTTAGCCTATGGCTGCATCTTGATGGTGGTTACATGCATGAGAAACGAGAAGGAGGAAGAGGAGGAGGAGGAGGAGGAGGAGGAGGAGGAGGGACTTAAACTTACCAATGAAACCTAACTCTTTAAACTGTTCTGCTGACTTGGTCTTTGTTAGGCCAAATTCCAGAATCAAATTCCCTCATTCAGGTGATGGTTCTTGTGCTGTTACTCCTTGGACTTGTGAATTATTCACATTGTCACCAGGCATCGTGTTGGCATTTGCTGCAGTCTGCAGCTGCCCTAGCTCCTGGCCTATCTCTTAGCCTGATCTGGAGCTGGTAGACTCTTTTTGCTGACTGAGCTCCATGTTGGCCCTTGCTGGCTCTGTGGATGTCCTGATTCTTTTCCATATTCTCTATTCAGTCCTGGCCTGGAATGTCCATTCTGGAGTCTCTGCTATGGTCACTTTGACATTAGCCTGTTCTGTTAGTCCTCAGGGCTATCCATTTGGGAGAGGATTCCAGGTTGTCTGAATCCCTTTCATGCTGTAAGGTATCTGAGAGAGGCTTGAAGCTTCTGCTCCATGCAAAAGAACACCGCATGGGATACTTTGTCCCTCAGCTCCAGAGATGAAGCTGCACAAGCTCCATCTACTTCCAGCCTCACTTCTTTGTAGTCTACTTTTCTGGGCAGGGTAAGGCCAAGGGAGGAGGCAGTGCTGAGGCTCTGAGAGATTCAAGAGTCTTCTCTTTGCTTTCACATCTTTCTATGTTACCATCATTTCTAGAAGGGCTTCAGATTCCTTATCCTGTCTAGTGGGAACTCTCTCTACTGACATCTAGAGTAGTACATTTGATATAATCAGTGAAATCACACTGACACAATATCGTCATCCAAGATACATAGTTTCATTGAGGAATGACTCTTGGTATTCTATATTCTTTGGATTTTGACAAATGTATAAATGACCTGTATCCACCATCATGGCATTGTACAGAATAGCGTCACTGTCTTAAAAATCCTGTGGGCTCCACCACTTCATCTTTCTCTTCTTTCAGCCTCTGGCAACTACTGAACTTTTTATTGTCTCTATAATTTTTGCTTTTTCCAGAGTACCATATAATTGGATCCATATAGTATTTTCAAATTGCCTTCTTTCACTTAGTAAAATGCATTAAAAACTTTTCTTCAGATCTTTTTATGACTTGATAGCACATTTTTTTAAATTTAGTACTGAATAGTATCCCATTGTTTGAATGTATCATAATTTATTCATTCACATACTGAAGAACATCTTGTTTGCTTCCAAGCTTTGGCAGTCATGAATAAAGCTGTTGTAAATGTATGTACACAGGTTTTTGTCTGAACTCATTTGGGTAAACACCAGGGAGCACAACTGCAGAGCTTTATGGTAAGAGTATGTTTAGTTTTTAGCAAACCACCAAACTGCCTTCTAAAGTGGCTTTCCTCACATCCTTGCTAACATTTGATATTGTCAGTGTTCTAGATTTTTTTCTTTCTGATAAGGATGTGGTGATGTCTGATCGTAATTTTAATTTGCAATTCCCTAATGGCATGTTATGTTGAACATTTTTTTTTATGTGCCTATTGCCATTTTTGGTGAGATATCTGTTCAAATTTTTTGGGCTCATTTTAAATTAGGTTGTTTACTTACTGTTGACTTTTAAAAGTTATCTTTGGAATAATAATTCTTCATCAGATATATCTTTTGCAAATATTTTCTCCTAGCCTATAATTTGTCATTTCATTTCCTGGAAGGTATCTTTAGGAGAACAGAAGGTTTTAATTTAAATTAAGTCTGACTTATCAATTATTTCTTTATTGGTTGCTTTTGGTGTAT
This sequence comes from Hydrochoerus hydrochaeris, assembly GCA_004027455.1. NCBI lineage: Eukaryota > Metazoa > Chordata > Mammalia > Rodentia > Hydrochaeridae > Hydrochoerus > Hydrochoerus hydrochaeris. The sequence goes on from PVLA01000270.1 coordinate 44,303, forward strand.
ATGACAAGTCATTGCTCTATCCAAGGTCATCTAGACTTTCACCCATGTTAACTTCTAGTAGTTTTATGGTTTTGTGTTTATACTTGTGCCTATGATCCCTTCTGAGTAGTTTTTTGTGAAACATATAAAAGTCTGTTTCTAGTTAATTTTTGGTAGGTAATATTTGGTTGTTCCAGCACCATTTGTTGAAAAGATTAACTTTTCTCCATTGAATTGCCAGTATTTTTTTGAAGATTAGTTAGCTATGTTTGTGTAGGACTATTTCTCGAGTCTCTATTCTCTTCCACTGATCTCTTTGTGTATTCTTTCACCAACACTAGACTTTCATAATGACTGCAACTTAATAGTAAATTTTGAATTTGAATAATGTCAGTCCTCCAGGTTTGTTCTTCAGTACTGTGTTGATTGTTCTGTTTTTTGTCTCCCCATATAACTTCAACTTTCTTATAAATTCTTTTCATTGTAAATTTTAATTTATTGATAGCCTCAAAATATAGAAGGATATTTTTACATATAAATTTTCTTACTAAAGATTAGTTGCTTTATTTTCACAGAAGTCTTTCTATTTCTGAGTTATTTTCTCACTTTCTGGCATACTGGGAAACATTTTCTTTAGAAAGCCACATAGTTAATGTGACTGTTTTTTAAAAAAGTGGAATATAGCATAGGGTGGAGATAACACTTTTGTATTCTGAATGCATTAAAAACTTAATTGTGATAAAATACACATAAGATCTTTCTTTCACTTCTCTTTCTCTCCCTTCCTTCCTTCCTTCCTTTCTTTCTTCCTTCCTTCCTTCCTTCCTTCCTTCCTTCCTTCCTTCCTTCCTTCCTTCCTTCCTTCCTTCCCTCCCTCCCTCCCTCCCTCCCTCCCTCCCTCCTTCCTTCCTTCCTTCCTTCCTTCCTTCCTTCCTTCCTTCCTTCCTTCCTTTCCTTTTGTGCTGAGGATTGAGCCCAGGGCCTTGCTAAAGTTAAGCAGGTGCTTTACCAGTGAGTTAAGTGCTGCCTTTAACCATTTTAAAGTTAACAGTTCAGTAGTTAAGAGCATTTGTGCCATCAACCTTCCAGATCTCTTTCATCTTGCAGAACTAAAATGCTGCACAATGACATAGCAGTTATTCATTTTTCATTCCCTCCAGACCCTGGCAACTACCATTCCACCTTCTATTCTGAATTCGACTCCTCTAAGTTCCTTACGTAAATAGAATCATAGCATTTGCTTTTTTGTAACTGGCTTATTTCATTAGCACAAAACTTCCATTTTGTGAAATGTATTAGAAATCCTTTTCTTTTCTTTCTTTCTTTCTTTTTTTTTTGTGCTGGGATCAAACTCACAGCCTTGAATTTGCCAAGCAGGCACTTACGCCATTGAGCTAAACCCCAGCCCCCTAGAAATACTTTTCTTTAAAATTTTTTAAAAAATATTTTGAGACAGGATCTCCCTGTGTTGTCCTAGCCAAACTAATACCCACTACCGTCCTGCCTCAGCCTCCTGAATAGCTGAAATTATAGCTAAAACTCCCCCCCTACTTTTTTTTGGGGGGGATCAACTCACAACCTCATGCTTGCCAATAACTTCCATTTTTAAGGCTGAATAATATTCTATTATATGTCTGTGTCACAGTTTATGCATTCAAACAAACTGAATGGATTCAAATGTATTTTAAAGCAGAGCTTCCTAGCTTTTTGTTCATTGCACTTTGTCTGGAGGATGGGCAGCTAGAAGCAATAGCAACCTTGGATGAAGGCAAACTTGAACTCTGGCTCTCAGAGGTGCTGCTCCCTGCTGGATGTCATTGCAAAGGAGACTCAAAATTGTGGTTTAAGCAATATGGTTTGGGGAATTTGGATAGAACTGAAGTAAAAAAGCAAATGATTTTAAAACAGAAAAAATTTTTAAAAAAATTTCTCTGTATGATAAAAGACAGAAGTAACATTTTGAGGGGTGGTGGGTGGGGAGATTAGTGATGGGCTTATGCTCTCTTTAAGACCTCACCAGTTATATTTCTGTATCTCTATGTTTTTCTATAATGATTTATTATGTTGTAATAATATAACTATATATGTTACAAGCATATTTTTAAGTATAATTCATTATGCTAATAAATTCAGGATATAATCATTTAGTAGATGAAAATTCTAGGCACAGATTTTGGAATACATGGATTTAACCAAGACTAGATTATATTTAAGTAAGTAAGTACTGAGTCAGGAGTGGCAGCACATCCCTGCAACCCAGCACTCTGGGAAGCTGAGGCACCAGGATCCTAAGTTTGAGCCCAGCCTTGGAAATTTAGCAACTTAGTGAAATTCTCTCTGCCTCAAAATAAAAATAAAAAAGGGGTTAGAATATAGGTCAGTGCAAAGGCCTTGGCTTTAAATACCCAGTACCTCAAAAACACGAAACAAAAATCAAACAAAAAACCAAATGCTGGGGGCCTGGGACTTAGCTCAGCAGGCACAAGTGCCTGCCTGGCAAGTGCAAGGCTGCAAGTTCGATCCCCAGTCCAAAAACAAAAACAAAATCAAAAGCAAAACTCCCCCCAAACCCAAATACTTGCTATTGTGACTTTTTGCACTAGCCCGTACTGTTTCTTGGATGCAGAGTGTACTTTTATCTTTGCATTTACCCTCTTTTTTTTCTCTTACCTCAGCCTAAGCTCACTCTGCAGGGCCAATTTCTTCCCCCCACTTCCCTTTTGCTCTCTTGAATAAACTTGTTGTCACTATTGAAGCAAAACCCCCCACAAAAACCAAAAGGCTGAATATAAAACATAACACGATGATGGATGATGAAATTGTTAATTACGATATATTACTATTAGAGTAATTTTGGAAAATACAGTTAATTCATAGTTGTATCCAAGAGCAAAACAACTGAAGGACACAAGGCTTGCTGAATACCAAAAAGGGGAGCGATCAGCATTAAGAAGGCTAACTTAAGAGGCAGTGCCCAGCAATGACAGAAATGCATTCGAATAGCTACAAATGATCCATTTTTTTTTTACCGTGATGTCATCTTTGTTTTTAAAATTTTTTATACTCTTTAATTGTTGACTTTTTAAAAAATTAATTAAGTTTATTGGTACATTAGATATACATAATGAGCACACTCATCCTGAGGAATTTGTACCTGTACATTATATACCTTGATACTTCTTTTATTCCCATTTCCCTCCTCTCCCTTCAATCTTTCTCTCTCCTTATTTACAAAAGCTTTGCTTCCACTTTTTCCTGTTTTTCTTTTTCCCCCTTATTTTCCCTTCCTTCCTTCTTCCCCCTCAACACTTTTCCTTCCCATTTGAACATTTTCTTCTTATTTCACAATATCTAGCATACATTTTGGTTCCTATTCACACTTTCAGTTTCTCATACCAGAGAAACAATGCAACATTTACACAGGTCTGATTTATTTCACTTAAGATTATGGTCTCAAGCTACTATGATAAAAATAGCATGGTACTTGCAAACAAACAAACAAACAAACAACCCCCTCCAAAAAAACCCAGACCTGAGGATTAATGGAACAGATTAGAAATGGAGAAACAACTCCAGACATACTCAACCACCTTATCTTTGACGAAAGGGCCAAACACCTTCACTGGAAGAAGATGGCCTCTTTAATAAGTGGTGTTGGGAAAATTGGCTCTACTCATGCTAGAGACTATAACTAGACCCATGTCTCTCACCATGTACTAAACTAACATCAAAATGGATCAAAGATCTAAATACTAAAACAGAAACACTAAATCTTCTGGAAGATAAAATAAGTAGAACTCTTGAAGACATTGGTATAGGCAAAGACTTTATGAACAAAACCTCAATTGCACAAGAAATATTACAAAGAATAAACAGCCAGAATCTTATCTTATTAAAAAGCTTTTACACAGCCAAAGAAACCACCAATAGAGTGAGGAGACAATCCACAGAGTGGGAAAATATTTTTATCAGTTATTCCTCAGACAACAGACTAATATATAGAATATACAAAGAACTAAAAAAAAAATCATAACCCCCAGATTTAAAGACCCAATCCAAAAATGGGCATCTGAAATGAATGCATAGGTCTCAGATGAAGAAATACAAATGGCAAATAGAGGAGTGTTTTGTGGCATCCTTGGGCTTCTATAGTCATAGTTACTGAGCTACCATTTATGAATTGATATAAATGTCAATTATTTTTATATTCATTTTGGATCAACTTTAATGCAATGATTTTTACAGATAATATTTACCTTTTATTGAACCCAAACGTAGTTATTTTCAAACTTAAAACATGTCTTCATATATCAGAGTCCAGGAACTTAGAAAAGAGATCACTGATCTATGCATCTGTTTCTTTTGTGGCTTTTGAACTGGAGTCAGTTTTAAAATCCAAGCTCCCTCTATCTGTCCACTGTACAGAAGTCACACCATTCACTGACTGTTTTGGTTTATTCTCGCTGAATCTCCTCCAACCTTTTTACATCTTTCTTGAGGTCTAACCACAAGACTCTTAAGCACTTTTCAAGGTAAAGATGCATTGTTACCTTGTACAAGGGTGGTCTGCTGCTATCACTAGAAGTTTCATTCAGGGTCATAGTAGATGGAAGCACAGACTGTGTCATATACTCTGGACCAGATTACTGGTGTGATCCTTTCACAACTGGTGACCCTAAGCCACTTGTCTCCCCTCTGAACCTGTGTCTCCTGCTTTACAGTCTCACAGGGCCATCAACTTGGATCAAGTGAGAGAAAATGCAGAACAGGATACAGATACATGTCTTTATTTTTTCTGACTTAAAAGTTCATAAATGCTTCTTATTATAAAAATAAAGTATAAAAAATAAGCAATGAGAAGCAAAACTTCTAGAAATAACACTGGGGCTTGTTTGGCTTTACTTTTTGAGATTTTATTTCTCTTCCACTATAATATGTAATACAATTATAATTTACTTATTTTTCTAAAAATAAGACCATTCTCCAACCTGTACGTTCTCTGGCTTCTTTCATTTCATATATCCTGAGACCTTTTGAGGTCTGTACATAGCAATCTCCACATTCTTTTCCATGTTTCCATGGAACCACAATCGCGCAGGTGCCCCATGTGTTATTTAACCAATTTTGTATTGTTCAACATTTGAGTTTGCGTCCAAAGTTTTAGTTCTTGAAACAGAGCTGCAACAAAGTGTTGTTATACAGAACTTTTTTGGTGTACAGATGCAAGTGATTATTTCTGTATATTCCTGAAAAAGATTTCTGGGTCAAATGTGTGAGCATTTAAATTTGTCTTTTTTTTTTTTATTTTTGTCTTTTTGAGACAGGGTCTCTCTATGCAGTTCAGGCTGGCCTTGAGCTCACTTTGTAGCCCAGGCTGGTCTCAAACTTGCAACAGTGCTCCTGCCTCAGCCTCCTGATTACAGGGAGTGCTGGGATTACAGGCGTGAGCTACCACGCCCGACCGAGCATTTACATTTTTAAGGATACCTATTTACCAATTTGGACAAATTTTTTAAAGCTGTGGACCACTCCAGAAATATTCATTATTAAAGCAGGCTCTAGAAAACAAGCATAGAGCGGTGGTCAGAGAATCAGACTGGAAAGAGAGTAGGTACAGATGCAAGTCACATGACCTCTTCTGCCTCAGTTTCTTTATTTGCAAAGTATAGATAAGATGAGTTCCCATGTGGCAGGATTGCTGTGAGGATTATATGAGATAACACAGGCGATGTGCTGAGAGTCCTGCTTGCTGCAGAGAAAGCCGTTAGACTGAGACATATGGCTGTTTCACAGCACTGCAGTCTGGCTGGGCCTTGTCATGGCCTTTGTTGCAGGCTGGACACAGCAGGTGGCTAGGCACCCTGGAGAGTCCACCTAGCAAACACGCTCATGGCCTAAGTGTGCCTTCTTTAGACAGAATCTGATTCTTTTCTTCTCCTTCCGTGGTACTAGAAGATCATTTTTTCTGTGAGCTTGGTGTATGGGGAACCAGAGAGTGTCTATTGCTGGCCTCTTCCAGATCATTTAAAGATGGGTCCAGCGCTGGTCTCCATGAAGAAAAAGAAAGAGCTATTACTTGCTGTGCCACTGCTATGTGCTACATTACATTATATATATGACTGTATTCTTTTTTTTTTTTTTGTACTGGGAATTGAATGCACAACCTTGTGCTTGCCAAGCAGTGCTTGTGCTGCTGAGCTATATTCCTGGCTCCATATATAACTTTAGAATCTCTACTCTGTTCCATGGTGTCAGTGTCACTGTCATCATTTTTGGGATAAACAATTGTGCTATTTAGGAACTTTCCAAAGCCACACGATTTAATTTTCTTTTTCTTTTTTTTAATGTTAAAAAGAATTAAAAAAAAAATATCAACAATACAGAGTTTCAAAAGGTGATAGGAAATTAACAATAGTTATTATATTACATATTGTTGTCTTCAAAATAGTTGCTCAGATTACCGGATACAGGCATGCAAAATTGATCAAACAGTAATAAGTGCTGTCCCTTTTAATGAACTGATAGAATAAGTAGTACAAGTATCTTAGCTATCTTGGATGTGTGTGTGTATATATATCTATATCTATCTATCTATCTATCTATCTATCTATCTATCTATCTATCTATCTATATATCTCCCCCTTCCTTCTTTTTTCCTTTCCCACATCCCAGTTGTTCTTTCCTTTTTGAGCAGTTTCTTTCCCTTTCACAATATCTTTTATATCTTTTATATCTCATTTACTCTTCCAGTTTCTTACATTAGGGAGACAATATGATGTTTACACATGCAAGGCTGATTTATTTCACTTATGAGTACAATATCTATTTCCATCCATTTACCTATAAAAGCCTTGAGTTTACCTTTCTTTAGAGCTGAGTAGTACTCTACTGTATAAAAATATCACATTTTTTTATCCATCCCTCAATTGATGGGCATTTGGGTTATTTCCAGGATTTAGCTACTACAGATTGTGTAGCTATAAACATGGCTGCACATATATGGCTGTGGGATGATGTTTTCAGTTCTTCTGGGAAAATACCCAGAAGGGCAATAGCTGAGTTGAATGGGACCTCTAGTCCTAGTTTTTTGAGGAATCTCTACACTGATTTCCACAGTGGCTGTACCAGTCTACACTCCCAGCAACAATGGAGAAGGGTTTCTTTTTCTCCACAGCCCCATCAGCATTTGTTATTTGATGATTTTTTGATGATAATCATTTTTTCTAGGGTGAGATAGAATCTCAGTGTTGTTTTAATTTGCATCTCTTGACTGAATAATGATGTTGAACATTTTTTCATATATTTATTTGCCATTTGTATTTCTTCATTTGAGAAGTGTGTATTCACCTTAGATGCCCATTTTTGAACCTGGTCTTTGAATTTCGGGACCTGCTTTTTAAAAACATTTTTACATGTTCTAGATAGAAGTTCTTTGTCTGAGGAATGGTTGGCTAAAATTTTTTCCCAATTTGTGGGTTTGCTCTCCACTTCGTTGGTGAATTCTTTTGAAGTAAAAAAAATTTTTAAAAAAACGAGATCCCAGTTGTTGATTCTTTGAAGTATTTCCCATGCAGTTTGGTTTTTGTTCACAAACTTTCTGCCTACTCCTGTGTCTTAAAGATTCCTACTTAATTTCTCTTCCAATAGATTTAGTGTTTCAGTTTTAATATTTATATCTTTGATCCATTTTGATTTTAGTGTAGTGCATGGTGATAGACATGCGCCTAGTTTTAATCTTCAGCATGTGGAAAGCCATTTTTTCCAGCCTATTTATTAGAGGCTATCTTTCTACTAGTGAACATGTTTGGCCCCTTTATCAGACAAGGTAGCTGAGTGTGTTTGTAGTTGTGTCTGCATCTTTTGTTCTGTTCCACTGATCCTTAGGTCTGTTGGTGTTTTTTTTTTTTTTTTGCCAGTATCATGATGATTTTATCACAGTAACTTTGTAGTATAATTTCTAGTCAGAGATTGTAAGGCTTCCTGCCTTCCTTTTGTTGTCCAGGATAGACTTTGTTATTCTAGGTCTCTTCTGGTTCCAGATGAATTTTAGGAATGTTTTCTCTAGATCTGTGAGGTATGCTCATTGTATTTTGATCGAGACTGCATTAAATCTTATAACAATTTTGGGAGTATGGCCACTTTCACAATATTATTTCTTCCTATCCATGAGCAAGAGATATCTTTCCATTTTCTGAGACCCTCTTAAATTTAATTTTTTAGAGTACTGTAATTTTCAATGTATAAACCTTTTACTTCCTTTGTTAGATTGCTTCCTTAGTATTTCATTTTTCAGATGCTACTGTGAAGGGTGTGGTTTCCCTAATTTCTCTCTCAGTGAGTTTGTTATTTGTGTACAGGAATGCTATTGATTTTTGAGTGTTGACTTTGTATCCAGCTATGCTGTTGAATTTGGTTATGAAATATAGAAGTCTTTTGATGAAATATGTGAGGTCTTCTATGTAGGGTATCACGCTGTCTGTGAATAATGACAATTTTACTTCTTCCTTTCCTATTCTTACTGCTTTTATTTCTCTCTCTTGTCAAAGCCACACAATTAATAAGTGGCAGACTACAGTTTGGCTCAGGATTGTCCTCAATCCCAGTTCATTCCATGGTGACCCTCTGAGCCCAAGGATGTACTTAGCCATATCCACACTTTGTATCCTGATTAGATCCACTTGTATATCTATCAGTTTTTTTAGCCTTGGTGGAGAATCTTGTTTCATATATTTGAAAGCTGAATAACCTCCTCAGCTGGCTTGAGACTGTTTACAAATGTCTTTGCCACTCAGCTTCCGGTGGCTCCCAGAAGTCTTAGTGTGGGCCCCTCTCCAAGTGCTCAGTGGACACCACCACACAAGGGGGAGTCGTATGTGGCCCACTTCACGGGACAAGTGACCTTTGTTGTCCTTGGTCTTAGTGATCATCGTTGGGGCCATTGTTCCACCTTCCTATTTAGACCAAAGCAGAACTTTCTGAGTTTCTCTGTTTACCTTTGTGTCACCTTGAACATTTCTTTTTACATTGTGATAACCAAATGGCCATTAATTTGTGCAAGTTAATAGATGACTTTGATGCATGTAAGCATAGAGGATCATTATGCATCCTCTTCAGTTTTCATTTACCCTATTACTTGCTTCCTTTGGGTGAATTTCACTTTTGAGGCTGCTCACCCTAAAGCCTTTGCAGCCTCATGTAGCTCTCATGTAGTGAAACCAATCATAGCCTGGGTTGGCATTGGTGTGTTTGTGCCTGTTGATCTGCAAAATTTTTTTCTAGGCCTTGTAATAAATAATGTTACTATGAGCTCAAAACTTTCTGAGGATTATTTCCCAAACTCTTCTTTTTGAAGTATTCAGAGAAGTACCTGGATGTTCTCGATGTTTCTCTCAAATGGAGTGAGGGCCTGGTGATTGTTTTTCTTTCCTTCTGTATCCAGAATAATGACTTGAATCATCCTTTCATATCATGCTTCCTGTACAGTTGCCTATTTCTTTGAACTACATCTGGTATATTGTCTTTCCTGGAAGTTTATAAAACTACCTGTACTTGGAAGCTATTGCTTAAATCTGTCTTCCATATAAGAGTTGCTGAGCTCCTCTATGAAGGGAAGGGCCACAGGGGTGGGTGTAACTTGAAAGGTACTAGCTCAAAGCTGCACTCAATATTTACTAGACATATTCAGTGTGTTTAGTATAAACAGTGCTTGTATTCTAGTAGGTGTCTGCTGGTGGACAGGGCACATGAAAAGATGGATAAACAAGCAAGGGGCAAGAGCGATGAGGCACTTGAAAGGGTATTTTGGCAGAGCACAGTGGGTGGGGAGACTTCCATTAGGAGAACCTTCTATGGGGATGTGATACTTGGTTTATTCTTAAATGATCCAAAGACATCAGACATGTGGCAGCCCAGGTAAAATCTTTCTAGGCAAAAGGAGTAAAAAGTATAAAGGCCCCAAGACAAGACAGGACAATATTGGTGTATTCAGAGAACACAAAGAAAAATGGTGTGGCTGGAACAGAGTTCACAGGGACAAGAAAGACAAGATGATGTCAGAGAAGTTGTAGGGCCAGACCATTTAGGGTCCTTAGGTCAAAACAAGAAGTTCAGATTTAATGTCCTCCATGTAGTGGGAAGTCATTCGAGGAGAATGCCAAGATCTCTGATGTGCTGAAGTGGTAGTTCTGGCTGCAATGTAGACAAGAGAGTGAGGAGGGTGAGCAGGGAATGAAAGACTGGCTGGGAGCATATTTCCTGTCCTGAAGCAAGCTGGTAGCAACTAAGACCAGGAGACAGAGAGAGATGTATTTTGGAGGCAGGACAGGCAACTTGTCTGCTAGGTTAGACATGGAGGCTATGTCAAGAGAACACACGACTATCACCTTGTCTTTGACCTGAGCGCCTAAAAGGACAATTTATTTACTGAGAAGGAGAATTGTGGAGGAGGAACCAGATGTGTGTGGGAGGTCAGAATAGTGGAGCAGGCATTTGACTATGGGATTAGAGACCAGGGAAGAAGCTCTGTGGATGCCCAGCTTTATGTCACTGTGTTGGCATTAGGGCTCTACCGGTCAGGGCCTAGGTGGGAACATGATACTGAATGTGGAAGATTCATCCTAAGTGCTGAATAGGTTACCCTCATTAAAATGTAAATATGCCCCAACGAGATAACTCTGCATGTATTATTCTTTATTTTTTGACCACGATTTAAAAGCTGATGTTTAGAAAGATAATAGGGAGACTAGTACTGTACTGGACTCCTTGAAAGGGTGGGCTGAGCCTGGAGTTTGTCCGGAGGAAGGAGGAATGGATGTCACAGAGAAAAACTGCAAGAAATGTAACTCTGCAAGGCAGTAGGTGATTTCTTCCTTTCGAAAGGAGGCACACAGCCTTTTAAAAATGTGTAATCGCTGCCTGCCTAGTTTAAAAAAATCAGAAGAAAAAGCAGCAACCACAAAGTGACTAATTTTAGATAACATTCCCAGTTCAGTTTTTTTTATTCAATAAGATAATCTATTGTATAGCTATATTATGTTTTTATAATGTACAGAATTTCTACTTATAGTGATTTGTATAATGCTTTGCTTGCCTGGAAATAGATTTGTACAGTAATATAATTAGAACCCAACTAGCTATAGTCCTCTGTGGGCTAGTGCTGTATGTCTACACCCAAGTTTCTTTATCTTGAAGAAATACTCTTCAAATAAGTCCTGAACACTCACTCTATGAAAGATGCTATATTCAGCACTTGGTTTTGCCTTTTGTGGGGTCAGCAACTGGAATTTATTTCACGGTCCCTTTAGGTGTGGTGCAGTAGATAGTTAGTGAAACTTTAGGTGAAAAAGGTAGATTTAATATAAGACCAATAATAACAAAACTGTTTTTTAAAAATTTTTGTTCTTTGAATTCAAACTAAAGAAAACAAACTGAAAGGTTTCATGCTAGGTTTTTGGGACCTGATGTCTCCATGTTGTGGATGTGACTCTTACTGCTGTTTCTGTGTCTCTTCTCCACTTTGCAGAAGGACACTTGACATTTTGGAGTGAGGGCCACCACTGCCCTCCCCTAACTATGATTTTGCTTTTCAAGGTATCAGTTCTCTTCAGTCTACTTTGGTCCAGAAATATTAAAAATAAAATTTCAGACAAATCACTAGTTTTAAATTGTGTGTGCTTGAACAGTGTGATGAAATTTGTGCCCTCGCAAGCTGCCCGCTCTAGCTCATCCCAGGTCTATAGGTTGTATACATCATCCGCCTGCCTGGTGGTCGCTTAGAAGCTGTCTAAGTTACCAGACCAGCCATCCTGGGGTGAAGTGCTTGTGTTTGAGCTTTTTTTTACAACACTATATTTATCAAAAACTGGCAGTTCTGTTGAATTGTGTCTCTTCCCCCCAAAATGCATTAAAGTCATAGCTCCTGGTACCTCAGAAAGTCACCTTATTTGGAAGTAGGGTGATTGCAGATATAAGGGTCACATGACCCTTATTTTATTTAAAAAGGGCCCCAAAGCTCCAGAGTAGCAATGCTGACAATTTGGACATGCAAGAATAAGCTCTAAAGTGCTTCCTTTAAGTGAAAAGATGAAAGTATTTTATATATATATATATATATATATATATATATATATATATACTCTTATTTTCTGTCTTTAGTACTATCCACAGTTTTGAGCACCCACCGATGGCTTGGAACATACCCTTTGGATAAGTGGAATGGGGGAAGGTGTACTCTCTTCTGCATAACCTTATTACCTCATCTTAATTAATTATATCTGCAATCACCCTATTTCTAAATAAGGTGATTTTCTGAGGTACCAGGAGCTATAATTTTAATGTATTTTTTGGGGGAAGGGACACAATTCAACAGAACTGCCTGTTTTTGATAAATATAGTGTTGTTCAAAAAAGCTCAAAGGCAAGGCAAAATGGTATAGATAAGATACCTGGTATCGTTTGGCTTATTTCAATCTTTCTCAATATTTCCTGATACATTTCCTAGTTTTCCCCAAATCTGGGGAGTTTTAGTCCACATTGGTCCCCATGGATATGCATGCTTAAAGACAAGTGACCTTACTGTTCTGGGATAGATGTGTATGGAGTTTTTTACTGAAGCCCAGAGTCCAGGTGTTGCCTTCAGATGACCAGCAGATGCTTCTAAGTGCCTAACCTACATGCTGCTCAGGGAAGCTTAGCATCTGCCCTTCCCCAAATGGTGAAATTCCACCCTGTATTTCCCTGCCCTGAGGACAGACACCACCTACCCTGCTCTTAAATGCTCCAAGCATTTCTCATCATTCCTTTCTGGAAAATCTCTTTAAGTGATTTTGGAAATGCTCTGTCTTTCTCCTCTGGAGTGAGAGGCAAAGGCCAAGTTTCTCTCTCTGACCTACCTCTGCTGCATGGATTTATGATGCCTGTATAGCAAGAATGGTGAGATAGGCTTTGGCCTTCATATGGTTCTAATTTATCTATTTGTTTGTTTAAAGACAGGCTAACTGACCTTGAATTACTATGCAGCAAAGGCTGGTCTTCTTGTGGTCCTCCTGCCTCAGCCTCTTGGCTGCTGGGATTGTAGTTGTGCACCATGGCAGTCAGCTCATTGAATGATTCTGAATCAACAGTTCAGATGTACTTGGAGACCTGAGAACAGATGGTGAATTCAAGAAAGGTTGCTGTTGGAATGAAAGGAAGTTTCTAGTTTACCTTGGATCAAGAGCAGAACACTTTCTTCCCTGCACATTCTGAAAATGACAGTTTCATGACTTTGCTGCCTAAATTACTGCTCTCACTAAAACCACCTCCCCTTCCTTCTCTCCTGCTCATCTTTCTGGAGAGCAATGGCATCCAGCTGATGAGCACAGCAATCCAGGGCCACCACTTCCGGTGTCTTTTTAGACCTCTGCAGAAACACTTCTGGGCTGGGGTGTGCTTTTCAATCTATTCTACCGTCACCCTCTCTGTTAACCCCTGACTATCCTGCCAGGCTTCCATCAGTTTGATGTTGTACAGTTTGTTTAGAAATGCCTTCTTTAGTATATTTAAACTTAGTGACATGACATTTCTTCTCAGTGTCTTGTTTATTTGAACAGGTTCCAAAACTCCTCCAAGACCCCAAATCCTTTCAGTTTAGATAGTGGATTTTAAATCAGACTGTTTCACTCACAAGGGGCATTTAGCAGGGTCACAAGACATTAGTATTGGTGTGACTATGTGGCTGCTGGTCACACAGAGGCCAGGGATGCTGAAAAACACACTATGGTACACATAATCAAGTCCCAAATGTCAACTGTGCTGAAGTCGATAACCTTAGTTTAAAACAAATAAAACAAACAATTATATTTACAAAATAGTATGTAATCTTTATGGAAAATATATAGGTTTTCCTTGTTTAATGACAGAGTTAAGATCTTGTAACTAGGTCATTAAATAAATTGGTCACTATATGAGGAATTGGGTATAGTATGTACATTACAATATCCAGAACAAAGAAATGGTTAAAGGAAACTCCAACTCGACTTTGCTTTTATTTGCATATCTCTTATATGTAATACTATTACAAGCAGCTGAGCTAGTTAGAAATATTATAGGAAGTCAGACAGGGTTGGGCCCTCAAAGGAGTCAGAGCAGAAGTTCAAATACTTTGCAGGTTTGGAAGAACCAGATACCTCCCACTGTTGAGGGATCTCAAGACAAAACGCAAAGCTCATACACCCTCAGGGATCATAATCTCAGGGATCTCAAGACAAAAGGCAAAGCAAATACACCCACATCCTAAGGACTTAATCCAGATAGTTCTCTATCACCCTGAGGAAGTCAGGAGTCACCATCCCAACCCCATACAAGAAGAGTCACTACTGTTAAGCATGCCTGCTTGCTATGTGATTGCTTCCCCATTTTTTCCTGATTTAATCAATCTTACCTAAGCAATTAATCTTATTGGTTGACCATAGTTCTGTTCCACCTTATGCCCACCTTTTGAGTTCCCATTTTTCGCCACCTTGGACCCATCTCACCTCATGGTTTTACCCTATAAAAGTCCCTAGAAAAGACAGAGTCCCTGGCAACCCACTCTGGATCTTTTCTGTCTCTCAGACAGAAGCTGTCTTTCTTTCAATAGACATATTCTGCCCTTCACCTCCACTGTTCGTAAAATTCACTCTTTGATTTTAGAGAGCACGAACTCGTATGGGACATATAGGAGGTTAGGAGTTTCATTCCTCTATATCAATACTGCAATGTATAACAAAACACAAAACTACAGTACTGCACAATACAATTAGCAAAAATTATGGTACTGTGTAAACAAGATATACTGCACAAAAAGACATGAAGTGCTGTAAACAAGAAGTACAGAATTGGGAAAAAAAGATGGGTCATAAGTCTGAACAGTTGTTAAACAGGTTGTTAGACAAGGAATGTCTATACAGATTAACTAAAACAAAAAATGTAAACCTCTTGAAATGCCAAAACAGTTCAATTTCCTGCAATTTGTTTTCCCATAGCTGAGCATTTCTGTAATACCAGTAGTCTGGAGGCTGAGGCGGAAGGATTGCTGTGAGTTTAAGGCCAGACTGAACTACCTAGTGAGCTCAAGGCCAGTGAGATTAAGTCTCAAAAAACAAAAAAACAAAAACAAAAAAAGTGGTTTTTTCCTCCTGAAAGGTATATTAAGAATAAATTGAACACTTTCTTATTCCCAACAAAAACTTACTTATTACTGTTCATTTATAAAATTCAATGAATGGAAGCCAGTTGACCTTATGGGCTAGTAAGGGGGGAAAAGTAAAGTTACAAAGAAACACTAAAGTCTATTTCTTTAATGCACAGGATGGATTCCAGATGTATTTCTAGGTTTGGAAACACTGCCCAAGAATGCAGAGAAGAGAACTTGAGGGCTTAGAGAGCTCCTGAGCCTCCCCCGCTTCCCAGGACTCGGATAGGGTGAGAACACTGGAGCTAAGACAGGACTGTGGGGCTTGGAGAAGGAGGGAGAGGCAGCATGGCTACTAGTTTTAAAATGGAAGGCTTTTAAAATAGTAAGATGTTAAAAAGATGGCCTGTGGAAGGGGAGGCGACTGTTCACGACCTTAAACGCTGGAGACGACGTGGCAGCAATCTGAGAGCCCCTCTGAGTGCCAGCCTGGGCACACGGAGACACAAGACAGTGCGTGTTGCGCGGGCGCGTGGACCTCACAGGCCACCGTCCCGCTGGGTGCACGCAGGCCAGCGGCCAGTGCGGCAGGTGTGAAGCAGGCCGGGGAGCGCCTGTGCTCCGCAGTAGCTTTGAGATGGAGGTTGAGGAAGCAGGCCCATGTGTGGGGACTTCCCGAGCTGTCTGTGGAAGGTTTTGTGCCAGGCTGGGTGTCAGGGGTGGGGGCCCAGAGATGATTGAGGTTTTTGTCCAAGTTGAAAAGAATAGAGTGCTTTGAGTCTGGGGCCACCCTTTCGCTTTTTCTAAACAGGAAATTGCCTCTCTTGAAACCCAGGGCAGGCGCAGAAATCCAAGAGCCGGTTTTTGTTAGAGGAAGTTGTACTGAGAGAGTCTAGGCAGAAGCAGTGAGAAGTGACTCAAAAAGGCCTTTCACTCTGAAGAAGCATGATGGGAGGGGAACCGGCACCCTAGTGAGTTAAATTCTCTCCGCTCAAACATTTTGCGAGCCCAGCCGTATGGATGGAAATAATTTCAAGAACAACCCAGAGGTGAAATCAAAGCAAATCAACAAAGGAGGGAGAGCTGAGATGCAGTGCAAGAATGGAACCAGAGCCATAGCACACCTCAGGAAAGGGGTGGAGGCTCCCTGTGGTTTGTAGCAAGACACTCTGTACTTGCAGCCTATGTAACTGCTGTGTAATGTAAAAAATTATTATGGAACATTTCAAACGGAAATTAAAGCAGAAACAATGTTCTGAAGAACCGAATACCCTTGGCAGTGAAGGTCATCAACTTCTAATAATTAGCCTATTCTGTTTCAATTCGGCTCTAAACCTCAAATCCCCTAAGTAATACCGAAGACAACCCTAGGCATCAGATCATCTCATTTATGGATCTTTCAATACGTTTTTCTAAAAAGGAAAACAATGCAGTTTGAATCCTATGTCTTTATAAAGTACAGAGCTGCACTCTAAATGGTGAACTGAAGAGTGTCATCCCCGGAAGAGCCTCCCCAAGGTGAGTTGCTGGCGCTCTTCACTTCCTCAGCATCCTGGGTGTAGCTTGCTCATTGCCCCTAATGTGTCATGCAGACATTATTTTCTCCTTGTCTGTGTCCTCACTAGTATGGTATTGACATGAAATGTACAGTAAGCATCACATCCTCCCCACATTTCCCAAGCTCCTTTGCAGTTAATTTGGGGCCATGTGACTACTTCAGGAAGGCCAGTGAAAAGTAAGTAAAAATCTAATTTTCAAGAAATGTTTAGAAGGAAGGAAAAGTAAAAAGGAAAGAAAAAGGAATAAAAGCAGCAAAGATAGTTAGAAAGCAAGCAAGCTTGCCTTGTGGCCCCAGTTTTTGATATATGAAGGGAGGAAGTTTTCATCATGAATATTTGCTTTCATCCTTTTTCACCATCTTAATAAATATTTCACCCAAAACTTAGCAATGGTAGGATTTCCTGGTCTTCTTTTAAGATAAGTTGACTATGAAGCTCTAGAAGATATACCTGTATATTTGGGAGACTTGTGGTTAACATTCTAAAATAGATTTCAACTGTTATGTAAGTAGCTTTAGAGTCAGAAGATTTTTTTTTTTTAAAAAATGTAGTGAGGTTTGCAAAATCCTGTAACTCCTATTTAGTCTTAGTGTGACCCCTTTGGTGTAGGAAGATGAGACTAATCTGTTGGGGCCCTCATCCAGATGGGGCTTCAGTCCTGTATGATCAAGTTATACTTTCATTATTTTAAATTGGCCATTCTCTGTGGCTGAAGGTTAAGACTTTAGCAGCATGCCAGGAGTTATGCTGGCCACTGAAAGAAACCATCTCTTGATTATCACTTTTGAAGAATCTTACTTTGCATTTGGCTCATATGTGAGAGAAAAGACTTATTAAGTTGAGGGATGTAGGGGAAAAACAGAAATATTTTTGCCTAGCTCCTCATTTAAGTTCAGTTGTGTTATAAAGGAGAGCAGCTTCATTCCCCAGCATGGAGAGCTTTTCAGAAGGAAGGGCGCCTTCCTGGTCTATTACTGCACAGCACAGGGCAGTGGCAAACCCTGGGGAAACAAGGCAAAGGCCTGAATCACTTTTTTTTTCTGTTCAGAAGTGAATTTTCCCTAATTATCCATTTCTGCAATATACAATGAGAAAGAGGTAATGGAGTTATTTCTAGGTGAGAAAAACAGTAATTTATTTTATAGTCATAAGTCTTTAATGTCAACATATTTTTAAAAATCATAATATTATAGAATCTGTTCTACAGGAATAAAATGTCCCAGCTAATAAGAATGGATGTGTGAAAAATTGGGAAAATTTGAAAGCAAAGTATTAGTGTTTATTGACAGAGAACAGTTGAATAAATTATGATTCATCCATGCAATGGAATATTATTCCATTAAATGCATTCAGTCTATGCCTATTGACTGGAAGATCTTTGTGATATGTTATTACAAGAAAAAAGTTTTTGCAGGGTACTTCATATAATATCATCCTCTCATTTTTAAATAGCCAAATTGTACATATATACATATATTTCTGCATGAAACTAGAGAAAGGATAGAAAGAACATTAAGCTGTTGACTTGGTGCTAGGGAACAAACACAGGACCTCACACATACTCAGTGCTTCACTACTGCGTCACCATTCATCTTTGTATGTAGCAAACTTTCCCCAGCAATAGAAGAAAGTCTTCATAGTGTCTCCTGAATTCAGGAAACCTATAGCTCATTGAGTCTTCAATGTCCAGATTTACCTGCTGATAGCATCATTACTAAAATGATGGAAAAGACTTTTCCATTTTCTCTTAAATTAAGAGAAGTCACTTTGTATACCCGAGATGACATTTCCTCAACAAGGTATAAAAATATATAAGGACAATCACATATCTGCAATTTTGTTTTTCAAAGAAAATAAATTCAATAAATCAGAATTATTTCAAAGAGAACAGACTGATGCCCAACCAGAAGTCCTCAGGTTAGTTCTAAAGTTGCTCAACATTTTAGTTGGAAGATATAAACAGTGTCTGTCATCTGGTTTTGTTTTTGTTCATTTGTTAGTCCTTTTTTTTTTTTTTTTTTGGTACTGGGGATCAAACTCACAACTTTGCGCTTGCCCTGGGGGCACTTATGTTACTGAGCTAAATCCCCGGCCCTTCCATTTTTTGTATTGCATTGTGCGCGTGATAAAAGTGCCAAATCAGCTAAGATGAATTATTCTCTTTATGTTGGTGCAAGTTAATGTTAGACATAGACCCTTCTTTTCCTCTCATAGGGAACATTCAATCATCAGGAACTCCTTCCTTCAAAATATGAGGTATCTGGCCATTTTTTGGTTCATTTTGCTGTGAACACATTGCCTTTGGCTAGGATTACTGCAAAGGCCTCTTGACCATTCTCTCTGTAAATATCTTGCCTGAGAGACATTTTAAACCCCTTTTTAAATGTCTGATGCTGCAACTCCCATGCTCACAAGCCTCATTACTACAACACTCAAGTCATTTCCATGACCACGAGGCCTCATAGGATCCCTCTGCACCCTCCCAAGGCCGTTTCTCTCTGACCCCGTCTCCTACTGCCCTCAGCCTCTCCTAACCCACCTTGGCTTCAGCATCCTGAATGCTGGCTCAGCCTCCTACAGTCTCTAACAAAGCCCAAACTGGGTAGTGGGTGGCTTAAAAAACAGAAGGGGGACTCTCCTAGTTCTGGTGGCAGAACTTGCAAATCAAAATGTTAGCAAAGACCTGAGGGTTTAGCTCAGTGGCACAAGCACCTGCCTGGCAAGTGTGAGGCCCTGAGTTTGATTCCTGGTACACACACACGCACACACATGCACACACACAATGTTGTTTAGGACTGTTTTCTCTGTTTCTTTCAGGAGAGAAACTTCCGTTGCTTCCAGTTGCCCAAGTGCTTCTTGGATGTGGCCACACTGCTCTGATCTCTACTCCATCTTCACATCTTTCCTCTGTGTCCTGGTGTCTTCAGATGGCATTCTTGTTGTGTGTCTGCACAAACTTTCCTCTTTTTTAGAAGGGTAGCAGTCATTGGATTAGGGCCAACCCTCATGACCTTACCTTAACATGAACATATCTGCAAAAAAAAAAAACAGACCCTACTTACAAACGTGGAAAGATTCATAAAATGCTGGAAGTTAGGACTTCAACATTTTAAAAAAATTTCTCACAGGGAAAAGGCGGGAGATGGGGTGAGTGGGGGTGAAGTCAGGTGGGGGAGCAGAGGGCACAGTTCAACCCACAATAGACACCCACCTGACTCTGCCTTTCACTGTCTTCAAGACTTGACTTAAATGTATCTCATGTTTTCAGTGTAGCCTGTTGTAGTTATCCCATTTCATACTCCGATCTGCCTTCCTCCCACGTACCAACTTCCAGTCCCTTCAAAGCTGCTCTTTTCCACCATAGTAGGCAGTATCTTCTAACATTTAGTACACTTCTATATTTATTCAATAGTTAAGTGTCTGTCCCAACCTTGACCTTGAGTTCAGTAAACCTTTGAACACTAGATTCCATCTCTTGTTACACAGCCTGGTAGACAGACACTCAATACTTTGTAGAACTAATTGATTGCTTTAAATTTTCTTTTTCAGAAGAAGGGGAAAATCTGTATTTTTGTCAGGTCACTATTTTCTAGCTGTATTTTAAAATTTTTAAATTTATATTACTATAAGTTTGCAGTATATAATGATTACATTCATCATGGGAAATTGGCACATGTACATAACATCTTAATTCTTTTTATATCTGCTTCCCCTCCCCTCTGTGACCATTACTTCTCTTCCAGAAATATTTACTATTCAAAAAAGTGAAGTTTCAGGCTGATGCTATGTGACTAATCATGTGATTAAGATTTATGTAAACTTTTTCTTAAACATCTTTTCCATACATTTGCTATTTTTTCTGGGTGCTTTAAGAAATGGCAACCCATATAGTTACACTTCTTAATCTCATGCTCAGGGCAAAGTATATAATAGCCTTGGGCTGTGGTTTCAATTACCATAGCAAACCTAGTACATACTTTCTTCCTGGCATCCAGATTAAAGAAACTGTTTTCACTTTCCAGCCCAGTTCTTATTTCTGCTTTCTCTTTTTCTCACCAAAAAACATCTACGTTATCCACAATATATTGGTAAGTCAAAAAAGCAAGTCATCACGCCAAGTTTATAATATTACTTCATTTTTGTAGATGTAAAAACAATGTGGGTATGTATCACATTTGTTTTAATATGAGAAAGAGAACCAAACATGGGAATGAATATATATATATATATAATTATTATTATATATATATATAAAATTCATATATATATCAATCATATATATATGTATGATTGATATATATATGAATTTGGAAATATAAATATTGAGAGGCAAACAAAATAAAGCTTTCCTCCAGAGAGTGAGGTTTCCACAGCACAAGGAACAAAAGCTGAGGGCCACTGTATGCAGCATGCCCCGCAGGGATGAAATCTGAAGAAGAAATCTTGTGCTTTTCTATTTACCGCCCTGGAAACTAATCGTGAACACGAATTAGACCTCAGCTGTGCTTTCAGAATGCTTGGAGAAAGCCTGGAGGGAAATATAAATACAGGACCAACTGTGGCCATCACAGTGGGATTACAGATGATTCTTGTTGTCTATTTTCCTTTTAATTTATTCTTTACTACATTGAAAACATGCACCTGGGTTCACGTTGTTGCCTAGGGACAGTTCTATGTCCCTGCTTTCCAGGACTGGAGGTGCTCTTGGTCCTAAAGAGAACCCTCTCCTGCTTGCACAAGGTGGGTGTCAGTGTGCACAGGCTTCCCAGCCCTGGTCCCTGTCTCTGGGCAAGCAGCCATCATGATCTTCAGACACAGGCCACAAAGCCTGTGGAGAAATGGAGGTTCCACAGTGTCAGCATTGATGAGCTTCCTCCTGACCCAGAGATGATTGGAGAAGGAGCTGAACTGAAGCTTCTACCTCTTTCTGTTGGCTTCAAAGTCTTTCCTCACAAGAAGTCATAAAGAAACAGGCCAGGTGGATGAACTGATGGATGCCATTCTTGAAACAGTAGGACTAAAATTCTAGAAGAGTGTGTTATCAATTTGACATGGGCAGTACAGACAGCACACTAGGTAGTTCAGGGGATGGTTCCCTGTGGAGATTGCTAAAGGAGAAGCTGTGCAACTGGTTCTCAAAAGCTGCTGTGCCTTAGACTCGTGGGGAGATCCCCTGCCCCCCAAAACACAGTCTGTTTCAAATGTTGATGTCATGGGCCTGAGAATCTGAATTTTAACAGACACTTCTATGTTTTTTCCAATTCTAATTTTCTGACACCAATGGTATTCTGATGCTACCTGGAGATAGCATCAGGCTCCACAAATTTAAAGGCTCAGGCCCACAAGACCCCTCACATATTAGATGCCAGGCCTGAGCCCATAGTTCCCTGCACTTCTGTCTAGTATGGCTACAAATTCAAAAATTCTTGTTTTCTCCCCTTGGGTTTGATCATTTACTAGAACCACTCAAGAAACTCAAGAAAGCCCTATGTTTATAATTACTGCTTTATTTAAAGGATATAATTCAGAAACAGTCAAATAGAAGAGATTCATAGGGCAAGGTAAGGGGTGAAGGCACAGAGCTTCTGTGTTCCTCTGAGTGCCTCACTATCCCCACACATCTGTGAGTTCACCAACCCAGAAACTCCCTTGAGCTCATCACTCACAAGTGTTTATTGAGCTTCCTTAAGCAGGCATGGTTGATTAAATCCCTGGCCATTAGCAGTTGACCTTATTCTCCAGTCTCTCTCTCCTTCCTGGAAGTTAGAAGTTGGCTGGAAGTTCCAATCTTCTCATGGTGTAAGTGTTGTTTGTGTTGTGACCAAACTTTTCCTTGGAAATAAGCACCCATTTTTTCAGCCTTTTTATGTTGCAAGAATAAAATACTAAAGCTGAATATATTTTTTTAAAAGGAATTTAGTGTTTATAGTTTTGGAGGCTGGGACATCCAATATCAAGGTCCTCACAGATTCATTGTCAATGAGGGCTGCTACTAGCTTCTAAAATGATAGTTTACTGCTGTGTCCTTGAGAAGGGGCAAACGCTCATGGCTTTTTCCAGAAGGATGAATGTCTTGGTTAGCTTCTTTCAGGGTTTTAATACCGGTGTTCATCTTATTCATGAAAGTAGGGCCCTTGTGCTCAATCACCTCCTGAAGTCCCCAGCTATTCACACTATCACTTTGTACCTCTGAGCTTTGGGAAGACATATACATCTGAACTATAGCTCCAACCAAGAGTTGCCTTATTAGCCATAGTTTGTAAGACAGTCTTTGTAGATAACAAAAGGTGCTTTTATTGTTTAAGAAAGTCCAAGAACTCTGTTACAGAAACCGGGGACAAAGGCCAAATGTACTTTTTACTACACCAGGTGTTTCTGAGACATGTGGCCATCATTGAAAACCAAATATGCAACATAATATTGACAATGCCTGAAAACTCCAAGTATCTGCATGATTTGGGTAAGCGGAGAATTCTATTTTTGATATAGACTGTTCCCAGCACTGTAATGTCTTTCCCTTGTTTTTCCTCCAGTTAAGATCCTTCCAAAACAGTTGTGGGATATCTCTCAGTTCCCACTGAAGTCCCTCTTCCTGTTGTTCCACAGTGTGGTACTCATGTGAAGAGTTCTCTTTGGCCTTTTACATATGTTTGTGATGCTCCTTAACTCACGTGTATGTCCTTTCTCATCTCTCCAGCTGTTAGGATCCTGCCTCACATTTCTTTAATGAACCCTAATGTAGAATTTAATATCTTTGAACATATACTCTGTTCTGGTTTGTGTCTAGATGTCCCCTTAAGGCCTCATGTGGTCATAGGTGGGGGGCATGGCTGGATCTAGAGTGTGGTGCTGGGATTGATAAATGGTGCAATGTTAGGCTCAAGGGTGCTAGGGTTAAGGGTGTGCTACCCATACTGAGTATCCTGGATAAAATAAAAACGCAGGAAGATGCTGTCAAGGTCCCTTATTTGCTTTACTACCTTCTGGGTGCCATGGACTGCTCTCTGCAATGCTACTCTGCCATGGAGCCAGCCAATTATGGACTGAAACTTCTACAAGCTGTGAGGTAAATAAACCTTTCTCCGTTTAACTTGGGGTGTTGGGTATTGTGTCTCAACAATGAGAAAATTAACTAAGGCAATCTCAAGGAATGCTATCAACAATGCTTAATGGGAGTAAGTGAGGGTACGAATACTATGTTTAATCATAGGAGCAAAGCCAAAGTGGGTTGTGTTGTGTACAACTTGGACATAATAAAATCTTGCAAACTACCTGAGCAAATCCAACTTTGAGACTAAATTCCTTACCTTGAACTACATTATATGGAATGGATGGTAAGTATAACTTCTGCTCCAGAATGACCATAATTTCCTACTAGTAACCAACTTCATGGACAAATCATTAGGTAAGATACAATGAGATGAACAGGAGACTAGAAATCAGTATGTCTCAGTTCACACAGCCTGGCTTTGCTGCTTGCTACTTAGGAGGCCTTGGAGTAAGTTGTTTGCTTCACATCTGCCTTCACCTGGTCATTTGTTCATCCATTTTTCATTGATAATCTACACTATATGGGGTACACAGCTGCACACTTTGTACATTATTTCATTTAATCGTCACAACACCTCTGTAGAGTAGATAATCACCTTCCCAATTTATAATTTTAGAGATGAAGACAAATCACACTTCTGTGCCTTCCTTGGCAACTGCACGTTCAGTCTCCCCACTTCCTTGCCAGGGATCCTGATCTATGACTCCTGAGGCACAATTTTTATTATTTATGCTGACGATGATGTCTGAGACCTCATGAGTTTAGAAAGGGGAAGGAAGTTTGAATGAAATTTCAGAGTTGGAAGCACATGAAAGATGATTCAATTCACCTGTATTCAAATGAGGACTCAGAGCCACGATCCCAAATTAGGGACATTTTGAGGACACTTCCTCCCATCTCCCTGGGCCTCTCCTGCATTACCCAGCTTCAGCTGATGGTCAGAAAATAGGCAGCATTCACAGGGAATGGCTTCAGTCCAGGAGGTCTGCAGAGGCTGGTGGCTCTGAAGTGTCCACTCATACATGGAGGACTAAGACAGGATCAGGCATGGTCTTGCCCTTGAGTCTGTCTTCATCTGAGCCTGACACTAAATTGATCCAAACTGGGGTTTTCCATTTCTACATCCCACTAACTGATGTACAAAAACCCCCAAATTTATGTGTACTGGGACAGGGAGGGGAATGGAAAGAATCAAAGCATTTATCAAAAGAAACTCTTGAATGTTTCTGAACAGGATGTAAGTTATGAAATTTGCAGCAAAAGGTAAGAGTTTTTAGACCAACACAATGATATAAGTGTCTATAATTGCTACTATTCAGGAGGCTGAGGCAGGAGAATTGCAAGTTTGAGGTCAGCCTGGGCAACTTAGTGAAAACTTTTTTCAAAATAAAAGAGGGTTAGAGATGTAACTCAGTGGTAGAGGGCCCTGGGTGCAAAGCCTAGTACCACCAAAAACTCCACCAAACCAAACAAACCAAAAACGCAAAAGAAAACAAAAAGCTAAGCATTTTTCTTCTTTTCTTATTGGTAAAGTTAGAAGACTAGTGTTGAAAAATTTAGGGTTAAACTACTGCCTGGTTAAAAAAAAAATACAGTGTTTAACTATTTTAGATATATGAGTATTTGTTGTTATGTTGAAAAAACAAATGTGGGAAGTACAGTTCCATGGGGATGGTTTGGATAGCTGGCCCCACTTCCCCCCACCTCAGAACAAAGCCAGCCAACAACAACACAAATCCTACAGCTGGAATGCATTCTGGATTTCTATGCTGAATACATACCCGTGATTATACTTTCTTTTCCCATAGCCATAACATACATTTAAAAATCAAGATCCCAAATCCCTTAAATAAAACCTGTTTTGTGGGTCACACTCTTCATCCAGTTCAAACTTGGTTTGAGGGAGAGCGACTTCTAACTACAATCTGAATTCAAAAGTGAAGCCTTCAGCACAGATTTATACACAACCCCCCTTTTTTTTTTTTTTTTTAATGAACAGCAAGATTCCCTCCTTTGTGGGTGGCTCTCATAGAAGAGAACCCTGATACCTCAAATGTTTGTTCTATTTGACTTTGGAAGTAATCAAGTGACCTTTCTGTTGCGTCGTTGTTAGCAGATTTGCTCTCCAGATTGTTTGTTATAAACTGACATTGAAAACTGTTTTGCTTTCCCAGGGCTACACAGGTCCTGAAGCAGGAGAGGGGAATGTATGGGACACAGGACAAACACGAATGCCTCAGGGGGATGAAAGAGGGCCGGATACAGCATAGGACCCTGCGAATTGGGAAAAAGTATTGTTCACTGACATGGATTTTGCCTCAGGCTTGTCCTGTTGCCGAGAAATAAGAGATTCTCTATCTGCAGTGACTGCTGGGGAAATATAAACTGTACATTTGCTTCAGGGCTTTTCCTCAACTATCTGGCCTGGACAAACACAGAACTGCATTTCTTGGACTCCTGCCCATCTGGAATGGGGATGCATCCTGCTGCATTGGCAAGACATCAACCAGAGTACACAGGAGAATGCACAAAAAGAATGGCCTCTTATCCACGTCTGGAGAAAAGTCACTCACAGGATTTGAGGTCCGCTGCACACCACTGAGAAAAGGCCAGCTAGGCAGGATAAGAGCTTCCCTGCCCTTTTTTTGCAGTACCTCTGCAGTCCAAATGTCAACCCTATAGAAACCACCCTGAAGCCTTACCTCAGCGCCAAGGTGAAGATAGACAAATGGATCTTCAATTTTGACCCAAGTGGTGGAACTTTTAAAGAAGCTGGATTGCGTTACAATCTGACTTTGAGAGTGTCCCACCACTGCCTGGGCTCCTCTAGATGTGCAATGAAACAAGATATTGCTAGTCCTCCAAAGTCTTCAGAGCAGGTCAGGAGGTGTAAGAGGCCACAAGGGGTCCAGATTTGGTGAACACAGGTAGGTCCTGCCACAGGAGGGGGTCAAACTCAATTCAAAACAAAATGGCAGCAGAAGCAACAGCAGTGCCAGCACTGTTCCACTGGTTCTCTGTGTGGATCCTGCTCTGAAATGAAACATTCTAACTTCTTGGCCTCCAAAACTGGCACCACTGGAGGTAGGCAAATCAAATCTGGTCATCGGAGTGTTCCTGCATATTTTATTTTTTATGTTGCTACCCCAGGTTCTGTCCAAACCAATGACCAACCAGCCCAGATGCTGCCCAGGACCATGTGACAGTTTGATTCAATTCCCAATAGGGCATGGAGTATTACCTGAGTATTTGTTATGTATCAAGCCCTATACTATGCATGAGGATTCATCAAATCTTCCCAACAGGCTTGGGAAGTCAATAGTTTCTCCAACCCCACCTTACCCATGAGGACACCATGGCTCAGGCAAGTAAGGTAATGAGTCTAAGCTCGCACGGCCAGTGATTGGTGGGCTGTTACTGGAACCCATTGTGACTGACTCCAGGCCTTGTGTACATGAGTTTCCTATTCACCACACAGTTCACAGAACATAAAGGGATGTCCCCAGTTTCCCCATGCTGAGCAGCAGAGGATCCACATAACCAGGGTGGCCCCAGAGCTAGATGCTCTGAACAAGCCTTCTGAGGCTCTTCCCAGGATGGAAGGCTGACCTGTCACAGCACTTTGGAGGCACTGGAGAGCAGATCATGGGTGGCAAACTCCAGGCACATGACGGATGTTTACTAAATATTTGTCACATGACAGAACTGCTTTTTCATCACGAGACATTGACAGTCCCCAAAACTACATCTCTGGAATCGGGGGGTCACTGGCCAGTCTTTTGGGGCAGTCAGGAGATGCTCTGCTGAGCTCACAAAGTGCTTGAGGAAGGCAGCATACAAGCCCTGCCATTGGAGAAGGAGATGAGATTCCAGGCTGCACTGCACAAGCCATGCTTCCCCCAGTGGCTGGCTTCACCTATGCAGGAAGCTGAGAAGGAACTGCAGCAGAGACAGAAGAGGCCCTGCCAGTCCAGGATTATCCCTCTCCTGTCTCTAAAGCCCAGAGGAAGAAGGCTATAGGCACTTCAACCTCAGGGGAGCAGCCAGAGGGAATGAGCTCTGGTAATGTAGCATAAGAAACCATTGAGTGCAAAACAGTGGGAATAAAAAGTGGGTTTTCCTGCATGCTCAGCTTTGTAGTTTTAGGTGAGCTGCATGGCAAATATCAAGTGGGCCTTTTTAATAAAACTTTAGCAGGCAATCCCTTTGTATCAGTCAGCATTTTAGCAGAAGAACATCAAAATTTACAAAAAAATCCATTTTTAAAATGGATAAAGCATATTATAACTAAAACTCTATCAGAAGAAATTGCATCAGGAAATAATAGAAAATACAAAGATATATTTACAGTGACCTCTATGGAAAAACACAAATGCGAACTACTTCCAGAAACTATACCTTAGACATTCGGTTCTGGCAACTGCTTAGAACAAAGTGAATCGCTTTGGTACCTAATCAGTGGATAGATGGAGACACTTCACCAGGAACCAAGTCATTTCACACGGGGGAAGGAATCATCTAGGGAAGGATTAGACCTAACCCCAAACCCTGTGGAAAATTCCAGCACGGTGTAAAGACACAGTTGATTGCTTACACAGGCATCAGCAGGTCAAACAGACAGGAGTTTCGATAATGCAGGTGTTAGTGGAGTGTTTGCCTGCAGTGTGGTCTGGGTGGTGGGGCACTGTTTCATAACTGGCTGGTCGGAGGACCTGAGTCTTCATGGTGTTGCTGTTTGCACAGTGTGTGACAGTGTCTCCTGTCTTCCCCAGCACTGCTCACCCCTGTGCTGACTCATCATGAAGAGTTTGCTTTGGTTGCTTGTTTCTCAGCTCTGGGATGACATAGGGCAGGCACTACAGTGGGGGAGGGAGGATGATTACCCTGACTTTAGCCACCACCATCTCTCTCCTGGGTTGTTACAGTAGCTTACCCTTGCTGGGTCCAAGATATTCTCATGACTAAGAAAGATCATGACAGCCCTGTGTGTTTAACCTGGCAGGGGTTTTCCATTTCACTGAGAGTGAAGCCCTAACCTTTCCTGCAGCTCCTCTCCAGCTTTTCACTGCTGACCTCGCATCCTACAGTGCTTTTGAGCCAAGCTCCCTCCACCCAGCGGCCCTGGCCACCTCACTGTGCCCTCAGCACTCCAGGTGCTTCTCCCTGTGCAGCTGGCTCATTCCCTCACCTTGACCTCTGTGCAAATGCCATGTTCTGTAATTATCCTGCTTAATACTTTGTTCCCCACTCCCACTGATCCATCCTTACCTCTCTTTATCTTCCTTTAAAAAAATTTTTTTAAATATTTTATTTTATTTACAGGGATCAAACTGACAACCTCACACTTTCCAGGCAGGTGGTCACGATGCTGAGCTAAATCCACAGCCTTTTATTTTTTATTTTCCTTGGACACTAGTCACTCTATGATATATAGTATAAGTGACTCATTTGTTCTGCTTTTTGTCTGCCCCTCAGAGATGCAGGGATTCTTGTCTGTTGTGTACCTGACGTGTTCCAAACAGAGACAGGCACATAGTGGGTGTTCAACAAGTATTTGCTGAATGAATGAATGAAGAGAAACACACAAATTGTCCCTCTCCCATTCTGCTCTCCTCAGATAATTTTTCCTCTTCCACCACAATGCTGAATGCATTTCCTAAGAACCAGCATCTTTGCTGGCTTCATGTTTTACAACCAATGACCTCAGGATTCTGTCATGACTTTGCTGACCAAGAGTGGTGGGTGCTAAGCCGAACTTGTGCCAAGGGAAGGACTAACGCAAGCATGTTCCCCGTCCCCTTGTGAGGAACGTCCCATTTAGGAGGAACATGCAAAAGGACCAAACAAAGAAACCGAAAACTCTGACGTACAATTGACTGAGAAATAATTACTTTTGACATGTAGTCATTTAGCGAATAGTTTTTATTTATATATCATAGATTTTTCTGTGATATATCCTAAGTGTTTCTTCCCACCACTGCCCAAGCCCCATCCCAATATTATCCTGATTAAACATCGGAAGGTGGGACCCTGGGGTTTCCATCTCCATGTCGTGGAATTGTCGAGAAGGGCCTACTTGGGCATACACCCTGCCCTCCCATCCTGTCCCCATCACTTATGAGTCATGTAGTGTGAACACCTCCATTTAGGTCTCAGGGACTCTGAGCATATCCAGGTTTCAACAGGGAGTCAGGCTCCCTGAAGGAAGCGATTCCTGCAAAGCATTGAGAATGAGTCAAAGCCCCAATAAGGGCGAATGGTCACTGTCACTGTTCCTTGGGAATCCACTAAGTAATCCTGGGTGTCTTTATGTGGCCCTCAAGGTCCCCATCAGTTCCCATTTCCACCTTAATTCCCAGGATCAGCTCTCCATTGTTGCCAAGCCCATATTCTCCCTTGGCCTGGACTTGCTTTGTTTTCATTTCTCCTTTTTGTTCTTTCTTGCCTTTGTGGTTACTTCTTGTGCAACTCAATCCCTACTCAGTCTCCATCCTATCCCCTGGCTCCTCCATCCCCTTCTCTCCACCACTTCTGTAAGCTTTCTCAGCTTATCTCTGACACACACTGCTGCTGCTGACTGGAAATCAGCTGGACATTTTCTTGGCTTTTGCTGGTACAGCAGCCCTGTTGAATGTCCACTCTGACCTCTACCTGGTCTTTCTAGTGGGGTACCCTCAGCCCCTAGCACACAGGTCCTTGGAGGGCCTATTGACTTTCCACTCACCACCCCTCCTGGGTGTCAAGGAAGTGAGGGAGTAGGATGCTCCTCTGCCCACTTTACCCTGGCTTATATTTTCACTCCATTGTGCAAAATAAGATCCAGTAAGAGGAGTTGCCTCTGGGGTCTCTGGTGAATCACAAAGCCATTCAGACCCTTAACTTCCAGCTTTTCGCCAACCTCTCTGAAGCCCGGCTCCACCCAGAGTCAGGTCTGCCCATAGCAAGGGTAGTGCACATGACCCTTGGGTCTGATGGTTTGCTTCTGCTATTTCTGCTCCATCCACTTTCTCTCAGCCCTGGAAGCCTTTCATTTACTTCTGGTTCTTGACACATATCCCCCGGGTTGCATTCTTGACTTTCCAGAATGGTACATCTCTTTCTTCCTTGGGGCTATGGAGTATCTGCTGGAATTGAGACTCCAGAGTATAATGAAAACAACATCCCATTCATATTTTCCAAGGATTATTCCTGTTGTGTAGTATATGTGACATATATTCTTCTAGGCCTCCTGGGAGACCACCATATGTCTTCTACAAGAGTGAGCCTTCCCTTGGCTATGGGAACAGAAAAAGGAAGCATAACACTGCTGTTTCTCAACATGTGCATGCTGTTGTGAATGAGCTGTCCCTGAACTTCGTTTGGAACCTGAGGTGGGGAGAGTGTCCTCCAATGAAGTCACCTGGTCTTCCCTAGACTTTGAACATCCCTAGGGAGGTCAGCACCTGTGTACTGTTTATCTGTGCAAGATAAACCCAGTTTATCTTGTTTTCTGTGTGAAAAGCTGCAGCTGTAAACTTTTAATAATTATATTAATAATTCTATTAACAGCATTTACCTTACCACAGGGTTTGAGACTTTGGACAGGTGTTCTATTTAAAAACAGTGTTCTACTCTGCTTGTGCCAACCTATGGCTGGAAAACATATTGCAAAAAATCAGTTGCACTAATCTTACTGTGGAATCCTGAAATCTTAAAATAAGTTTATATATATATATATATATATATATATATATATATATTCAGAAAATGCTATTTTATTGAATAATTTCTGATCTCAGTAATTATAACTTGGCAAACTTCTGTTTCATCATACAAGTGCCAAATTGCAACTAGATGATACCAAGTGTCAGAGAAAAATAATGACGTTTTCCTTCCACAAATCATTTGGAAACAAAACAAAACACCCTAACCCTTTATGTTTTTTAAATGGTTTTGTAATTGAAAACTCCCAGTTATATCACTTAATCTTTAGGAAGGTGATTTTAAAGAAGCATTACAGTGTTTGCTTTATTATAAATTATAATTTTATGAACATTAGAAATGCAAACTTGCAAATTTCTGTTCATGTTTCTATGTCAACATACTTAAGTACTAGCAGATGTTCAGTGATCAATAAGACACAATTTATATACATTATCTTGAAATGCTCTTGGCTGGAAACATTGGTTAGCAATATCCAAATTATGACTGAGTATGAGTGTTGATAATCCAGAAGAAGGGCATTATCAATATAGCTATTGTGGCAAGTTTTATTTCAGCAGGGGAAGTAAGACAGCTATTGATCTGAGTGAAGTTGGTAAGCCCAACCATGATTTTAAATAGACTAGTGTGTTCTGGTGAGAGTTTAATAGTGCTAAAATGAAACTTTATGTTGCTGGGGATACGTGACAGCCAACAAGGTTGCATTATTTTGAATAAAGTTTGTCCCTGAAGCAAATTTAGACCCAACAAAATAGCTGAAACACCTCATTTGCATTTTCAGTTAGTAAATAAAAGACTTCTTCTGATGCTTCTAAAGTCAACCAAGAAAAGAGGCCAATGAAATTTATTAGATATCTTAAATTTGGGTTGCTATTTCACCTTGAGCCAGTGATTCCCATTCCTGACTGCTATTAGACACTTAAAGTTAGAAAAAAACAAAAACACTAGACCAGTTGAATCCAAGTTTCTGGGTGTGGGATCTGGGGATCTGTATTTAAAACAAATAAACAAGCAAACAGATATTTTTTTGTATGTGTCCAGGAATTAGAACTTTTGAGAATCTTGTTTTAAAAAAAAAACCCACACATTTAGCTAGTTCAATTGGTTTGTAGTCAAATTAGTTCCCATTAGAGTTTCAGTTTAGCTAACATACAGGTAATTTTAAAAAAATCAATCTAAATAATACAAAAGGTTTCCCCATGTGTGTCTGGGGTGTTCACAAACACAATGAGCCTGACTGTAGTCTTCTGCAAATATCTGAATTGGTCACTGTATCGAGATGATTTGGATCTGCCTTCTCACCAAAGCCTCTCTTCTCCAACTTCTTGTGAGGCTTAAGGCAACCCCCCTCTCCACCAAAGGACATGCCGGAAACAGTTTTAGTCTCTCAGTTTTGAGTATAATCAGGTTTTGAGACTCAGTCCAACTGTTTCCTGATCCTGACCCAAGACTGTGTTGTGCAGACCCACAGCATCACATGGCAGCAGATAGGAACCCTGCTTGGACCCAACAACTGCTTCAGAGCCAGACCCTTGGGAGTTTCTGTGCAGATATAGAACTAAGTCAGTGGATGGCTCTGAGCCTTAGTTTCCATACCTTAGTAAGGGAGGACCTTGGTATCCTCTCTGTGTCCTCAAAGGGTATTTTTGAGGGCCAAATACATGGTATTAAGACATTTTCATATATTTATTGTGGTAAAATATATGTAACAAAATTTATCATAACCTTTTTTATAGTAATTTGAGGGGGCAATAGTTGGGATTGAATTCAGGGAATTTGCACTGAGCTACATTGCCAGCCATTTAAAAAATTTTAAACCAGAGTCTTGCTAAGTCATTAAAAATTGCCCAACTCGGGCTTGAACTTGTGTTCCTCCTGCCTCAACCTCCCAGAGTGTTAGGATTGTGGACATACACCACTGTGCTTAGTTTACATTTACTTTTTTTTTTTGTTTTTGGTACTGGGAATTGAACTCAGCATCTCACGCTTGCCAGACATGTGCTGTGTCACTGACCTACATCCCTGCTCCTTTATGTTTTAGTTGATACATAAAAATATAAAATTTGCAAAATAATGGGATAACGTTTCAGTGTTTAAATTGTGTAATGTTTCTATCAGGTTAAACATATCTCCTGAAACATTTATCATTCCTTTCCAGTGAAAGTGTTCAAAATCCTTCATGCTATACAGTACACAGCTGCTGTCTGTAATCACTCTACTGTGAAGTAGCACACTGGCACTTGCCATCGCTGTCTAGCGGTGTACCCACTGACCAGCCTTTTCCCATCTCTCCTTCCTTTCCACTCCTTCCAGCCTCTGGGGGCCACCATTCTGTTCTCAAAACATGGGAGGTAAACTTTTTATATTCCATATATGAGTGTGATCATGTGGTACTTATCTTTTTGTGCCTGACTTGTTGCACTTAACATAATGATCTCCAGTCCAACCATGTTCTCCCAAATGGTAGGATTTCATGCTTTTTGATTGCTGAATAGTATCCCAGTAAATCTGATAGTGGTCATATTTGAGTTGTATATATATATATATATATATATATATATTTCACATTTCTTCCTTCATCAGTTAATGAGCATCTAGATTGTTTCCATGTCTTGGTTATTGTGGATAGTGCTGCTCTAAACCAGGAAGGGCAGAGGTCTCTCCAGCATACTGATTTCATTTCTGTTGACTTTATTACCAGGATTGTGGATCATATGATAGTTCTAGTTTTTTAATTTTTGAAAAGAATTATTGGTTCATTTTCTCTATCAACTGTGATTCAATAAGAAGAGTTTATTTAATATGTACTAACATTTTGATTTTTTAAAATTTAGTTTTATTTGTGTATATGTGTGTGTGTGTGTGTGTGGTGCTGGGGATGAAAATGCAGTTGCCCTTGCATAGTCTACAAGGTCTCTACCACCAAACTATAGCCCCAACCTCTAGTTTTAATTTTAGAGGAATTTCCATTTTGTTTTTAAGTGGCTGTACTAATTTGTATTTTCACCTAGGTTCTCGTTTTTTCCAGATCCTCACCAGCACTTGTTATTTTTTGTCTTTTTGGTGATAGCTATTCTTACTCAAATAAGTGGATACTTCATTATTAGTTTGATTTGCATCCTACTGACAATTAGTGGTGTTGAGTGTTGCTTTATGTAATTATTAGTTATTTGTAATGTCTTATTAAGTACATTGACCATTTTAAAATGGGTTTTTTTCTTTGCTACTGATTTTTAGAGTTCTTATATGTTCTGGATTTCATGCCCTTATTGGATATATAGTTTGCAAATATTTTCTCTTCTTCCATAGTTTGTCTCTTTACTGTGTTGATAGTTTCCTTTGTTAGTTTAAGGTAATTCTATTTCTTTATTTTAACTTTGTTTCCTGTGCCTTTGGGGTCTTGTCTAAAACACCCTTGCTCATTTCAAATGTCCTCAAGCATTTCCCCTGTGTTTTCATCTAGTGATTTCATAGTTTCATGTCTTATATTTAAGTCTTTAATTCATTTTGAGTTGATTTTTGTAACTGATGAGAGACAGAGGTCTAGTTTCATTCTTCTACATGTGCATATTTAATTTTCCAAGCATCATTTAGTGAAATGACTCCTTTCCCCAATGTATGATCTTAGCACCTTTATCGAACATTAGTTGTCTCTAGATGTGTGGGCTTACTTCTAGGATCTGTACTCTGTCCCACTGGCTATGTGTCTAACTTTGTGACTCTCTCTCTCTCTCTCTCTCTCTCTCTCTCTCTCTCTCTCTGTGTGTGTGTGTATGTGTGTGTGTGTGGTTTTGTTGGGGATCAAACCTAGAGCTTTGTGCATACCAGGCAACTGTTCTACAGCAAGCTACCTCCCTGCCCAGCATGTTGTTTTGACTAGCTTTGTAGTATATTTTGAAGTCAGTTAGTATAATGCCTCCTGCTCTGTACTTCTGTGCAGAAGATTGTTTTGACTACTCTGGGTGTTTTTTTTGGGGAAGCAGTTGTTTGCTGGGTTTTTCATTTGTTCATTTGTTTTTGCTACCATACAAACTTTAAGTTGTTTCTTCTAGTTCTTTGAAAAATGTCATTGGTAATATGACAGGAATTGTAATGAACCTGTAGATTGCTTTGGGTAGTATGGACATTTTAACAGTATTGATTTTTCTAACCCATGATTTAGGATGTCTTTCCAATTATTTGTGTCCTATTTAGTTTCTTTCACTGACGTCTTATAGTTTTTTTTTTTTATTGTAGCAATCTTTCACTTCATTGGTTAAATTTATTCCTATATATTTTAACTTTTTTGTAGCTATTTTAAATGAGCTTTCTTGATTTCTATTTCAGATAATTCACTAATGGTCAATAGCAACACTTCTGATTTTTGTATGCTTTTTTTAAATATATACAGTAACATGGCATTTGCAAACAATGGCAATTTGAGTTCGTTTTTTCTAATTTGGTTGCCCTTTATTTCTTCTCTCGCCTGATTACTTTGGCTAAAACTTCTAGTACTGTGTTGAATAAAAATGGTGAAAGTTTTATTGTTTTGTTCCAGACCTTAAAAACTTTTAGCTTGTCTTTATTCAATATCATAGTTGTTGGCTTATTTATATATGGTCTTTGTTATGTTGAAATATGTTCTATATCTAATTTGTCCAAAGTTTTTATTTTATTATGAAGTATTGTTTAATCTGCCAAATGCCTTTTCTACATTTACTGAGATTATCTTGTGGTTTTGTCCTTCATTGTTTTGATGTTGTGCACCATGATTATTGACTTTGTGTATGTCAAACTGTCCTTGTGTCCTTGTGGTATATCGCACTTGATCATGCTGAATAGTCTTTGTAATGTGTCATTGGAATCAGTTTGCTAGTATTTTGTTGAGAATTTTTGCATTTATGTTCATAAAGGCTATTTGCCCGTACCTTTCTTTTTGTGTACATTTCAAATGTACAGTTCAGTGTCATTAAGTACATACACATTGCTATAAAAGCATCACCACCATCTGTCCCAGAACTTTTCATCTTCCCAAATTGAAACTCTGACTCTTAATATACCAACTTCCTTGTTCCATTATCCTCCCAGTGACTTAGAACCATCATTCTACTTGGTATCTATACATTTGACTATTTCAGCTTTCACAGGTAAGTTGGAACAATGCAATATTTTTCATTTAGTGTGAAGTACTCAGAGTTTATCCCACGTTGTAGCATTTGTTGGAATTTCTTTCCTTTTAGCAGCTGAGAATTATTTTATATAAAGCACATTTGTTTATCACCTATCTATCAATGGATATTTATATTTGCTTCTACTTTTTTTTTTTTTTTGGCACTGGGGATTGAACTCATGACTTCGTACTTGCCAGGCAGGTGCTTAAGCCACTGAGCTAAATCTCTGGCACTGTTTCTACTTTTTTGGCTTCTGTGAATAATTCATCTATTTTAACATAAGTACACAAATATCTTTTCAAGTCTTTTGTTTGCATGTCTATAGCTGCAATTGCTGAATCATGTGACAAGTCAATGTTTGAAGTTTGGGAGAACAACCATACTGTTTTCCACAGCTGCCACACCACTTTATATTCTCAGTGAAAGTCCAAGAGTTTCAATCTCTCTATACGGTTGCCAGAACTTACTATTTTTTAACAAATAATAGTCATTCTAATGAATGTGAAGTGGTGTCTCATTATGATTTTGGTTTTCATTTCTCTTAAAGATTAGTAATTTTGAATACCTTTTTATCTGCATATTGGTTGTCTTTATGCCATGTATACTCTTGCAATTTTAGGTTTATTTGAAAGTACTGATTATTTTGTTCAAGAACTCTTATAGGTTTTCTTCAGCTATTTTAGAAATAAATTAGTCAAATTTTCCTCTGGAGAATAAGAGTGTTATAAAAACCAGACAGGGATTGAATCATATAGTCTAAAGATACTATTGTGTTTGTCTTAGCTTTCTTATTCATAAAATGGAAAAAATAATTCTACCATATTGAGTTATTTCAAAGATTAAGTGAGATAATATGTTTAAATGCTTAATGAATACAGATGTTTCCCTATTATGATGGGGTTAGCTTTTTCACTTACTTTAAAAAAATTTTTATTTTAAAAAGTATAAAACCAAACAAAACAGAATAAAGCCAATCAAAACAAAACAGTGAAAGTTATACAAGACTTCAAAACAGGATAATAAGAAATCAACAATGGCTGCCATAATGCCTCTTGTTATCCTCAAAATTGCTGCCTATACCATCAGACATAATAAAATCAAACAAAACAGAACAGAATAAAACTCATCAAAACAGAATACTGAATAAAACAAAAAAAAATAAAATGTAACAAAACAGTGAGAACAATATTGAATTTCAGAAACAAGACAGAAGGAGATCCCCCATAGTTGCTATATTGCATGCTGTTATTCTCTGAATAGATGCTCAAACTACTGGTCTGAGCTGGATGATGTGAATACTTGAGATGATGAGATGCAGGAGAAGGTGGAAAGAGAGTTTTTGAGGGCAAGTGGTCAGGTATTCAGTCTTGAGGTGTGCAGAGAATGACTGGTGGGTAAACTTTGTATGGTGGTGGAGAGCAGTGAAAGAAAGGCTGGGGTCAGATGGCAGGAGCAAGTCCTCCAATAAGTGTGGGATTTGATGGGAGTGTGGAATCACTGTGTTGGGAGTGATGTGATCCAAGTCAGCCTGTGTTTATTGTTCTTCTCAGGTAGCCTTCCTATCCTAAGACTTTGATCTTGACCGTTATGGCTGTTTGCTTTCTCAGTAGTACCTTGGATGTTTACAAAGTTCAAGTGATCAGTTTCATTAGCAGAGAGATAAGATTAATTAGATGTTTGAACAAGTCAAGACTGGACTTGGCCTTGAAAACTCAGGCATTAAAGGTAGCAGCTTGGAACCTGGGGTGGTGGTTCTGTCTGCAAATGCTTGAGCTATGGCCTCCTTTGCTGTGGCCTCGTCTACTGAGAAGTATGAAAAGCACTACGCCAAAGCACCAGCCCAAAGGGAAAACCCTGGGTTCGGTCTTCAGGAAGATTACAGCTCCATCCAGAAGGAAGAGGATCACTATGTTTTCAAATGCACAGTAAACAATACTTACAGAATGTGCTATAACTGGGGGCAGAAGTATGATCTGAGAGAGGCCTCGAAAGCATCATCTATCCCACTATAATTTAGCAGAATTGGCAAAAAATACTTCTGTTTATAATAAAGTGACTTTTTTGTCTTTAGTGGAAATATATGCAAATTACTCTCAATTTTGGTTACTTTAAGATGAATTCTCTAGTTCTCTGAAACTAGAAAGGAGAAGGAACATGTGAAATATTTAATTTTCTTTGAAGGATGTGATTATTAAAAAGATGTTTTTTCTTGAGGAATGACTGTTAGTGAATTTTGATAAAAGAAAGCATTATTGAGTTTCTAGATGTATGTTTGAATTTTATATATTTTACTTTTCTTACTGATAAACATAGTTTGGTTTACACTTTTATATATGATTCAATTTTTATATTTATAGATATTATAAATAGTCATAAATAACCAAATATATGATTTTAGATTAAAGCACAATATAGGTAATACCAAATTTGTTAACATTACTGTGGAGAACTCCAAAGTCTCTAGACTTGTAGATTGCCCCCATCAATACCAATACACATACCAAAAGACTCCTAGAGAAGGGATTCATCATTTCTGTAAAGGCACTGTTTGTATGGACCTAACACTCTGGCAGATATCACTCAAGATTTAGTTAGGAAAAACAGAAACCACTTTAGGTATTTCATGCAGGAAGAGATTGAATAGAAGGAACTTGTTTATGAAAAGTGTTAAAAATGCTACAGGAACAAAAGTCAGGAGAGGCACCTATGAGCTTTCAATTTTGTCACTGCAGTCTCACTACTAGAAATCACCACTAGCATCTAGATCAGGAAGATGGCAGGAAATTACTGTTCATTCATAGTCATAACTGGTTGTAGCACCAGGCTGATAATTAGAAAAGGAAAAATTAGAGTTGTTGAGAAACTTCACATCTGCCGAATCTTGATCTTCCAAATCTTGTAAAAGAATCTATCACTGGCAGATTTTTTTACAAAGTAAGAACCATGAAAGAAAGGAGTTTGAGATGTGTGGTTACCAGACTTCCAGTCATGAGATGTAGGGAAGAGCACTGGAAGGGAGGAGGGCAAATGTTTTTGAAAAAAAAAAAAAAGCCTCTAAACATAAAGTATTACTTTAGTTTTACATATGAAGAAACTGAATCAAGAAACCTGTCCACAGTATGAGATTCAAAACTAGATCTATCTCATTGTTGAACTACAGCTTCTTAACACTTATACTGGGAACTATGCTAGCTCCCAAACTTATTTCACTTTCTTGGCTTTGACTAAACCTTATCAGCCCACATTATATTAGGTGAAATAATTAGAAAATTTCTTTTTTTTTTAAAGGATGTTTTGGCAATTTCTTATTTGGTAGTATTTTCAGAGCTTTCTAGAGCTTTTCAGCTTCTTCCAGAAAATGTGTTCTGGTTAGCTCTGATAATTCTGGTAATATTTCCAGTTATAAGGTCTTGGTTTGGTGATATTTAGGTGTGGAGTGAAATATATTTGTGCTACAACTCCTACGTCCAGGTTTTATGCCAAATTATGCCACAGGTGATATCTATGAAATCTCTGAAACATGCTCAGTTTTTCTACTTTGACTTATTCTTTGAGTTCCTTATGATATTTTATTAAGTTTATAATAAGCAAAGGAACCCAATAGATATTTACTCACCATGGCCCCTCAAAACCCAATACATTAATTAGATTAATATAAATTCAGTAAAACTCATTTATTCATTCATTAGCAAACTCCACTTACTATGTACTGCTTACTCTCCATTTATCACTTCACTTCTTACTCCTTATATCCTTGCAGACCCATTCTCTCTCTCTCTCTCTCTCTCTCTCTCTCTCTCTCTCTCTCTCTCTCTCTCATCCTTGCTCTGGGCCCCTGGAGATTCCTATATTGTCTGGGCTTGTTTGCTGGCTTCCTTTTGGGCTTGGTCAATGGAAGGAAAGAACCAACAGGTAACTGAAAGGGAAAGAGAAGGGAAAAATAGAGAGATTTCTTTCATGCTTCTTTTCTATTTGTATCTTATTTCTAGGAGTGATTGTGGCTCTCTGGGACTACAGAATTTTTCTGGGTCACCCTTGACTCTATAGTTCCCATTGTCACTGGGTTCTGGTGACATGATCTTCTTCTCTGTCCTTTAGGGTGGCAATGACCTTCAGGGTGGCAATGGTCCCTGGATGACTCACCACCCCTTGTATATTTTAGTAATGCTGCCCTCATTTCTATAAGGAGTCTCTTTATTACATTTCCTTCACTTAATCTATCTTGTATACCAACTGCTGACTTTCCTAAAAGGCCTCCAGAATGACATCTGTTGGTCCCATAAAGCTGAGTTCATTATTTACTATAATAAAGGAATGTATTATATTGGTGGAGACTAAGTGTCTCACAAGGGGAATAGTCATAGGATTTGGGGTTCTTTTTTTTGGGAGGGTACCGGGGATTGAACTCATGACCTCACGCTTGCCAGACAAGTGTTTATGCTACTGAGCTAAATCCCCTGCCCTGCCCCATGGATTTGGGTTCTGAGTTCAAGTAGTTTAAAGTAGACCTTTAAATTTGACTCTGATTAGTGATAAAATTGTTTAGGATGAGTAGAACCAATAAAAAAGCAGAGTTTTGAAAGGCAATTTGGATGCATAGTTCTTTGGTAGGCAAGTGGTCTTGCCAGGCTGAGTGAACTGCTGTCCCCAAAAGGGAGATATTTACCCATATGAACAATCTATTGTCATGAGAAGATAGCAGGTTGAACGGTTTGTTTTCCAGATAAAGGAGAATGGGAGGTAATCCATTGGTTTATGGTCTTATCTTTTTGGACCACAATTTTTTCCAACAAATAGTCAAGTTATGTTGATATGGAAGCCGTAATCTTAATGCCAATATTTAAGCCATGGGGTTTTAGGCAGCTGACAGGCAATATAGTGCCCACTTGTGGTCATTCCTGAGCCAAAGCTGGAAATCACCCCATCATATTTGGAGACAGGAGCAGTGAAGATCTGCACTGTGGCATGAGTTATGATTGGATATCGTGTTTCTGGAGATGGCTACTTTGGCCTCTATGGATGCCAGATTCTTATTGCCAGGTGATCATTTTGCTAGCTCATTTGATGAAACAATTATTTTCAGTAGCATTAATGCATCTGGAGACCAGCATGTAAATATTTCAGCACAAAGACTAGGAGAATGCTTATGGTCAGAGTGGTTAATGTAAGTGCTCCAGGAGTGCTCAAGTTAAAACAGGAGGAGTGATCTCATCCCTAGTGTGAGAGCCTTCAGAGATAGAACCAGGGTATTTTTCAAGGGGCCTAACTATACTGTTGTTTTATGGATCTCTTCTAAAGACAGCAAGGATTCTGGGGAGCACATTCTTCTATGATCACCACCCCTGTTCCTTGTCAAAGATTAGTGTTATCCTAAAGTGTCTCTGTGGGATAGAGGATTAGAGGTACTCAGACTGGAATGATGTATTTCACTGGTTTAAGAAAGACAGAGTGTGTGTAGGGGCTATGATTTGGCCTGAACATAGAGCTTAATTTGATTATGAAGTGGTTTTCATCATGGGTATCTCAAAGACTCCAAAATTAGCTGGAAAAAACTCTTGCAATTTCTCATAATCACTCCTTTAGTCCTAATAAGATGCCTCTCAACTTGCAATGCTTTGGCTTAAGAATTTCTGCTTTGTGATGGTGAGAAAGCAGTATGCATTCAGTAGGATTCAGACATTGACTTCTGAATTTGGATCTTTCCTGGACTAGTGGCATGTAGCAGATACTCTCTTCAGCAGTAGCAGTGACTATAAGCATCATGAGAAAATTAAACAATTGACACTCTAGTGGTGCAGGTTGCTAAGCTATGGTATTGGCTTGGGTGGCTTTTGACTTATATTTTCAATATGCCCTGGGCTTGTCAGAAGTAACCCCACCATAAGCAAGGAGCTGCTTGTAATCTCATGTATGGTTATATTGTTTCTTTTTCTACCTTTTAAAGGCATTTTATACTTGCCATTAATCCTACTAGTACTAGTAGGACCGTGGTCTTCTGTAGTTATTTACTTGCTAGTTTATCCTCCAGCAGGCCTGCAAGGTCATATAGGGCAGAAGGTGCCTCTTAGTCACCCGGGCAGCTGTTCTTAGCTCAGTGATAGGTGCACTAGGTGCTGAGAAGGCAACGAGTGACCACGGTGCTGCATTCCTCTGCCATCCCAGTGACCATCCCAGTGACAGCCCTAGTGTCACCTAGGGCTCCAGGAAGCCAGGTTCTCAGGCTGTGCCCACCATGGAGAAGGAATTCAATGCTTTTCTTTATTTACTTAAAACAGGAAGGGAAAGAGAAGGGAAAAATAGAGAGATTTCTTTCATGCTTCTTTTAAAACAGGAAGGGACCCCTGAGAAATGAATGTTTTCTTTGAGTCCATTGCTTCTGTCGGTGGTAAGAGTTGATTGCACTATGCTCTCTCTCTTGCTTCCATGAGGCAGATCACTTCTTTCTAACCTTCCTCCCCACCCCACAGCCAGTGGCACCTGCATTCTGTCCCGTCATCTTTGCTGGGGAAAGCACCTCTCCCATGTCCCTTCACTCATTTCTTCTACCTCATCCATACCTTCAGCAGACAAAAAGCCTTCTGATGATGTATTGCTGGCAGTGAGGCTGACGCATTGTCAGTAACTGGGGAGACTTCCTCTGTCACAGTGTCTTTCCCAGCTTTCTTGAAGGCCTAGTGGCCTTCCCTCTGCTTATAGTCCCCTCCTTCTTTCTGTTGCTTGCCCCTAGAAACATCTGGTTCTCCACACTGGGGCTGTAAACCAAGCCCTGATGGCACCATGTGCCAGGCACTGTTATCTATGTATTTGACTTGTGTTGGCTCATTTAAAACCTCACAGTGACCCAAGAAAACAGGTATTATTTCACATGGGGGAACTGAGGCACAGAAAGGCAAAGAAAGGATCCCAGAGTTGCATAGCTGGCAAATGGTAGCAAGTGGTAACTGGTCAACCTGTGTTTTCACTACTCTGGTCTGTTGCCTCTCTGAAGTGGAGCCCTAAACACAGAACTCAGACCCGTAATGAGCTGCCTGGGCCTGTGGTTAGTGTCCTCATAGCTGTGGACTTCTATGGGGAGAGGTTCTGTCTCTTCATCAGCATAGTGCTCATGATTTCCACAGGGCTGCATTCCCAGAAAGCTCTGCTAGGACACTGTTAAATAGGGAATCTGGGTAGTGAAGGGGAGAGACCTGGGTCATCAGAGGTTTGCATGCCACTTTCATGTGAGCTAGCTAGTTGGCTGTGTTAATGACCTAGAGCTTTTGTAACAATTTCCCACAAACCTGTACCATAAAACCATAAAAATTCATTCTTTCATAGTTGCGAAGGGCAGAAGTCCAAAATCTAGGTGTTACAGGGTTGGTTCCTTTGGGAGAAACTGTTCTGTGTCTCTCTTCCAAGTCCTTGTGGCTACTGACACATCTCTGCCTTCCTTGGCTTGTAGGGCATCATTCAGTATCAGCCTCTATTGTCAAATGGCCTTCTGCCTTCCATTTGTGTTGTGTGTCCTCTTTTCCATGTATGAGGACATCAGTTTTAGGATTAGGGCTCACTCTAATCCATTACAAACTCAATATAAAAAGATTCTTTTTCCAATAAGGTCATATTCTGAGAGTCTGGAAGGCCATGAATTTAGGAGACAAATTAGTTTTCCAGAGAACTAAAACCAATGGTTTGTGTATATGGATGGGATTGAGGAAGAAACGAAGGGAGAGATTTTAAGGAATTGGTTCATGTAATTGGGGAGGCTAGGAAACCAAACATCTGCTGGCCGGACCAGTAGGCTACAAACCCAGCAAATAGTTGATGTTTGGTTTGAATCTGAGGGTGGTTTGCTATCAGATGTCCCCCCTTTAGGAGAAGTCAGTCTTCTTCAGGCTTCTCGTGTATTAGATGAGGCCTGCCCTTATTACTGAGGGTGATCTACTTTAAGTCTGCTGGTTTAAATGTTGATCCCATCTGAAAAATACTTACCCAACAACATCCAGACACGCTTGACCAAAACTTTGGGTCCTGTGGCACGACCAAGTTGACACATAAAATTAAAATAGAGTCACTGTGGGGGTCACTATTCAACTCTTTTGGGTGCTCATCTTCCTCTGCTGTAAAATGCCACATAGTTTTACTGTGAGGATTAAGTGAGGGAGGGCAGAGAAAATGATGTAACATTTTAAGTGTTATCTAGTTTGTACAACTCTCTACTGGGAATAGCAACCCTTTTATTTAGTCTACTTAGCTTCTGCAATGTGGGGTCCTAACAAGTGTAGTCAACTGCTTTCTTGTCCTATGCTCTTACTGGTAATG
This sequence comes from Hydrochoerus hydrochaeris, assembly GCA_004027455.1. Classification (NCBI taxonomy): domain Eukaryota; kingdom Metazoa; phylum Chordata; class Mammalia; order Rodentia; family Hydrochaeridae; genus Hydrochoerus; species Hydrochoerus hydrochaeris. Next base: position 89,194 of record PVLA01000270.1, read on the forward strand.
ATGGCCTCCATCCAAGTCTGCCTCTTCCTACTCCACTGGCAAGCTGGAGCCAGCTAGACAGTTCTGGGAATTTTTTCAGAGTTAATGGAGAAAAACATTTCTTTGCTTGTGGTGGGACGTGGACTTGCCAGCTGTGGTCCCAGCTGTAGAAAGTAAGTAGGTCTGGGTAAAAATTTCTTTGTTGTTAAACAGCATTATTTTTAGGTAAATTATGTCTAAAATGCACTTATTTAAAATGTATAATTTGACCAAAGTTCTGGCATATGTGATTATCCATGAAATGAACTCTACAAACACGATAGTGAACATATCCATGACTCCACAGTTTTTTGTACCTCTTGGTTATTCCCTCTTTTGCTCCATTCATCCCCAAGGAGTCATGGATCTATTTCCTATCTCTGTAAATTGCTTTGCATTTTCTAGAATTATATATAAATGGAATTTATATTTTGGATTTTTAAAGTTAGTTTTTTTATACTGGTGATTAATTTTGAAATTCCTCCATATCATTGCTTAATTCAATAGCTTTTTATTGCTGTATCAGTTTTTGACTATTACCAAAAAGGCTGCCATGAGAAATCATACAAATCTTGGTAGGGACAAATAGTTCTGTTTCTTTGAGGGTAAATAAGAGTTAAATGGCTGACCATATGGTAGATATCCAACTTTTTAGAAAAAGTTCCAAATTATTTTCCAAAATGATTGTACACTTGAAGTGTAAAAATGTTTTAGTTTCTCTGTGTCCTTACCAACACTTGATGTGATCAGTCCTTCACATTTTTCCACTCTAATAGATATTTAGTAGCATCTCATTGTGATTTCATTTTACATTTCTCTAATGACTTATGATATTGAGGATCTCTTCATGTACTTATTTGCTAATCTTCTTTTGTGAAGTGTTGCTGATGTTTGTGAAATATTGATCAAATGTTTCTGATGTTTTTATTGGGTTGCCTTTTTTCCTTATTGTTAAATTTTGAGTGTTCTTTATATATACTGGATGTAAGTTTTTGTGTTTGGATGTCTTTTATCTGACATGTACTTTATAAATATTTTCTTCCAGTTTATGGATTATCTTTTCATTCCTTTAAGAGCAGAATAACTTTATTTTGATTAAGTATTGCTAATCAATTAGATCTTTTCGTTGGTGGTGTTTTTGTGTCCTAAGAAATCTTTGCCTAACCCAGTGTCATAAAGATTTCCTGCTGTTTTATTCTAGAAGTTTGATAGGTTTAGGTTTCCTATTAAATCTTTGATAAACTTAAAATTATTTTTTTATGTAGTGCAAGTATGGAATCTAGTTTGCTTTTATTTTTGTGTATGGATGTCTGGTTGTTCCTACACCATTTGTTTAAAAGACTGTATTCTTTCCATAGCATTATCTTTATGCCTGTCAAATATCAGTTGTCCATATATGTGTGGGTTTCTTTTTAGACTCTGTTTTTTCCATTGATTTATCTTTATGCCAAACACATTATTTAATTTAATTTATATATTTACTTATTTATTTTTCTTTCTTTTTTCTTTTTCATTACCAGGAATTGAACCTACAACCTCGCACTTGCCAGGCAGGCACCTATGCCACTGAGCTAAATCCCTGGCTTCTTTTTTCTTTTTACTATATTAATACATGTTTGTAGTATGTAATTATTACATTCATTGTAGGGAATTGTTACATGTACATAACACATTTCAATTTTTTTACTTGTAACTTTATAATAATTTTTGCACTCATTGGGCACTATCCCTTTAATATTCTTTGTCAAATTTATATTAGCTATTTTAAATCATTTGCATTTTCATATGAATTTAGAATCAGCTTGTCAATTCTACAAAAAAAGAAGAAATTTTCTGGGATTTTGATATGAGTTGCAGTGATTCTAGAGATCAGTTTGAGGAATATTGAGATCTCAACAATATTGAATTTCTGACCAATTTACTGTTTATTTAGGTATAAAATTTTTCCTATCAGTAGTGTTTTATAGTTTTCTGTCTGTCTTACACAACTTTTGTTAAAACCATTCTTAAACCTTTCATATGCTTAGTTTTTGGAATGATATTTTTTAGACTTCAATTTCTGATTAAATATAGAAATATAGTAGATTTTTGTGTACTGACCTTGCATCTTAAATATCGCTAAATTTACTTATTTGTTCTAACAGATTTTTGATAGATTCTATTAAATTTCCTACATAGATAGCTATATCATCTAAGAATAAAGATGATTTTATTTCCTCCCTTTTGAGTTAAGTGATTTTTTTTCTTTTCTTTTCCCTTTTCTTTTGTCTGCACTTGCCAGACCTCCATACAATATTGAACAGAAGTGGGGAGAATGAATATAACTATCTGGTTTCTGATCTTACCAGGGATCATTCAGACTTTCAACATCAAGTATGATGCATGAAGTAGGGATGTGGCTTTTGCTGATAAGGAAGTTTCCTTCTGTCCCTAATGTCCTGAAACTTTTTAAAAATCAAACATGGATGTTAGATTTTATCAAATGCATTCTTTGTATCTACAGAAATGATTAGATGGTTTTTATTTTTTAATTTGTGACTTCACAAATTATACTAACTTAATTTTCAATGTTAAGCCAACCCTGCATTCCTGGGATAAAGTCATAATGAATTATGCCTTTAAGGTACTGCTGAAAATTTCAGGATAATGCTGGCTTCCTTGGGTGAACTGGGAAGTGTTACTTCTCATTCAGTTTTTTCTTTGGAAGAAAAAATTAGAATCTTTATTATTTCTTACCTATTAAATATTTGATAGAATTCACCTTGGAACTATCTGGGGCTGGAGTTATCTTCATGGAAAGATTTTTAACTACAATTTCAGATTTTAAAACTGTTGCAGCATTATTCAAGTTATCTATTTTTCTTGAGCAAAATTTTATATCTATCTTTTTGGGAACTTTCTGTCTCATTGAAATTGTTGAATTCCTAGATACAAAGTCACTTTTAATATTCCATTACTGACCTCTTAGTATTGACAGAATATTAAAAGTGACTGCACCTCTTTCATTCATGATTTAGTGATCAGTGTCTTACCTCTTTTCAGTCCTCATCAGTCTGCCCTGAAATTTTATTTAGTGATGTTCTCAAAGAACCACCTTTTGTTTTAGTTGATTTCTCTATTGTTTTTCTAGTTTTTATTGGACAAAACAATACTTTTAGAAGCCAAAATAAAGGGCAGAATGAAATAAACCTTGATGATTTCTGATAGATTTGGACTTTGGTTCTATAAAGTTTTCTTTTTTTGTTTAAACTTGTACCTAATGCATAGCAATTGCTCAGTGAGTGATGGCTCCTTCTTTTTCTCTAGTTTCTCTTTAAATCAGCACTTTAATTTTTTAGGAATCAACTTAATATATACAACACACTCCTGGCCATTCCCTAGTTCGTATTTTGTTAGCATACACTTATAAATTTATTAATGTATTTCCTGGTTCTCTTGGTCATTTGATTACCTTATACTAACCTTGGTCAAGTCACTTATCGTATTTTTCTTATTTTTTAGATAAGAAAGCTGAGAGTTGTTTTTAAAACTGGTTTTCAAACTGTGACTTGCGATCCATTAATGGGTAAGGTGAGTCAAACCAACTTATAAGAGATGAAATAGAAAAGGATAAAAGTGACAAATGGCCTCATGAATAGTAAGTGTGTTTTCTTGTGAATGTATTTATGAGAAATCACTGGAAACTTTACAAAAGACTCTTAGATAATCTCTAGTGACCATCTGTTGTGAATGTGCCCATAATGAATGTGCTTTACACACTCATTGCATGATATAAATTCTACATATTTCTGAACAATGTTCTACATGGAATAAAAAGATAAATAGGGCTGAGTGTGGTGGCATACACCTTAATCCCAGCACTTGGGAAGCTAAGGCAGGAAGATTAATGTGAGTTTGAGGCCAGTCTGATCTACATAGTGAGACTGTCTCAAAAAACAAAAAACAAAGCAAAGGAAAAAAAAAGTGCTCTAAAGGATATAACTGCATGTATATTTAAGTGTGTAAGATAGATGACCATATTACTAAGTTTTTGTTAGATTGTTGAGCAGAACTGTTTGCAGTCTCACTGTTTGAGTGTCTATTTTGTATGCTTTAATTTTGTAACTTGAACAACTATTTCCAAGATGAAAGTATGTAATTTATCAAGTAGTGATTTCTTAGCATTTTTTTTTCTTTTATTCCTTTGGAATTCTGTATTGTTGCTACCCTTTTTTCTGTTTTGCTTTTTTTTTCTCTCTTTAAATAAAATTAAAAAAAAAAAGACCTGTGATTGAGGAGGTTCAGGTTTTGAGGAATTGAGAATGTTTCACCATACTTCTAGGTTTACAATATACAACTTCTATTTTAAAATATTTGATTAAAAATTAAAAACCATTTAATCTTTATGAATATGAGCAAATTTATTTTTTAAAATTTCTGAATTTGAAACACATTAACTTCTCTTTTCAGTTTTCTTCTGATTATTTTTATGTGTACTAATACATCTTACCTGCTTATTAAAAAAAGCATGAATTTAAGTTTGGGATTAAAGATTTTGTTATAAAGACTCCTTCTACGTAATGAAAATTGCCACCCTTTAGGAGTATTACAGCTATAGTATTCAACTGTGTTAATATGTAAATACCTTGATGTAAAACAGCACGATAATTTATAACACAGGAAGTTTCACAATGACCATGATTAACAAAAAGGCAAGTGTCTTGCTTGCTTGAGCACTGTAGTGATTCTAAAGCTGGCAATTTCTGATGTTAGGCAGTTGAGCCCAGTATTTAGAAGAAAGAACAGAGGCTGGCTATCCCCCTAGGATCCATGTCAATGGTTTCTGTCAGCAAAGCTGACAGCACAAGCAGTGCTAGGTCTAGAAGGTGTGCAGACAGAGGGTTACAGCCAGGACAACTGGGTATGGAGGAGTGAGGACCCCACAGAATGTCAAAGCTACAAATGACCTTGAACATCTAATAGGATGCAACACCTATTTTACAGATGAGAGAACTCAGTGAGGTTTAAGTGGTGACTTTTCTTATTTATATAATTCAAGCTACAAAACTTGAATCTTTTTCTGACAACTCAGTCTTAGCTTGATCCAGAGATTTCAGGAGGTGAAGACCGTAAAAGAACCAGACACACAGAAGAGGCAAGAGAATATAAAACACACAGTCTGGAACATTCAGACACAGAGCAGGGAGTTGGGTTGCTTTTCATGGTCAAAGTCAGAGAGTAGCTTGGATGACAGAGATTCTGTCACCCAGAAAGCTGACACATATAAGTTAATCACACTGGAGCTCAGTGCTGACCAAAGTGTCATGGAACTGGATGCCACCCTTCTTAAGACAGAAGCTAAGATCTGGATATGAACACAACCCTGTCTGCAGGGAAGCTGAGGAAGGAAGATGAAGGCTTATGGTGTATGGTTCTGACATGGAGCCTAGAGGAAAGAAAGTTCTGGATGGTGGGCACAGGACACTGTAAATTTCTTTTGTCATAAAGAATGGCCAGATAAAAATATAAGGTGCCCAGTTAAGTTTGAATTTCAGTTTTTCATGAGTAATGTTGTAACATAAATATGTCCTGTGTCACTTTATAATGATGACACACTATATAACATAATAAAATAACCAATAGATTACTGCAGAATATCTGAAATTCATATTTAACTGGGAAGCTGGTGTTTTTAATTTCCCAAATCTTGTGGCTGCCATCTCCGCTAGAGTAGGAGGAAATATGATTACTCTCTGTGATGGTACAGTTTCTGGAGGTGGTTTGGAGTTGCCCAGCTCCCTCTAGCACCTCAACCCCCTACTTATACCTGCAAATATCAAATATCCAAGCCTTTGCCATAGTTGCACCTCCCAGGTGAATATAAATAGGTTGTAGTTTTACAGGGCACCCCATTCTGAAGACGGTTTTCGGGCTGGATATTCCAATTTCCATGCAGCTCTGTAAAGTTTATAGAGTGAAGGTTTACAAACGGGTTACAGGGGTTGCAGATGGAGAAAAGATTGTTTCGTGTGTGGAAAGGCCATGGGATGATCAAAGGCTGCAGGACAAACACTTCCTGCCCCCAGAAAGGAGCAGCTGCAGCACCACTTAGAGACAAAATGCTGGCTTGCCCAATGCAAAAATATGGATCCAAGAGAACAAGCCAGAAACAGAGCGAGAGCGAGAGCGAGAGCGAGAGCGAGGCAAACAGGCAGGCAGAGACAGAGACAGAGACAGAGGCAGAGCCGGACAGAAATACTTCAAGAAATTTCTGCTCTCTTTAAATACTAATTATGGAAAGGAAAACTTATGCAATAATCTAAACTTGGAAAATAAGGACAAGAGTTACTAGGGCTGCCAGAAAGTTCATGTTGGAGTACTTCTTGCAACATGACTTGTAGCAGAGAAGAAAAACAAATGGAGTATCAGTCTCAAGACACATGGTTGAGTGAATCCTTATGTAGTTACACTATGGAGTATTTGATGATTGTGGCTGTTTCCAAACTTGATGAAGTAGAACTATGGGTCCCAGTCTGGAAGGATATCTGTATGTTAAATGGAAAAAAAAAAAAGGCCAATATGCATAATGTGATTGTTGTTCTAAAATAACGAGAAAAAGAACTGAAATTCTACTAAAACCTCAAGAAGTATATGTGTCTACTTGTATAAACATTTGTGGGAAAAGTGTGAAACTGTCAGATCACCTGGAGTGACATGGGAGCTGAAATATTAGGGAGCTGGTGGGAAGATGATTGCCTTTTGTTTGGGCCTCTCTGAATTCTTTGACTTGTTACAAGTCTGTATTTTTATTAGTTATGAAATTTTAAAATGCATATCAAATAAAATATAAAATTTTTATGATATGTAGATTTAAAAATTAATCAAAGAGCTTTTTAAAACAGCAGGCTCCTTACTAAACTCTTCTTTATTCCAGTCCACACATTTGAAATATGGTTAATTCCTCAAAATTTCTAGTTAATTTTTTTAGGAGTGAATTTAGGGGGCCAATACTGGGGATTGAGTTGGGCATTTTCTGTGAGCTACATTGACAGTCTTTGTTTGAGACAGGGTGTGGCTGTATCACTAAGCTGCCCAGGTTGGCTTGAAATTGTGGTCTTTCTTCCTTGGCCTCCCAGAGTGCTTGGATTACAGGTGTGTGGCCACAGTATATTCCTGGAGAGTAATGTACTTTTACATATATTTGTACTTTTACTTCAGGGAAGCCAACCAGAAGCAGGATTTTGGCTCACCAGAGAAAATGCTAGACATTATGACAAAGTAGAGCTTAGTTAATGGTAGCAACATGAGCTTTCCCAAAAATCCCAGTAGGAAAACTCAGGCTTGGCCTCAGTGAAGTTGCCTCAGCAGTGATTCTGCATATCTTTCATGTGGTAAAGAAATAGTGCATGTTTGCCTATGTCTGTAAACCTTATTTTTAGTGATGTTTTTATTCTCTGCTTGTCTCATTCATTTAGCCAACACTTGAAAACTCAATTTTTGAATTTTAAATTCTCAACACTTGAGCATTGTGCTAATTTGGTGTTTTAGAGATTGACCCTTTCTCTAAGCCTGTGCTCCAGGAAGTTCTATGTACTTAGATGCAAAAACTAAAAAGTATTGGATACTTTAAAATCTATTTATAGACTCTATATATCATATTTTCTTTGTGTTTTCTAAAACTACCTTAAATTTTTTTTTTTTGGAACAAGGGACATAAAGAAAACTAAATATGAAATGTACTTCAATATTGTTTGAGGATAGGGCAGCTGTCTGATTTATTTGGTAGGCAAGAAATGAATGTTATCACCCTTGTATCTTCCTTAATTCCTAGCTGAATTGAAGGATTTAATTGGTTTTAATCTAACACATTATTGTGGTTAACAGTGGAATATGCATTTTGTTTCCAACTTATTGTAGATCGCTAAGTCTTCAAGCACTTGTCTAGTTGGCTAAATTTCAGAGAGGGTATGTCTGTGCCAAAACTCAAGCTACCTAGATAGTTACTATGAAGATAATGTGATAAGTATATAAATTATACAGGGTTCTTGGAAATGACTGTATTAATCCAAGGAACAATCACTACTGATAATTAGAAACTCTATTGGCCTCAAGAGCAAATTAAAACAACCACAGGTATACAGTTCATAACGTTTTATGTTAGTTAAAGACATTTGCCAATTACAGATTTGGTAAGACAGTGAGACTCTGGGGTCCCTCTAGGTAAAACGCAAAAGCTGCATGGGATAAATTTGACCCAGGGTTGCCTTTTAAACAGTATAAAAGAGAGCATTTGGGACTGTGCTTTCCTTCCTTGTGTTTACAGACTTGACCTGTCTTGTTTAATTTGCAAAATATTTCCCATCATGGTGGTCTTGAGGAACTTTACACAGCCTCTGTGGGTTCTGCACAAAGGCCTTGATCAAGAATGTGATCAGAAGTGCAGCAGAGCCTTAGGATTTCTAGAATCATATTTTGAAGTCATAGCAAAAAACCAAACCAAACCAACCAATAAATGAAAAACTTTGCCCTGGAATTGGTTTGAAGAAATTGAAATACATATAGTTTTATTTTAATTTTTTTTTATTATTTTGAAGGTAGCAAAATACAACAGAACAAGATGGAACAAAGCCAACTGAGACAGTGCAGTGAAGAAACTCTCAACAAGTTACTGGCATAACAGTAATAGGTACCATAGTATATCCTGTTATCTTCACAACAGTTGTTCTTTCAATCAGGTATAGCCAAATCAAAGGAAATATAGGACATTCTAGAACTTATCAAAACAGAACATTGAATAGAGCCAATACCATTAATCAGAACAAAGCAAAAAAGTGATAACAATATTTGCCTTCAAAGAGATGATAGAAGGAAATCCCCCCTATTTACTACATCGCATATGGTTAACCTCTCAAGAGATGTCTAGATCTCTGGCTCTTACAGGGCGCCGGTAGGCTCATGGGAGCCACTGAGTGATTCTTCTTCTGCTTCGTGCCAGGGGCGCATACTGAGAGGGCAGGCAAATTGCCTTTCTGTGCTGCGCCTTGAGTTCCTCCATGGTCAGAGCTCCGAAATATACATAGTTTTAAAAATTCACTTTACAATATCTGAAACTGTTTTGTGGACACAAGACACTAGTAGTGAAATGTGCAAGACATGATGTATTTATAAAGTTAATGGATTTGCTATTTTTGAACTGAAAAGTTTTTTTGTGAGAAATGTTTTTTCCCTTTAATCAAAAAATCAAGGAAAAGATAAATTTATTTAATTATTTAATTTTTGCCAAACTTTACCATCAGCCCTTATTTTTCCAGGAGATGAGAGTTTGAGTTCTATAGGAGGGGATTTGCCTGGGTGGTTTTGTCAATGTGAAGTAGCCCGCCTCTTCTTGTGTCTATCTCCTCTCTTGTTCACTGTACTATAAACTATTCAGCATTTTTTGAGATGACAGGGAGGGGTGGTGTTACTATTAGCCAAACACACACACACACACACACACTAACAAAACAACTCTTCACATCAGTTAATATGTATTCCAATCATAAGGGTCTAAAAGGCCACAGTTTAGTAAAGTCTCCTTTGCTCTGTTCAATTTATACCTGCTTTTCAATGGGTCTGAGATATAATACAGGACATCTGCTTATATTTGAATTTTAAATAAGCAACAAATATATGCAATATTTGGGAAATATGCTAATGTAATATTTTACACATTCATTATTGATCTAAACTTCAGTGTAATGGATGCCCTGGATTTTTATTTGCAAAATGGCAGTCCTGGTCTGGGATCTTCATTCTGTACTCTTTAAATCACCTCACTTTCTTTCAACAAAATGTTTATGGAGCATTTACTCTGTGCCAAGTTCTGATCTAGGCTCTGTGGTCACAATGCCCACCGAAGACAGGTATGGTTCTTGCACAGTCTTACAACTTTCATTCTTTTTGGTAAAACAAACAAAAAATAGGTTTAAAAAGACAGTATAAATAGAGCTAGAGGTCATTATGTTAAGTGACATAAGCCAGACACAGAAAGACAAGTACCACATGTTCTCACCCATTTGTGGAAATCAATTGTATAGAAAACAGAGGAAGAATGGTTACTAGAGATTGGGAAGGGCCAGGGGCAGGAAGGAAAAAAGAAGCTCAATAGGAAAGAAGTCCAGTAAGGGACATCAAAACACGGAGGGAAGGAATTAGTTCTCATTTTGCTTTAGGATAGTAATCATTGGTTAAAACAATCTATATTGTATTTCAAAGTAACTAAAAAAGAAGAGTGTAAAATTCCCAACACATAACAATGGTTAGTGGTTAAGAGATGAAAATGCTTGTTACCCTGATTTGATTATTATACATTGTATGTGTGTATTGAATTATGTAATGTACTCCATAAAGATATATAAATATTATGTTTCAATACAAAAACAAAAAAATTTGGCAAGAAAATGTCAAATAGTTATGAGTGGCATAAAGATAATAAACAAGAGTGAGGCTGGGCAGAGAGAAGACTGCTAGAGAAGTTTACACCAAACAGACTTGCATGATGAGAAGACAGTCACAGCAGGAGCTGTAGAGGGAGCAGCCCAGACAGAAGGAAAAGGGAGCCAAAGTCCTTACACAAGAATGTGATTAGATATGCAAAAGAAGGCCAGCATGGCCATGTTAGTGAGCTAGGGAACCAGTGGTGATGTGCAAGGACAGGCAGGAACTCAGAGTCCAGCGATACAAGTGTCATTGGTACCCAGGCAAAGCCACTGAGACTTTATGATCTTTTACGGTTTGTGTTTTCCAAAGGCACTATGGCTGCTTGACAAGAAGTATATTTGAAGAAGGAAAGGGAGGAAGCCCGAAGCCATTGAGGAGGCTACGGGCTATTGTGAGCAGTGATGGTTCACTGATGAAGGCGGAGGGAAAAGGCTGAGGGATGCAGCACATGAGATAAGTGACGACCACCAGGATTTGCTGTAAAATAGGGTGGGGGTGTGTGAGGCACATGGAGGAACACTCTGCTGCCTCCATGGGGCCAATCTTCTTTTGACTCTCTCTTTTCTCTGTTTCTTTATTACTTAATGTCAGGGTCAGGTCTTCAAGGCATGAATTCCAGATCTGCTTTTCATTTCTGTTGGGGCTGGGGTGATGAAAAGAGGCCTTTGGACTCTAAGGTCAGAGGAGGAGAGGGTGGATGAGTCCTTGGTCACCACTCAACTTTGCTCCAGAGGCTGTGTGGGTGTCATCCTAAGTGTGCTGGGTCTTCCCTTCAGCTGTTCTGACCTCAGTCTACAGATCCAGACTCCAGGAGGAGTGTAGGATGCAAATCTGCCCTGCTTCCTATTTATCTAAGGATAGTGACCTTTCATATAAACATTTCAGAGAAGTGTGTGGGCAAAGGGTCAGGGGATGGCACTCATCTCTTGAATCCTGAGCTGGAGGTAGTTCTGTTTGGATTGTGATTTCCACTGGGAAATGTCTTTATCATTCCTAAAGTCAAGGAGAGAAAAACTGACACATATCTTCAGTCGCATATGTTGGAGGGAAGGAAGAAGAGAGGAAAGGAGGGGGGAAGGGAAGAGGAGGAAATAGGAGGGGGGAGGGAGGGAGGGAGGGAGAGACAAGAGCCAGAGACAGTAGCGAGATAGAGGAGAGGCAGAGGGAGAGAGAAAGGGAGAGGGACAAAGGGAGAGGGAGACAGAGAGAGGGAGAGAGAGAGAGGGAGAGAGGGAGAGAGAGAGAGGCGGAGAGAGGAGAGACCTTCCCAAAATAACAACTGAGCAAAAATTACTGCTTTGTTTTTTTAATCTAATGGTGACCAAACCCCATGAGCACAGACATAAAGCAGAACTAGTCTGCGAGCCAATACTGATTCATATCAGGGCTAGAAGGAGGCACTGGATTAGCAGGAAAACAAAACAAGAAAATAAGAACAAAAATAAAAATTCCCTGGCTTGGGTTAGCTCTTGACTCTGCAGCAGCTGGGGTTGAGAGCTCAGGAGGGCAAGGCCATGTGGATCTTCCCATCCGAGCAGTGCTGCACTTGGCAGAGGACAGTCTGTGGCCGGCATTCAGAGCATGTGGAAGAAAGGAAGGAAGGAAGGAGCCAAGAGTACCTCTCTGGGCCCATTACCTCATGTTCAAGGGAAGGGCTGGGCCAAATGTGCTCAAAGGCCTCTTTCAGTGTGGATCCTGTGTTCCCACACCTTTTCTGCTTTCACTCAACTGCTTCCACACTCACAAATTTCTCTGGAGCCACCACTGCTTTGAAATCTTTTTTCCTTTTTCTGGTCTCTTCTACATCTTTCTGGCATTGACCAAATTCTCAGTGTTTCTCACCCCTGTTATTGGCTGCTTATTATATTTAGATCTTGGGAGGACACATAAAGCAGTTGATTAGCCAGTCACAGTCAAGGACATTAAAATTTTCCTATGAGTATATAATTAAGTACCAGAGAAAAGCTCTGTGAAATTTAAATTTTTGATGCTAATTCCAAAAATGCAGCAGACTATGATTATTGCATTGAGCCTTCTCTGTGAAGTGATGTAAAGACAGTGACAACCAAATTTGATGTGGTTTGGAGGCTGGCAGCTGGCCAGAGAAATCGCTCCCCCCTTGACATTTATAGGACTCAGGTGAACTGCATGAGTGTTACTACAAAAACAAATTCGTTCTCTAGTGCCTGATCAGGGCCTAATCCTTATTGACAGATTGAAATTAAATAGAAAAAAAATGTAAAGTATTGATCAAGAAGAGTGTTATTCTATGAAGGGTGTTTTAGTCCCTGAAAAATTTTTCCCCTTATAGGCACAAAAGATGATGACATTTTAAAACAGACCATAAAAGAATTTCACAAATATTTCTCTAATTTGTGCCTTATTTTTGAAAGGAAAAAGTCCATGTCAAGGAAGTAGAGAGATAACAGACACACACACACACACACACACACACACACACACACACACGATTGCCTTCTGACATGATTGCCACCAGATGGACCAATGCTTTTGTTTGCAAGTAACAGGAAATCCAACTAAATTTGGTTTTAATAATTTATTTGTTTAATATAAAAACATAATTTAACATAGAAATCCTGTGGATCCAATTTTATTATTAAGAACACAGTTTCTCCCCATCTTCCTACTCTAGTTTATTTTCTTAAGATAGCTGTTCTCAAGGTCTCTGAATGGCTGTCCTTGCTCTAGGCTGTACACAGCTGACAATGGAAAATGGAATGTCCCTCATTGTCTCATGTTCTGTTTTAAGAGAAAAGACAAGCCTCCTAGGAACTTTGCACTAACTCCTGTGTCTTCACTGGTCAGAATGGATCACATATACTTACATAAACCCTCCATCTGATAAAAGAATGAAACACTATTGGCTTAGATCTGTGTGGTTATTGAAATATAATATGGGCCAAGAATGTAATTTAAACTTTTCTAACAGTCATATTTTAAAAAAACAAAGAAACAGCTGATACTAGTTCTAGTAATGTATTTTATTGATACTATTATTTGCAAGGTATTATTAATTCAACATAAAATCAAAATAATAAATTATTCATGTTACATTTGTATTCTTTTCTTCCCCATACTTTAAAATTATATTTTGTAATCATAGCATATATCTTAATTTGAATTACCCACATTCCAAGTAAATAATAGTCACATGGGCTGGTGACTGACTATTGTACTGGCAGTGTGTGTCTGACCCTAACAACTTGACTGCAAAGGTCTGGGGAGGGATTCTGCTTCCCCTGACATCAGGGCTTTCAGAAGAGGGTGACAATCTTAGCAAGAGAAAAGAGGAACAATGGCTGCTGAGTGGCAACTAACCGAATCTTCCTTCTAACCTGTCTCTATTCCCATAGCTCCTCCTTGAGGAAAGGTACACCACCTACTTGGTCACTAGGAGAAAAATGAAGTCATTCGAAACTCTTCAGTTTTTCTCACCTCCCCAACACAATTATTCACCAAGTTCTATCATCGTACCTCTTAAATATCATGACACGGTCACGATTTGGAATTTTCCATCACAATCTAATCTGAATCCTATCATATCATTGGCTTCTACAAGTTTCCCCAGTGGCTCCCAAAGATTTCAGCATAGAGTTCAGATCCTTTAGTGCAGCACATACTAGCAAGCTCTGAGTCACTCCTGCAAGCATACCAGCGCTGGCCATGAGGGGTTTGTGTATAGTTCTTAGAATGCTTCACTCTTTCATGCCATATGATTCCCTGTCTTCAGACCAACCTCTCCTTTCTCCCTTTTTCTTTCCTTCTTACACAATTCACTTCTTGGGAAGCTTCTTACTTTTCTCCCAGTAGTGCTTCTCCTAAACATCCTGTGTAACCTCTGCTCTGGCGCACGTCTTGTTTGAGTGGAATTGTACTGGCTGTGTGCTCTTTTCACTGGATGGTGAGCTCTCTGAGTGCAAGAGTGGCTCTGAGTGACTCTCTGAAGAGAGTCTGCTTGGTACATAGTGAATGTAGTACATAGCACAGCCCTGACAAAGTGAAGGCTCCATGCCTATCAAATCAATGAATGAATAAATGTGAGAAGAGAAGGGCCCAGTGTTCTTTAAGAAGTACATTTAAAACAGTCTTCAGTGTCCATGGCTGTCCCAAATGCCTAGCAACCAGCTATGGCTATATCAGGCACCATATGGCCACTCTGGGAAACTTTTATTTTGGCTGCGGATCTATTCCAGATGATTCCACCTGGAGCCTCTCTGGATAACTGCACCCCTGTGTGGCTGTCCCCAGTTTAGTCCTCAAGAAATGATTTTCCATGACCAAGAAAGTCTGTGGCTAGCTAGCGGGACACTATGCATGTGTGAGCCTGCCTTTTTTTCCTCTAGAAGCAGACCTTCTCATACCCTTATGGGGGTCAATCTGTTCCTCTAAATGCTGCAACATAAGTCCTGGTGGATCCTTTCTCAGATGGCCTATTTTTGCCTATTCATTTCTATCACAAGTAGAGCAGGCTGAGCTAGTATACTAAGAGATGTAATGCTCACAATGCCAGCAATCATAGGTTGTACCACTGAGGGTAGCTAGCAGTCAGATAAAGGCAGAAAAAAGGGAAGAATTGTAGGGAGCTACTAGGTGTAGTTGTTAGGACAGCAGTAAGGAAGGCTGCTAATTTAGAGTGGATAGCTGCTGACATTTAACTCTCAGGGTTGTTAACGCTAAGAATTACACATCACCTATTCATGATTATTTTCCAAATTGAGCATAGGAACCCTCAAATGATGGCAACAAATGGAGGGATGAAGTTGATTCTCCTTTCCAGGTGCTTCCCATTCATGATTGGAAAGTGGTCCTTTTCAACTTCCTGGCCAGTTTTTTAGGGCAGCTATAACAATGTACCACCAACACCATGGATTGAACAGTACAAATATACTATCTGACAGTTTTGCAAGCCAGAAGTAAAATTCAAGTTGTTGGCAGGACTGTCTGAGTGCTGTGAGGAGGATCTATTCTGTACCATTTTTTCCCACTTTCTGGTAGGTTTAGCATTCATTGGCTTGTAAATGGCACTCTCCCTGTGTATTTGCATCACTTTCCTATGTGCTTACCTCTCTGTCCAGATTTCTCCTTCTCAGAAGGACGGTGGTTAAATGCTATTAGAGCCCTCCCTAATGATTGTACTTTAACTTAATCATCTGCAGTAGTATTCAGACAACTGTTTTCTCATAAAGTCCAGTTCAGAGGTACTGGGGGTTAGGACTTCACATCTTTGGGAAGAACATAATTCAGCCCATAATGGGAATCACAATTTAAGGCAGGTGTATTCATTTTCTACTGCTGTGTAACCACAGATGTAACCACATAAAGTACATTTATTATGTTATGGCTTTTAAGAATCAGGAATCCAAGCCTGGCTCTGCGGGCTCCCCTGCTCATTTTCTCCAGGCTGCAATCAAAGCATTGGCTGAAATGTGTTCTCAATGGGAGGATCTGGGAAAGAATCTACTTCTAGGGTCTTCTAGGTAGTTGGCACAATTTACTTTCTTGAAGCTGCATGACTGAGGGACCTGGTTTGTACCAGCTACCAGCTGAAGGCTCCTTCCAGGTCCTGCCATTCACCATTGGAAAATTTGCCTCTTCATATTGATTCATGGACATGAGTTTCTCTCTGACTCCAAGTGGACTTGCTCCACTATTCTCTTCCACTGTCATTCTCTCCTCTCTCTCTCATCATGAGGTTTCCCCCACCTTCAAAAGCAAGGAACTATACAAGGCCGTGACTCATTAAAGTTCACCTTTAGGGTGTCTGCCATAGTAGATATTTCAGACACTTGGTCTCCTTAACTACCTTATGGCTGCTGTGATTTGTTTTTATTTTTTAGATTCAACAAAATAAAGGGGAGGGATTGGTAATGGTGAATCATACTCTAGAGACCCAGGAGCCCCAAAGAATGGCATAATATAAAATACTTGAATTGAGTGAATTTTAAGTTAATATTAAACTTTGTGACATTTAAATGCAAAATTTAAGTTGTACTCATTCAAAGCAATATTTGATATTAAAATAACTACATGTAAATGGTAATTTTACCAAATTATTATTTTTTTTTTGTACCAAGGATTGAACTTATGACCTTACATTTGCCAGGCAGGCATTTATCTGCAGAGCTAAATTCCCAGCCCCATATGGTAATTTTAATAGCTGTCAAAAAGTGCTGGCCATGTGCCAAGCCCCATTTTAACACACATGAGGTAGGCCACTTCATTTCGTCCCAGTTAGTGGCCTCTCTGGTGAGCACAGCATTCCTATTTTACAGATGATACTGAGGTATAGAGAGTCCAGTAAAATGTTACAAAGGCACATTATAGGGAGCAACTAGTATATAGGAGGTTCAGTAAAGACCCAAGGAGATTGCTTGATGGCTGCTCTATTAGGCTTGACTGGCTGCTTTTGCGTAACTTCTTTTTAAGTGGTTAAGGTGGACACCACCACCAGCATTGCCTTTGTGATTCTTTTATCTCCTTTCTCCTTCTTTCTTTTCTTCTTTTTTATTCTTCCATTCTTTGTTCCTTTCCTGTTTTTTTTTTTGTAGTAGGAATTGAATTCAAGCATTCTACCACTAAGCTACATCTCTATCCATTTTTATTTTGAGACAGAATCTCTAAGTTTTCAAGATTGTCCTTGAACTTGTGATCCTCCTGTCTCAGCCTCTTGAGGAGCTGGTATTATGGGAGTGTTCCTGTCCAACCTTTCCTTCTGATTGATCTCAAGAATGATTAACCTATTCAGTCAAATTATAGAAAAAGGAGTAAATATAACTGGCATGGCAAGAGGAACCCATCTGTAATTAAAACTCATCTAGAGTAATTTGAGTGGTTTGCTTTAAATTTTGCTTTATTCAACTACAATACTCTTGGCTTGTTTTGCCTCTGAATACTCAAGTTTAATAATATTGGAGAGCTATTCTACTCAATTGTCAAAATATCTATAAACATAAAAGAACATTTTATTTTAGGAAAATGATGGAAATAAGCAAGAATTGGAATCTGTCCTTGCCACAAGATGTTAGTGATGAGAAACGTTTTAGGGGACTTGTATTCCTGAAGAGATGACAGTGATCATATCGGTGAATGAAGATTCACGGATACCAAGGATACAAATGCAGGGGGAGCAGTCCAGCCACTGCCATGTACACTGATCTCCCCTATAGATTTGTTATTTGATTCAGTATAACAGTTTTTAGTCTGAAATCTCACAGTGAGAAGGAATTATTAAAATTCTATGAAAATCTAGCCTTTCTGTCACCTATCACTTATCTGGGTGACATTTTCTGATTGATAAAAATTGGGCAATACATTTGTCAACCTCTTACATGTGTGGTAACAATGATATAATTCAGGACCTACTTGAGGATGTGAAGCTTTTAAAAGAAAACAAAAACAAATTTGTGTGTGTGTGTGTGTGTAAAATAGTAACTTGGCACATTTTGTTCCAATGCAGTAAGATGCCATTCAGGTGCTACCAGTTTCCATATTCATTTATACATTCTTTGACAATTAAGGTTCAAGTAGTAACATATTTTTTTAAAAAAGAAAATGAACTCATTACAGTGTTTATGGAACACTAAAAACTACTTGCTGTTCAAAACACAGATGTTATCATTAGGCATTTGGCAGTGCCTACAAATTATGATCATTGTTGCCTTCTTTTTCTATCAGAAGAGTATCATCCTTTTTCATTTTATCACTCATGCTTTAAAAGAAAAAGGAAGTGATTTCCAGTTTTTCAGCCACCACATTCTTTACTAGTCCAAGCCTTCACGATCCTGAGCCTATCTACTGAAGAGCTGCTTTTCTCTTCCCCCAACACTACCCCCTAAGTTTTTTCCTTCCCATAATTAAAAGGACTTATGGAATGGGACACCATTCCAGATTCTGAAGTTATGTTCTGTGATGAGTGAAAAAGTTCATATTTCTCCCAAGGTATTGTTAAAACCAGTACTTCTTGAAAAGTTAGCTGTAAACTTAGTATATTGCAAACTTGGGTGATAAACATGAGAAAGATCTAGAGCAGTTAATCTAAACATAAGGGTAATTTTTTTCTTGTTTTGCTTTTCATGAATGTCAACTTTGAAAAGGCTTTACTACCAAATGCCTGAATAAATGTTAATGATACAAAATAAGGAAGAAATAGTTGAGAAGTTCAATAATTTGGAATATTTGTAGGTCTAACTGTGAAGGACACTTGTTAGCTTGAGTAACTGCCTTGACTTGTTATTATTTTCCCTCTCAAAGTGAAAATACTTTCTTTTTTCTTTTGTTAATTTTTAAAGTTGATTTTGTTGCACTGGTTCCCAGTCCTCCCCAAGCCTCAGAATCACCTGAAAACTAGGATACTTGCAGACTACTAGTTCCAGAGTTTCTCAGTTGGTGTAGGATGGGATCTGATGTTCTAGATTTCTAATAGACAGAATGATATGGTTCCAAACAGTACATATCCAAATGATACATAAAGAGAAGACTATAAAGCAGAAGATCATGAGTCACTTGGGATACTATCTCCAGAGGCAAGACCTGTTAACCATTTGTTGTACATTCTTTTAGCCTTGGATGCACTCCTGGGGCAGACCCTACCTCCTCCACACCCATATTTGCATTCAGGGCAGAGCATTTGTACAACTAAGAAACCAAATCATGCCGATTCCCTTGCAGCTAGGAGTGGTCACATGATATTGTCTAATCAAAGGTAAGCACAGTCTACTAGGGGAAGGCTTTTTGGGAAAGCTGTAATCTTACTGTGTTAAAATAAAATGATCTAGCTGGCTTATATATTTTACATTTTGCCCTTTCCTCTTCTTTCTGCCTGAAGTACAGTTGTGAATATCAGAGTGACCGCTGAAGTCTCCATACTTTCAGGGCATGGTTTAGGAAGGTACAAGTACTTTATTCTTTAAGCAGCTGTATCCATTCCACACTTCCCTCCCTTTTTATATGAGATGAGTAACTCCTGAATGTTTAAGCCCTGCAGTTGGTTTCTGCTGTAGTGTTAAACATGGCCTTAACAGACATCACTATGTAATGTAGGCATAAACATTCTCATAGTTTCAAAACAAATGTCATCTAATCAGCGAGGCTCTAACTACCCAGTCTATACCAACACACACACACACACACACACACACACACACACACAAATGTCTATTGCTTTAACTTGTTCTAATTTTCTTCATGCATTGCATGGTTTTTGTTATTATTTTAGCAGTTCTGAAGATTGAATCCAGGGCTTGCACAATCTAGGCAAGGGCTTATCCTCAACCTTGACACATTTTCTGTATATTGTCTCTTTCTCTTCACTATAAGGTACACTTTCTGAGAGTAGGAATTTTGTTTTACTGTTCTTAAATATTGACATACTTAAGAAATATTTGTTGTATGAACAAGCAAATGAACAAACATGGATTATTCTCTCATCTGGATAGCATTCTATAGCTAGTGTTTTCTCCCACATAACAACATAATTTTCCAAATCATTTCACCTGGCATATCATCCATATTCTATGGATGCCTATGCAGCATTCTATTGTTTGTGACTTTATTTTTTAAATCCAATCCTCCATTAGACATTTACATTTTACTTTTTGCTCATACATATGAAAAGATCTGCAAGTCCCAAGATTTGCTCTGGAAAAAGGAAACTTGACCATATTTTGTCTCTTCTGCTTACAGAGACAGTTCCAAGATGCTTAATATTATCTCTCTCAGAGAAATATCACTAGAGAGAATTACACATCACTGGTGTTTGGTTTGGCTTCACCAACCTAAAGAAAAGAATTCCGATAATTGATGATGTATTTCCCTACATTGGATCATTTGAAGAAACACTGTGTGTGGCCTCTGTAGTCCCATCCAGACAAATTTAATGCTCTTTCACAGTTTAGTCTGGCATAAAGAGGTCAGATTTTCCTAGGTCTCCTGGCAAATCCAATCTTTTCTTGCCTAGGAACAACCAGGCACACATATTGACCCATAAAACTTAATTTGCAGAGATGGCTTATTATAAATCCATACAGAAGTGAATGGAAAAGGAAACAACTTCCTAAGGACATGCTGTTAAAATAAACCCAATTTTCCTTACTAAACACACCACTTAACTTGACTGCATTAGAGTTAATGGCAACCTCACAGGGTTTTTGAAGGATGATAGTAGGTATTGCTCATATTTATATAAATAATTTTAGTATTTTTCTCTCAATTGAGAAACAGCACAAAGATGGGTTTTTCTTTTTTATATTAGTTCATATTATTTATACAGAATAATTTCTTTTGATTTAGTATATTTACGCATGCATGTAACATACTTTGATAATTTTTATTCCTATTCTTTCTTGTCCTTCCGTCTTCCCTCTCTCTGATTTCATTTCTTTTCTCTAGCAGTCTCCCTTCTACTTTCATATCATCTTTTATACAAAGGTTAATTAATCTTTTACTTCCAGAGAAAAAATTTGCCAACAATTTAAAATGAAATGAAAGTTCTTCATCTTGAAAATATTTTAATTCCTAATGGACATCCCAATAAACTTAAGCTTAAAACTTGTGGCCTTGGTTCTAAAAACTCAAACCAAGCTTGTTTCCTATTCAACTATGGAACAGGACCATATGAGACAAGATTCTGTAAACTTGTTAGCACTTAAGTATATGTAAGAGAAATGTAAGACTTTCAAATGGGAAAAATCTGTATGGATATTCTTTCAAAGGGACACTTGGAACTATGAGGAATACCTTGTTGCTTTTAAAACTCCTTGGAAAAGTTATAGGAAACTGACAGCAGTGCAAATAACCTATGTCCATAGTAATGCATGTGTGTAGAGTGCAGTTGATTATTGCTGTAGAGATATAGTAATTTTTGCAAATTCATTTCAAATGCACAAATTTGTAGTTCTTTGATGTCCCTTTGAGTTTGTAGTTGTCAGTTGTAGCATCTTATTGTTTTTCTTGTTTATTTAAATAAAATAATAAAATATAAAATATTTTATTTTTATGAGTCATATGTTTACCTCCTTTTGGAAAATCATTTTTAAAACTACATCAAATTGTGAAAACACTCCCTTTATCATAGTTTTAATTTTGTTTAAAAAATAAAATATATTTCTTTATTTTAATTTTTTCTATTTTAAAGAGGGTAAAACTAAACAGAACAAAACAGACCAAAGTAGATCAGAAGAAAACAATGTCAATGACACAGATTTCAAAGCAAGATAATAGGATATTTACTATGGCTACTGTAATGTCTTTTGTTTTCTTCCAAATAGTTGTCCATATCTTCATACACAATGAATTAATACAAAACAAAATAGTATTAAACTGATCAGACAGAGTGATGAAGGCATTATAGGCCTTCAAAACCAGGCAATAGGAAAATCAACAATGGCTGCTGTAATGTCTCTTGTTCTTGTTCAAATTAGCTGTCCATACCTTCATGTATGTTGAAATTTTTTTTTTAGCGGTAGTGGAGATCGAACTCAAAACTGTGTGCTTACAAGGCACGTGCTTATGCCACTGAGCTAAATCCCCAGCCCTATGTATGTTGAAATTACACAATACAAAACAGGCTAAAACTACTCTAAACAAAGAATAATAGCATTACTGGATTTCACAGCATAACAATACAGAATCAGCAATAGATACCATAATGTCTCTTTTTCTTCAAAGTAGCTGTTCATTTCATTATGCATAATATGATCGATTCTCATATACTGTTTAGGGGAAGTTTAGGCATGTATGAGCCTCTACATGTATACCTATCTTTTCTGTATTAGAGGGAAAAACAAAACAAAACAAAACAAATTACTAGAAAAACACAAAACAAAAAAGACAAATAAATAACAATAGCAAAGAGCCTGAAACAGTGACATAGGCCTTCAAAGCAAAGTGGTAGAGCATAACTAGGGTTATTTTACATAATGTGTTTCAAGAATTCCTCAGATCACCAGACACTAATATGCAAAATTGTTCCAATCCTATGGATGTTAGCTGTTTTGTTCCAAGAGCTTACGGAATTTGTAGCACAGTCATCTTAGCTATCCAAAGCATGATTATACAATATTAGATATAAAATATATTATTTTAAAAAGTAATACATATTAATGAAAGTTTGGGTAATATGGAAAAGAATGTAGAATGAAATTTGAGTCACCTGTTATTATACTATCCACACCCAACTACTACTAACATTGAATTATTTCTATCTTTTTCTTTTAAAACAGAAATTAATTTTATCAAAATAATACATATATATGTGATTATAAGCATTAAAATAATAGTAAAAGGCATATAACAAAAACTAGACTCCTGTCTCAGCTCTTTCCACCCACTCCCATCCTACCTCTTAGAAAAAAAATTATTTTTATCTGTTCACTGAATGGCCAGATGTTTGCCTCCATGTTTTGAAATTACATGCTCATCTTGCTATTTCCTTAATTTTCAGCTTTATATTTAACTATTGACTTTCCATTTGAGAACCTAACTCTCTCTGCCACATTGTTACTACTTTCTCCTCCCCATCTCCTGAATTTTTAATTGAATTAAAAGAGTTAGAATTCAGGAGGAGCTTAGAAGATGGCTGATCAGTGAGCAACAAAATACAAAGCCTCCTGGGAGAAACAACTCATATGCCAGAATAAAACACCCTGGAGAGACCCAGAGGGAGATGGATCCTCTTGACACAGGAAGAAATTAAAACATTAAAAAGTTCGTCAAATATGTCGGGACTACAACTAAAACAGCTTAAAATTACAGGATACAGTGTTTTTGTTTGCAGCAACCTGCCAAGTTTGCAACAGCCTGAATCTGCACTGGCAAGCAGAGCTGCTCAAACTCATTCCCAGAACCACAGCAGCACTGAAGTCAGGGGTTGGTGAATCCAGTGGAAAGCAAAGCCAGCAAAGGGACCTTCATTAATCCACAGTCAGTGCTGGGAATGAGACCCCCCACCACAGGAAGGGTGTGACCAAATGGGCAACATGTTGGAACAGGGCAAGAGGAGCCTGAACTGGGAGCCACAGTGACTTCAGTTGCTTCCTTCCTCCTCAGAGCAGATTCATGGGATTTGCTTGGACTGGGCCATGCCCCTGGCTGGGACCCAGTGAGCTGTTCCAAATCGATTCCCTGCACCTAGCAAGCACTAACCAGGTGAAGGCCCCTGAAGTTTGGCTGGCCTGGTGGGGAGGGACAGGCATACTCAGCCGATGCTTACACCTCAGTGATAAAAGCAGGCAGGGGAGGGCAGAGGTCCCTTACCATTGTGCTTCAGAGGAAACTTGGCCAACAGGGAAGGGGGCTGGGACCTGCACTGTAACCTGTGTGGAGGAACGCCAGGACCATGACAGGAGAGAAAGGCAGGAGGAGGCCCCCAGCCCAGAACCCTGAGAGCACTGATCCAGGAGAAGGAAAAACAAGGGAGACTGAGGGTGGCAAACACGCAACATCAGACATGGCTTCAATGGATATTAAGAGATATCTTTGGAACCTTGTAGATGAGCTCAAAACTGAAATATTAAATCAGGTAAAGCAAGATATGAGTATAATAATAAAAGAAATGCTCTCAGGAAACATCTCTGAGGAAGATACAGATGGAAGAAGGGAGGAGCACAAAAAAAGGAGAGAAACATTCAATAAAGAATATAAATAAAATATAGCATACATGAAGCAGATTCAAAGAGACTACCAGGAAATTAAAAACTCCATTGAAAGCTGGCAAAATGCCTTAAAAGAAACTAAGGATAGACTATCAAAACTTGAAGACAAGTTTGCAATGTGTGATCATGAAAGGAAAGATCTCTTAAAAACAGCAAGGAAACAGGCAGTAACAATACAAAGGCTAGAAGATGACAAGAGAATCTACAATTTAAGAATAAGAAATGTGAACGAAGAAGCAGGAATACATACAGGCGAATTACAAAGACTATTCATGGAAATAATTAAGTTAAACTTCCCAAGCATGGGAAGAGAAAATGACATTCATTTATGTGAGCATACAGAACTCCAGCCACCTACAACCAAAACAGAGCTACACCCAGACATATAATAATCAAGATACCAGAAATTCAATGTAAAAACAGAATATTAAAAGCCATCAGAGAAAAGAAACAGATTACCTATAAAGGTAAGCCCATCAGGATCATGGCTGACTTCTCGACACAGACCATCAGATCAAGAAGAGCTTGGAGTGAAATATTCCAAGCCCTGAAAGAAAAATCACCTCCAGCCCAGATTGATGTACCCTGCAAAACTGTCACTGGAAATTAATGTAGAAACAAGATGTTTCCATGAAAAAGAGGAACTGGGGGAGTTTGTGACCACTAATCCAACCCTACAGAGAATACTGAAGGATATTCTAGAGAGAGAGGAAAAAAATACTGGAATTTTAGGAACAGTGGCAGAAAGGCCTCAGTGAGTGGTGCAGGCAGTAGAATGAAGGAGAAAACTAGACAAACAGGCAGAAAAATAGCATAGCAGAAATGAAGCAGAGAAGGATGGCTAGAATACACTATATTGTTAATAGTGCACCAGGATTTAAAACCCACATTACTCATACTACTCTGCTTAGATGTATTATATTCTGTTCCAGTCATTCTACCTGTACTAGATTTGAGGGCACAGACAGTAATCCTGAAAATAACAGGATATAGTACGGTCATCATCCTTAATTTCCTATTAAGTTAATCTACAGCTCTGAAAACCTATACTGCTCTACCATGACTGATCATAATCGAATCTGGTTTGTTAGATTACTGTTTTGTATTGATAGATTTTATTCAAAGCTGTTATGATTGATAGTATCAAGTCTGAGAGTATAGGCAACTGCACTTAAGATGACAAAATTCACTAGAATATCCACTTTGGTTTGATTATTACCTGCCTTTGAAGTTTTTTTTTGTTACATTTAAAAAATTTTATTTAAAGAGAAGAAAAAAAGTAAAACAGAAAAAAGCATAGCAAAAATACAGAATTCTAAAAGAAAGAAAGAAAAAGGAGAATGAGAAAAAGCCCCACTAAGAAATCAGTAATTTATAAATTACGTACTGTCATCCTGGATGTAGATGTTCAAGTTACAAAGTTAAAGGGTACATAGTAAATATTCAAAACAGTGAGACTACAAACAGTTTTGCTCAAAGATCCAACAAAGATTCAGCAATATGGTCATCTATTTTATGCACTCAAACATACATGCAGTTATATCCCTTAGAGCACTTTCTTTTCCTCTCTTTTTTACAATAGCAATTACACATTTTGATTTTATTACACTTGTAGTTCTTATTTGCTTTTTACACTAGAGACATAATATGATGTTTATAAATATGATTCTTATTTATTTCACTAATGAGGATAGTCTCAAGTTGTCTCCATTTGCCTATGAAGGCCTCAAGATCATCCTTTTTTATAGCTGAGTAATATTCCATTGTATAAAAATGCCACATCTTTTTCATCCACTCTGTAGTTAATGGGCATCTTGATTGTTTCCAGGATTTAGCTATCACAAATTGTGCAGCTATGAACATGGGTGCACATATATCACTGTGATATGAACTTTTCAGTTCTTTGGGGAAAATACCCAGGAGAGGAATAGCTGGATTGAATGGAACTTCCAATCCTACTCTTCTGAGAATTCTCCATATATATTTCCATAATGGTTGCACCTGTCTACATTCCCACCAGCAGTGGAGCAGTGTTCCTTTTTCCTGCAGCCTCGCCAACATTTGTTATCAGTTGATTCCTTGATGGCAGCTATTCTTTCCGGAGTAAGGTGAAATCTCAATGGTGTTTTAATTTGCATTTCTCGAATGACCAGTGATGGTAAACATTTCTTCATGTATTTATTTGCCATTTGTATATGTTTCTCTGAGAACTGTGTGTTCATCTCAGATGCCCATTTTTGGAGAGGGTCTTTGAATTTGGGGGGATTGATGTTTTTCAATTCTTTATATATTCTGGACACAAGTCTTTTGTCTGAGGGGTTGCTGGTTAAAATTTTTTCCCACTCTGTTGGTTTTCTTTTCACTCTGTTGGTGATTTCCTTTGAAGTGCAGAAACTTTTCAGTAATGTGAGATCCCATTTGTTGATTCTTTGAAGTGTTTCCCATACAGTTTGCATTTGGTTCATAAATTCTCTGCCTACCCCTATGTCTCCAAGACTTCTACCTACCTTGTTTTCCCATAGATTTAGTGTTTCTGGTTTAATATTGAGGTCTTTGATCCATTTAGACTTTAGTTTTGTGCATAGTGAAATGCATGGATCTAGTTTCAGTCTTCGGCATGTAGAGAGCCAATTTTTCCAACGCCATTTATTAAAGAGACTATCCTTCTTCCAGTGGACATATTTAGCCCCTTTGTCAAATATCAGGTGGCCGAGTGTCTTTGTAGTTGTGCTTGCATCTTCTAATCTGTTCCATTGATCCTCAGGTCTATTTCTTTGCCAGTACCAAGCTGATTTGATCACTGTGGCTTTACAGTACTGTTTCAAGTCAGGAATTGAGATGCCTCCTGCCTTGCTTTTGTTGCCCAGAACTGCCTTTGCTATTCTAGGTTTCTTCTGTTTCCAGATGAATTTTAGGAGTGTTTTCTCTAGATCTGTGTGGTATGTCAATGGTATTTTGATTGGGATTGCATTAAATCTGTATAACAGTTTTGGTAGTATAGCCATTTTCATAATGTTGGTTCTTCCTAACCAAGAGAAAGGAATGTCCTTCCATTTTCTAATATCCTCTTCAATCTCCTTTTTCAGCGTAGCATAATTTTCAGCATATAGGTCTTTTACATTTTTAGTTAGGTTGATTCCTAAGTATTTCATTTTTTTAGATGTTAGTATAAAGGGCAATATTTCCATAATTTCTCTCTCAGTGAGTTTTTTGTTTGTATACAGGAATGCTATTAAGTTTTGAGCATTGACTTTGTATCCAGCTACACTACTGAACTTATTACCTCTAGCAGTCTTTTAATGGAGTTTTTTGGGTCTTCTACATAGAGTATCATGTCATCTGCAAATAGTGATAATTTAACTTCTTCCTTTCCTATCTTTATTCTTTTTATTTCTCTCTCTTGTCTGATTGCCCTGGCTAGTGTTTCCAGAACTATGTTGAAAAGGAGTGGTGAGAGTGGACATCCTTGTCTTGTTCCTGATTTTAAAGTGAAAGCTTTCAGTTTTTGTCCATTTAGTATAATGTTGGCTGTTGGTTTGTCATAGATGGCCTTCATAAGGTTGAGGTAGACACCGTGTATTCCGAGTTTCTGAAGGGTTTTTATCATGAACATGTGTTGGACTTTGTCGAAAGCTTTTTCTGCATCTATTAAGATGACCATGTGGTTTTTGTTTTTGGTTCTGTTGATGTGGTGTATTACATTTATTGATTTGCGTATGTTAACCATTCCTGCATTCCTGGAATGAACCCCACTTGGTCATGATGTATAATCTTCTTGATGATTTGCTGCATTCTATTTGCCAGTATTTTGTTGAGAATCTTTGCATCAATGTTCATTAGTGAGATTGGCCTAGAGTTCTCTTTTTTGGTTGCATCTTTCTCTGGTTTTGGTATCAGAGTAATACTTGCCTCCAGGAATGATTTAGGGAGGATTGCTTTTTTCCCGATTTCATTGAAGAGTTTAACGAGTACTGTCATTAAATCTTCTCTAAGTTTCTTGTAGAATTCAGCTGTGAATCCATGAGGACCTGGACTTTTCTTTGTTGGTAAGTTTTTAATTACATTTTCAATTTCAATAGCTGATATTGGGTTGTTCAAAATTGCTATATCTTCTTGGTTGAGCTTTGTTAGTTCATATGTTTCTAGAAATCTGTCCATTTCCTCTGTGTTTTCCACTCTATATGAGTAGAGATTTTCAAAGTAGGTATTCATGATCTTTTGAATTTCCATGGGATCTGTAGTAATTTCTCCCTTTTCAGTTCTTATTGCATGAATTTGGGTTTTTGTTTTGTTTTGTTTTGTTTCTCTTGATAAGGTTAGCTAGGGGTTTGTCAATTTTGTTGATTCTCTCAAAAAACAGCTTTTTGATTCATTAATTCTTTGTATTGTTTTTTAGTTTCAATTGCATTGATTTTTGCTCTAATCTTTACAATTTCCTCTCTTCTATGAGCTTTGGGTTTAGCTTGCTCTTCTTTTTCTAGAAGCTTTAGATGGAGCATTAGGTTGTTTATTTGTGCTCATTCTGTTTTCTTGATATGACAGTTTATTACTGTGTATTTCCCTCTTAAGACTGCTTTCGTTGCATCCCACAGATTATAGTATGTTGTTTCTATATTTTCATTGAATTGTAAGTATTGTTTTATTTCTTCTTTAATTTCATCTGTAGCCAACTGGTTGTTGAAAAAGCTGTTATTTAATTTCCATGTATTTATGTAGGTTTTACAATTTCTTTTGCCATTAATTTCCAATTTCAGTGCACTATGGTCAGATATTATGCATGGTATGATTTCAATACCTTTGTGTTTATTTAAGAATGTTTTATGGGATAATAATATATGGTCTATTTTGGAGAATGTCCCATGTGCAGCTGAGAAGAATGTGTATTCTGATGTGGTTGGGTGGAACACTCATTAAACATCTACTAAGTCCAATTGCTCACAGGTATGATTCAGTTCTGTTATTTCTTTGCTGACTTTTTGTCTAGTTGATCTATCTCTTTGTGACAATGGGCTGTTAAGATCTCCTGTTATAATTGTGTTCTTGTGTATTTGGTTTTTCATGTCCATTAGTATCTGTCTTATCTAGTTGGGTGCTCCTGTATTTGGCGCATATATATTTATAATTGTTATTTTCTTCCTCTTGAATTTTACCACTAACAAGTATGTAGTGACCTTCTCTATCTCTTTTAATCACTTTAGGTTTGAAGTTCACGTTGTCTGCAAATAGAATAGCTATCCCTGCTTTTTTCTGGGTTCCTGTTGCATGCAATACTGTTTTCCATCCTTTGACTTTTAACCTATGAGTTTCCTTTTGGGTCAGATGTGTTTCTTGTATACAGCATATTGTGGGGTCCTGTTTCTTGATCCATTCTGTCAATGTATTTCTTTTTATAGGTGAATTGAGGCCATTTATATTTATGGATAGCACTGATATGTACTGGCTTGACTTTGCCATGTTATGTTCCAGTTGTTTCTTTCTGCTTTTCCTCTTATTTAATTGCTTATCCTACCTGGTGGTTTCTTTCTGTTGTTGTTTTGGGGATTGTGGTCATTTTTATCTCTGTCAGTATGTCCTTCAGTACTCTTTCTAGGGTTGGTTTGGTGGACATGAACTTCTTCATTGTTTTTTGTCATGGAAGTATCTTGTTTCTCCATTAAATCTGAATGAAAATTTTGCTGGGTACATCAGTCTGGGTTGAAGATTGTTTTCTTTCAGGGCTTGAAATACCTCACTCCAAGCTCTTCTTGACTTGAGGGTTTGTGCTGAAAAGTCTGCCATGATTCTAATGGGCTTTCCCTGATAGGTGAGTTGTGTCTTTTCTCTGACAGCTTTTAATATTCTGTTTTTATGCTGTAAGTCTGAGATCTTAATTATTATGTGTCTGGGTATGGATTTATGTTGACTGTGACTGTTTGTTGTTCTATATGCCTCACTTACCTGCATGTCAGATTCTTTCCCCATAGTTGGGAAATTTTCTGCTATTATTTCTGTAAATACTTTATGTATGTCATTTGCCTGTATCTTCGCTAATGCCCATTATTCTTATATTTTTGCTCTCAGCATCATCATGAAGCTTCTGGATTGTCATTTCATGCTGTTTTGTTATTTTTAAAAGTTATGTCCTTTCCTGATCACTAACTGTGATCCTGTCCTCAAGGTCCAAAATTCTATCCTCAGCTTCCTTTAGGCGGTTTTGCACGCTTTCAATAGAATTTTTTGTTTCTTGGATGTCTCTTTGAGTTTGTTTCATGAATTCTGCTTGTTTTCTATGCTGTTCATTCAAAGTTTCAATCAGTTTCCCATGCTCATGTACTTTTTTCTCTAGTGCTTCTTTAGCTGCATTCAACAACTCCTTTACTAAAGTTGTTATTTCTATCTTTACATGGGAGACTACTTCTAATTTAATTTCCTCTATAGCCTGATGCAGTTGTTTTTTTATTTCACTGGCTATCTTTTCAGAGATTCCCGGTGTGTTACTTTTGGGGTCCTCTATTTCAGTGTCTCCTATATTTGCTTCTGGTGAACTATATGTTTGAGACTGCATTTTGCTTTTTTGTTTTGTCATTTTCACTCTGCCTGGTGTTTTCTTTGTGTAGGAGGGGATCACACACACTCTTTTCAGACACACCAAAGTCTTACAGTTAGTTGGAGGGGATTTTACTACTGGCCCTATTTATCCCCTGTACATCTCTGTTTTAGGGGTATACTCACCACATTGATACAGTCAATCCGGTGTAGTCCAAAATTCTCCACCTGGGAGCAAAGTTCCAAATTTTCTCACACTAACTGGATACCGCTGAGTTTTTTGATGTTCCAGGTAGGAGGGCAGGCCCATCTGTAGCAGTCCAGGGCAGTTTTCAGTCTTGGGCGGGCCTCCTTGATGTTCCTGGTGGCAGGGCGGGCCCATGATGGAGGTTCTGGGCAGCCTACGCCTGATGCAGGCTTCTGCTAAGTTCCTGGTGGCAGGGCGGGCCCACGGTGGAGGTTCTGGGCAGCTTACCCCTGATGCAGGCTTTCGCTAAGTTCCCGCTGGCAGGGCGGGCCCATGGTAGAGGTTCTGGGCAGCCTATGCCTGATGCAGGCTTCCGCTGAGTTCTCCTGAAGTTTTATACTGTCTACAATGTTTTATTTTTACTAATATTGTTATATACTGCTATATTCAATTATACTGCTATATTCATTTACGCCTGATGTTATAGACAATTCTATTGAAGATAATATGAAACAACACAGTAATCATTGTAGATTACCTTGTACTGTGGTTTGATATGACTTTTTGGTTTCATGTTTTTATAGGAATTTGTTTTGTTTTGTCTTTCTAAGTTTTGTTTTTCCCTCTAATACAGAAAGGATAGAAATACATGTAGAGATTCATGCATTTGTAGTTGTTTACACTCTCATTGTTTGAATATCTACTTTGTATGCTTTAATTTTGTAACTTGAACAACTATTTCTAAGAGGACGATATGTAATTTATCAACTAGTGATTTCTTATTATCTTTTTTTTGAAATTCTGCATTATCTCTACCCTTTACATGCTTTTCTCTTTAAATAAAAAAAAAATTTTAAAAAAAGGTAAAAGGAGGAACAGAAAGTGCTCTAAAGGATCTAACTGCATTTATGTTTAAGTGTGTAGGATTGATAACCATGTTGCTAAGTTGTTATTGGATCATTGAACTTCTTTGCAGCCTCACTGTTTGAATGTCCACTCTATGTGGTTTAACTTTGTAACTTGAACAACTATATCTAAGAGGACAATATGTAATTTATCAACTAGTAATTTCTTACTGTTTATTTTTTTCTGAAATTCTGTATTGTTTCTACCTCTTTTTCTGTTTTGTTTTTTTCCTCTTTAAATAAAATTTTAAAAAAAGAGTTAGAATTCATAGTCTTTGACCTACATGAATATTATTCACTTCTTAGGAAACAATGACTAAATTATGCCCCCCTCCTTTTTTGCACTGGAATCTAACTCAGAAATCTCCCTTTTTCCTGGAGTTAAAAGCTGTCTTATTTTTTATCTGCTGGATTTTTTGTCACTACCATTTCCTTCAGTAGGCTGCATCTTTGTCACATACCAATAATATTTTTATACATGCAAGTGTATTTATTCCCTGTTTCCCCTTGGGGCTCTGTCTCATAGAATTCTCTATCTTCTATCTTAAGACTGGATACCAGAAGCATAACTGTCATTCTGAAACTTTCCTTTACTATCACTGTGTGAATAATTCTTTTTTTTGTATGTTTAGAGTCCATAATTATCTGTATTCTATATCTTAAACTTTCTTAGTTTTGTTTAGTAAACAGCCTCTTCCTGAGAAAGGAAGATACTTTATATAAAAGAAATCAAATTCTGGAATTTTGTATGTTTTAAAATGTCTTTATTTCACCTTTAGACCTGATTTGTAACTCAAAATTTCTGGCATAAAATTCTGGATTTGAAATGTGCTCAAAATTTTGCAGCTGATATTTTGTAGTCTTCTAGATTCCAATGTTGCTATTGAGAAGTCTGGGGTGGGGTGGAGTAAGTTCTCAATTGTGTATTTGTTATAAAACAAATGTTATTTTAAGTGCTTTTAATCTTTCATCTCATATATGAGGAAGGTATGCTTATTATCTCTATTTCAGAGAGGGAGAAATGATGACCAGGGGTGTAGCTGGGTGGTAGTGTCCTAGCACGTACCAGGTCCTGGGTTTGATTCTGGGCGGGGGGCGGGGAGAGAGTCAACTAGTAAATTGAATTAGAAGCCCACAGAATGGGCTCCAGATTCCATGTTCTTAACTACTATATTTTGTGGCTTGTATTATCTTCTGAGAATATTCTGACTTGTATTATCTTCTTGTATCTTGTGTATTCTTTTCTTTTCTTGTATATTATCTTCTTGTATTACCTTCTGAGAGTAGATAATACAAGTTGCATAGGGTAAAAATACGATGCCAGTTAAGGTGTTCGCCAGTTTCACAATGATGAATCTTGGTATGTTTCTTCTTTCATTCATCATACCAGTTCTCAATGAATCCTAACCATTGCAGAATATTTCCTTTGTCATTATGACATGATAACTTTTCCCTCCATTTCTCTTCTGTTTTCAACTCTATTATTCAGATATTGGACTTGTCAAGTTGAGTCTTAAATTTCCTTATCTCTTCTTTACTCTTTTCTAACTCTTGGAAATTTTGTTCTACTTTCTACAAGATTTCCTTGTCTTTATCTTTTAATATTCTGGGTAAATTTTAATTTGTTATCATGTTTTTAATTGTCAAGAGACCTTTCATGTTCTCTAATTGTTCTCTTTTTATCAAATTCTGTTCTTATCTCTCTACAGATATTAGTTTTATGTATAGATTTTTGAAATGTCCTTTGATTTCTCTCATTTTCAGTTTCCTTTGGGTCCTTTTATTTAATCCATGACTTTAGATTATGTTTTCTCCAAGTGCCTGGCTGTCTTTTCATGTTTAAGAGTAAGATGGTAGACCTTGCTAGAAGTTCTATAAACAAGGACAAGAATTGTCAGTTGGCATGAATCACTATAGGATAACTAGGTAGAGTTAAGTATCAATATGGTAAGATATTCCCCTTGGGCCATTTGGGTCTCCAGTGTAGAATCTTCTGTCTTCCTCTCTCTGTAATTTATAGTGTGGGTGCTCTGAGATTTTAGTAGGAAAGGAGGCCTATAGCCATGAGGGCTTTCATCTCACATTCTTGGTTCAAACCTTGTGCCTACTCCCTATCCTAGTCCTTTTATAAGCTGGGTACTCTCTGTATTGAGCCTCTCAATTAAATCAGTCAAAAAAGTAAGTCTTCTGCTAGGTTTTAGGCTGCTGGCTGGGAAAAGCCTGTCAACTTGCTGCTCTTAGTGGGGAAGAGGTCCAGTGCCTCTGAATAGACTATGTCTGCCTTACATTTTGTCAGCCCTGTGTTGTGACTTTTTGCTTCTCTGCCTGTTAGTTACCTCTTTTCTCTGCTACATATCCTTCTTCACCCGACTACTCTTGTCTCCCTGGAACCTATGTCTGCACATGGATTAACCCATTTTTATTATAACTCTATCATATCAGTGAGGTTTTAGCAGAGTGCATAGATAAATTTATATATTTAGATCCATCCCCTATCCTTCCTTCCTTTTTATATTTTGTTATATGTTGAATTTTGTTTTCTCAAAACTCATATATTGAGTTCGTAACCTGCAGTATTTTGGAGTATGACTTTATTTGTTAGTGGGTTGTTGTAGATGTAGTTAGCTCAGATGAGATTGTGCTGGAATGTGCTGGGCCCCCAGTCCAATGTGAAATGGTTTCTTTATAAAAAGGGGGAATTTGGACCTGGACATGTGCTCAGAAAGAACTGTAAAGATTGGAATCATGATGTCATAACAAGCAAGACAGAAGCAAGGCCAGACACCTGGCACAGATCTTTCAGGAGAAACAAATCTGCTAACACCTTGATTTCAGAGTTCTAGACTCTAGAACTACCAGAAAATAAATTTGTTTGTAAGCCACCCAGCTTGTGGTACTTTGTTATGGCAGCCTTAAAAAAGTCACTTTTCAGAAAATCTTATTTTGACATATGTATTCCTGTAGGTCACCTCAAGTCTTTTTGAAGAAAGCAGAGAATAAATGAATAAAAACAACAGGTTTTTTTATTATAGCCAAGAGCAATTTTCTAAGTGTGGGCTTTGAAGTTTTACGTGGTGTACAAGGATAGCGTAGCCTTGGTAGCTTAGCATGATTCCTGGAACTTAGTTTATGTTTAATGCATTTTAGTATGTTGTTAGAATATTACTATAACTAAATGTAGAGGACAGAGATATAGCTCAGCGGCATGAGCGCCTCCCTGGCAAGTGCAAGGTCCTGAGTTTAATTGTTGATACCAAAAAGCAAAACAAAACACTAAATGTACCCTATATCTTAAAATTGATTTTAATATTTAACTTAGACAATTATTACAATTTTTCTAATGATATTTTCTTCTATAAATGTTTGAATAACTGTGTCAAACAAGTACTGTGTTAGATTCTTGTCTACAGGAACTTCAGAAAATTCTGAATAAGGTATGAGAATTTTTCTTTCGAAATGTTTTGTTAAGTCTCTCACCCTCATCCTGACCCTACCATCTAGGTTTTGAAGAGGCAACATAAATTATAATTGCTGCTTTCTCAATTAAAGCACACCCCTGAAGAAGGCTGGGTATACTTAGAGATAGAGGGCCATACTAATGATTCCTTACAATAAACATGTTACACACTTCCTAACAACTTCACACAATAGTTCCTTAGCTTTGCATATATATATATATATATATATATATATATATATATATATATATATATATATATATATCTTTGTGAACCCAGCTTGGAGGCTGTAATGTTTGATGCAGAGGTTCATAGGAACATTATATGGCCTACTGTGGTGCTCTGCTGTGGAAGGGGTCTCCTCTCTGCATGGCAGCTCAGTTCTCTGCTAGCAGCCAGGTAGCTGGGAAAAATTTGGTAGCCAGGAAAGTGCTGAGTGTACTCTTCAGTCCTTTGCCATGCAGCTGTGGCAATTTGCATAGGCCTGTGCTATTTATGACTGCATATTTGCTGTAAAAGAACCATCTCATTTTCGGACTGCAGCTGCCCACACTGGTCTGGCTGCCGCTGGGGTTTTCCAGCCAGTCCACCATGCTGCCACATCACAGTCATGCATCTTCCATCAGTCTTGTACGTTTCTTCTGCTCGCCCAACTGATGTGGTTAATTTACTTCAGCTCATTCATTCATTTCATAGCTATGGATTAAGCACCTACTAAAGGCCAGACCCTACAAATATGAAGACATATGTCCTGCAAATTCCCAACTTGAGAGGTTGCAGGCCCAGAGTGGGTTCCTGGCCTTTGGTGTTTACCTCTACTTTTTCTTGCCTTTGTTTTCAAACCAGATAGGTAGAGGAGACCTGACAACCTTGTTTCCATCTTTCCATTCACTGTCAAACTTTACAGTGTTACTGCTCCTAGTCATTAAGCACTTTGCAGTCTGGCTTCTGGCTCCAAGGTCATAGTTACTCACATCTGCTCCCCTCCCCCTACACAAGAGGGGAAAGGAGAATCTTTCCTCAGTTTCATTTATCTTTTGACTACAATGATGATAATACTGTGTATGACTCAACTGAACACCTGTGTCTGCAGATGGTGCTTGTCCTGGGTCTCCTCATCTCTCCTTCCTCTGCTCCATTCTGATGTAGCTTCTCTCACTTCCCCCTTCTCTCAGATTCTGAGACCCTGGGTTCATCCTGATCTTCCTTATTTCTAGTTCTTACACCTAGCTGATGTCAGACCATCATGGTCACTCCCATTTCTGAATCATTCATTTGACTGCTATCATGGTTTATTTTACCTTTTGGCATCTTTTGTATTATTGACTAGTAGTGTTATTTTTGTTGTAACATAATTTAAGTTTGCATGGAGATCATGAATAGTCCTTACTTCCAGAGATAATAAGTAACCACCTTATTGAGTTTGCTGGTCAAGATTAGATTCCCCCCACCCTTAGTTTTAGTTAGTTAACTAATGTGTTTGGCCTGGCCTGGGACCCTTCAGATCCATTTCTTGTTTTGGAAACTGACCTAAGTGGGCTGAGTTCTGTAGGATTCTGGATTGCCTGGTGTTTGGCCAATGTCTTGGTTACTTTTTTCTTGTTGCTGGGACAAAATACCCTACACCCAAAATGAAGGAAAAGTTTATTTAGCTCACTGTTTGTGGAGGTTTCAGTCCATAATCAGTTGGCTCCAAGGCAGGGTGGCATGGCAACAGAGGAATACCAACACAGTAGCCAGAACAAAACGGGAGGGGGTATACTGAGAAGCCTCTTTTCCTTCCTTATATTGTACACTGACCACCCTCTTCCTGCAGGGCTGGTGTAGCACTAACAAAATCCTCCTCTTGCACAAGAGGATATGTACAATGTAAAGATCCTAGCTCCCTACTTAGCTTCTCAGTTAAACTTCTAAACTTCTTCAGTTGACACAATGTATCAACCATAATAGCCAATGAATATTACAAATGGACTGGATAGTAGGCCAAAGAAAGAAGCTTCAATATTGTTCCTTGTCCTTATCTGTCTTGGACAGAAGCTATGGTAGCTCTTCTGTGGCTTTAGCCCCTGCTGTAGTTCCAACTTCCATAGGGTGGTCTGCTTTCTGGTAACACCATCAACTCCTTTTACCATCATCTTTAGGGTAGAACATCCTGCTGCTGCTAATCTATGGATTGTCTGTTGTTTACCATTAATTGCTTAGCTTGTTATCTCCTGAAAATCCAGGAGACAATCCAGGTCTTGGTTGGACCACAGCTGATATGATTATTATTATATTATTTGATTATTATCATATTATTTGAATCAGTGTCTTAATTCTTTGTGATGTGGGTTTCTGCAGGCTGCCCCATGGCATAGCAGCTAGCTTCTACCAAGGCAGATGATGACAGAGAGAGAGAGAGAGAGATGGACAGACAGACAGACAGACAGAGACAGAGACAGACAAAAAGAGAAGAGAGAAAGGGAGAAGAGGAGGGAAAGGAAGGGAAGGAAAGGAAAGGGGAGGGGAGGGAAGAGAAAATATCCAAAACAGAAATCGTAGTTTTTTTAATAACCTAATATTGGACATTGCATGCCATCATTCCTTTTATATTCTATTTGTTAGAAGTAATTTAACAATAAGTATGTCCCACACCAAGGAGAAATTAATTGCATACGGTGTAAATATCTGGAGGTGATCATTCAAGACTATTTCAGAGATAGCCCATCTTTATTCTCTTTCCCTCTCTGCCTCACTTTCTCTGTCTTTATTTTCCCTCTTCTTTTTCTCCTTCTTTTCTTCTTTCTGGAACTTGTAGAAGTTATAGGATTTTTTTTTTAAATATCAGATTTCACAAGGCCAATTCCTACCCTTTAAATTTTGCATACGTTTTTGTCTCCTTTAACACCATCAGCAAGTTATAAATTAACTAGATGTCTACGGGCTGATCTGGGAATTACCATTTATAGTACTGCATACATGGGAATCCAGACTTGGCATTCTATATTCTATATATACAAGTGAATATTTTGGACACAGTCCATTTGTAAATGGCCTGTTTGCTGGAATAACAACAATCACAAGTCTGTTTGTGAAAGAACTGTTTGCTATTAAAATCAGAGATCTTGTCATGCTCTTCCTGGTTGGTTTCATTTCACCAGAGATTGATACTAGAGGAAGTATTTTGTTCCTACTACAGACAGATTCATCAGTGCCCTTATCTTTTGGAGCATGAAAGTAAAAAAAAGGAAAAAAAGCAGTATTTTTTCCTCAAAGAGACCTATCCTTTTGGGATATGTTAATTAATCCTTTTTAAAAATGTAATAAATTGCTGATGTTATCAGTAGGAGATCTAGCTTATGAACTCCCCCATCCTGCACCACCACCATGACAAGAATCATTCCCATAAAATGCCACCTTTCTAATATTGATTTGTAGGGTGCTACATTACAAAGATTACATAGACAATCCTAGCTATAAGATTGGGTATCCTATTTTCTTATGAGGATTGATTATTCTCCATTTCATAGAAATTTCTGTGTCAGTCTTTGAAAAGAAGGAAAGCAATATAACGAGGGGGAAAGGATAACTTGTAATTGTTGACAGGCACCTTTTCAGGTACTGAAAAGGACGCATACTGCATTTGCCATAAATGTGGATATGGATGTCTGCCCATTTCAAGTCACCCACGTCTACCAAAACAAGCATGGTCATTATTGAAGCTATGGGTTTTTAGAAAGCACAAGCTTATACAAATTTTAAAAATTAATTTTAAAGGTTATAATCAAACATTCTGATCTGTTCTCCCTCTCATTTCACTAACAATCGTGTCTTAAGCAGCTGTCTTAGTAGGTAGAGCTTGGGGCACACATTACATGCACTGTGCTATATGGGTTAAGATAGGCCAAGAGGAGGGGAGAGAGTGCTGCCCAGGGGTTTATTAAAAGGAATTAAATTGCTTGAAAAGTGATGTAGAAGCTCACATTCCAAGGCAATTTCATCATGATCAGAGCAGGAATCTTATGGTAATTTTGCATATCTGACTTTCATACCTAATTTTCAGTCCTGCACATGTGTGCCATATGTTTACCCCAGAGCATTTTGGGCTTCCAGTTGAAACATGCTCAGAAGTGACCTGTGACATTTTCACATTCACAAACTAAAAGTACCAATATCTATCCCTTAGTGTATCCACAAATATTGTCCATTTACATTGGTGTCATTTTCTGTTCTGTTGCCATTTCACATAAATAGGTTGAAAAGTGCCCCTAAGGTGATCTTCATGGGTCCCCAGAAAGCAAAGAAAACCAATGTAAAGACAGAGGCCAATTGTTGTAAAAGGTCAGAGCTGCTTTCATCAACTGACACATGAACCAGTGAAAAGGTACTATATCAATGAAAAAATATATATACACACACACAGCAGGCAAAATAAGGCTCATGCACCCTCCATTCCACATCCTGTGCAGGTTTGCAAGCAGCTCTGCTACTGAAGAGGGAGTGAGAGAAAGGTTATTTGCTTTGGCTGGAGAAGACTTTTTTTAATGACAGGATAAAAATAGGTAGAACAGGAAGGCACCCATGACTTTATCTAAGGAAACTATGTTTGTGACTAAAAGTTAGGGCTGCATTCTTATGGGCTAATTTATCTTAAGGGAATTGTTGCTCCTGCGGGGTTAGACAGGTCAGAGTCAACTACAGGTACTGCAGGTACAGACCTTGAGCCATAACTATCTACAGATGACGGGATTTGAGTCTGCTGAGTTTTGCTGAGGATGTTCTAGACTCACAGCATTGCTGCACAGCATGTCATCTGAGACATCCCAGTTCCTATTCAGACTTCAGCAATCTCTCAGTATATAACTGAGCAGCATTTGATCACAAAGGTGCTCAGTGGACTTTCTTTAACCAAATAGGCTTAATCCAACATCTTTGGAAGGACTGGTTGTTCAAGTTTTTTTTTTTTTCCTCTTACCTTAGCGATATCAGTGAAGTTTATAAGAGCCAGAAAACCAGAGCCAAATTATAGACATAATTGAAAACATTTGTAAAATGAGCAGGTTATATATATTTATGTAGACAGCCCTCTAGACACTGAAGTTTGAAGCTAAAAATGGTATATATGTGAGGTTTTAGGGAGATGTTATTCTATTTAGTTTTTCTTTTGATGACTTTAATTTTCTATCATTAAGAATAAATGCATATGTTTTTAAACTAACAGAATGCACCCTTCACAGTATGACATACTGTTTTGCAAGAAGAGTGTTTATT
Organism: Hydrochoerus hydrochaeris; assembly: GCA_004027455.1. Taxonomy (NCBI): domain Eukaryota; kingdom Metazoa; phylum Chordata; class Mammalia; order Rodentia; family Hydrochaeridae; genus Hydrochoerus; species Hydrochoerus hydrochaeris. The sequence goes on from PVLA01000270.1 coordinate 129,665, forward strand.
ATTAATAATTAACTAAGATAGGCAAATTCACTAACCTCGATGCAGTCCTGGCTCTGATATCAGACAGTAGCTGTATGACCTTTGCCAGATCACTTAATCTTTCTTAACTTCAATTTCCTGCTCTATGACATAAGAGGATTAACATAGATCAGTGAGTCTCAAACTATAGGCCTCGACCCATTAGCAATTCATGAAGTTGATTCAATGAGTAAGCATTAAAGATAATAAAAAATAGAATAAAAAATTTAGAGCACATTCCATGTCATATGACTTAATAGTATTTCCAAAGCATTCATTTCAGTTAAATCTATTCTTACATAACTATGTGTATATATGATTGCCATTTTTTCCTATTAGAGGGTAAAGTTGAAAAAGTTTGAAAACATTGAAATAGGCTGTATCTGGGGTCCCGCTACATTTAAAATCCAAGATTCTCTGAAACATCACTCCTAGCCATACATGTCAATATATATTATCAAAGTGTGAGAATGTGATTGAAAAACGAGAAGGGGAGAGCTTGTGTGGCCCACTCTCATCAGGAGGTGCTGTGGCCACTGCGGAAAGCCCTCTTAAGAGAGGGAGGATGTGCTCCACTGCCTTGTTGGCTGAGACCATGAGGAAAGGCATCCGCACTTCCAGACTGTGTTTGCAGCATGTCGCTGAGATCCCACAACTGTCTCTTGTCTCCTTCCCACACCTCTCTTGCTTCCCTCTCCCTGCCACTGCCTGCCTCCAAAAGAGGGGAATAGATGGGGAGATGATCAAAATGATTGTTGGAGTGGTCTCTGGCACAAGAAGAAAGCACCATTGCATTTTTCCTCTTGTTCTCATTGAAACCTCAGAATATAAGGTCATCTCTAGAAATGGAAGTAGTCACTGAATGGCTGGCAGGCTGCAAAGATTACATTTGAAGAGCAAGTGCCTTGTCTCTGAAAAGTCTATACAAAATGTTGACCTGGCTCGGCCCATTCTGGAAGAGATTTAGTCTTAAAGGAAAACTCTCACAATTGTTAATAAGATATGTCTTGCAATTGAATTAAGAAGCACATTTCCTGGGCGCCAGATCCCTCTCTCATCTCATGGTGAAAGTATGGATGGGGAGGTGAGAAGACAAATGTCCTCCCTAATTTTTTTTTCTAAATTAAAAAAAAGTAAATGGTTAATGGTATCCCTTCTTTCTTTGACTCACCCACAGAAAGGGATGCCTTTTCTAAATTTACACTAAAGCAGCATATGGGCCAGCAGTGGGTCCTGGGAGTAAATTGTTGATTGCAAAACTCTGGTGGGATTCGAGGGAGATTTGTTGAAAGTGTTACTGAAAGAGAAAAGAAGTGAATGGTGTCTGGTAAGTCAGACAGTTGGATTTACAGGCAGAAGGAGCAAATATTGGAATGCCTGGTGTTCCACACCAAGCAAAAAGGTTTCTGCTACTGTTGGGATGCTGTCACTGACGCTTGCAATCAAAACTCTGTCCATGAGTGGAAATAAGCCTAAGGATCAGTACCAACTCCAGCAATGTGACTCATATTTAGTAAACCAGACCTAGTCCAGAGCACAGCTATCCCTGATCTGTAGGTTGACAAACCTGAACTGACCTACACTGAAAAAGTATCCCTTGGCTTTTCAGTTAATAAGACACTGCCACTTTACAGAGGCATTCACAATATATAGAGAAATAAAATAATAAAGAGTGAATCACTCTGGAAGATTAAATTAAGGTATAACTCATTCTTCTCCCTTTTCCTCTTCTTGCATTGTTTTAGGCAAACTTTTCACAAGTTGAGGATCTTTTAGAAAACATCAGAAGATTCTGTAGTCAATATTTAAAAGAAATGCTTTAAAAAGCATATATGCTATTCATGCAGACCCTTGGTGAAGGTGGCTTTTCTTTAGAAAGATAATCATATTACTTTAAGGAGTCTATTGAATTGATGGTGATTGAGGCAGGCAAAGAAAGAAAAGAAATTGAGTTTGATGTTATAACTTGGTATTTTAGATTCTTTAAACTAGAAGGTTCTGCATCCATGTCTAACAGATGATTGTTTCTTTTAAAAATCCCCACGGAGAATGTCAGGCTACAGTGTATATATGAAAGTAAAAGTAGATTTTTTTTCTTGCTGCACTGAAGGGCAAGGTCAGAACGTCCTTGGCAATTTTAACACCCTCTGTAGTTCTATAACTCTTTACAGTTTTATAACTTTTACATCCTTCCATGAAGGAGTTTTAGGAAAGTTGTTTCATTTAATGCTTTATTTTTATTTTCAGCCTTAGCTCATTTATGCATTCAACAAGTCTTTATAGAAGTGTTACTCTGTGTGTGTGAGCTTCAGGATATAGTGGTGAAAGATAAACTCCTACCCTCAGGGAACTTGCAGTCTTGAGGACAGTGGGGGAAATAAACACTAAGCTATCACATCCCAAGGTGGAAAATGAGGCTCAAGGTAAGGGGAACTCCGAGTGCTTGCTAGGCTGGGTCTGGTATTCAATTAGAGTTTCAGACAGGGCTCCCAAAGTGGAGCCTGTATCATTATTTTATTGCTAAAGAAGAGCAGAAAGGTAGATTTCAAAAGAACAGAAACAAGGTGGGGGATTGGCTATAAAGGTAAAAGAAATGGGTACTTGTCTAGACTTCTCAGACCCAAAGGAGATGGAAAAGAAAATGAGACACTAAGTTACTGAAAACCAGGGATGAGGATTCCAAAAGCTTCATATCTGACCTTTCCTTATATGTTTGTGTTAAATGGTTTTTCTAAGGGTCCATGGGGCTTTGATGTTTCCTGGGAAGGCAGATGTAGGAGAACTAAGCTTTACCTCTTGTTAGAATTGGAGGAGCAGCCAGGAACGAGACCAGTCAGTCATGGCACTGCTGCTGCGCAGGGATAACGATATTTTGTAGGATTGCTAGCAACTGTCAGTAAGGCCTGACAGACAGTCAGCTTGAAGAGTAGAACCTCTCTCTCCTTCTAAAGAAAACTTTTGAGATCAAAATGAAATTTGGAGGAAAGCAGCTCAATCCTACCAGAAACGTATTGTCATTTCCATGGTACCCAACCTTGAAGGATTTTAAATCAGCTTGCAGATGTTTGCACGCATAGCTCTTTGGAGGTGGGCAGCAAGTGAGATCTGTCTTCCAAAGGTGGTTGGAAGAGGACTTGTACATTTTTAGCAAAGCAATAATAAGCTATACCAGTCAATCTGTTTTTTATAATATCAATATCTAAGGGTTAAAATGAGTGCTGATTATGAAGTTGAAAGCTGAATTTTTTTTGACTACTATTTTAGGGAGCTAAATAGCTTAAGATTTGCAACAGAATTCCCCGGTGATTTATAAATGAAAGGTACATCTAATGTCATTTGATCAATATTTTTTCATTTTAGTAGAAAGTTTTGCACATCAGTTTGCTCTTGCCTCCAGACTTAGGAGTGAGCACTAAAGCATTTTAGATGTGCAAATCACACCTCTCTAGTCCCTTTCCTCCACTTTCTCTAGCTAGAAACAATGATTTTATTAAACATGTAGTTTAGAGAATTCTATTTTGAAGAGAACTTTTAGGAAAAATATTTTCAGGGGTAGGTCTCTTTCAGTAGAGTCAGCAAACAAGTCTAAACTGCTTCAGAACTAAATTGTCTTTTACAATCTCTTGTTCAATTAAACTAAGCGAACATACTAAATAAGACAGTTTTTCAGGGTGGGATTGTGAGTTGGGGTTCAGTCTATTCTACATGCTTATTCTCCTTGGCTGGCATTTTTATATTTGTGAAATGTGTTTTGTGACCTTTTGCTGGAAGTTTGGGAGTGGCTGCCCAATCTGATCTGTATGCTATAGCCTTGGTATAAGCTGATTGTATCATTACTACTCTCTTCGTTTGAGTTGTACAAGCAATGGCCACTTGTGGGGGTTTAACTTGGACTCTTGACCCAGTGTGAAGCCAGCTATAAGCTCAGTGAGAGACTTCTCAGAAGCTTTGGTGAGAATGTGGACAGGTCTCTTATTTTAAGAGGGACAGTGGTCTTCTTCCTTTAAATGATAACATCATCTCTAAAATGTCACTTGCCCAACTTATAAAATTTCCTAACTTCTTAGTTGAGAAAGCTAAAAATAATCATTTCTCATTCATCAAGAAAGAATATTCTATGAGCCACTATTCTGATGTCAACCACTGGATACACTTTATGGAACTTTCTTATTTCTCTTATATAGTTTCTAATTCCAACTTTATTGTCTTTGACAGAAATATACTTCAATTTCAATGTTAGTCTGTCTTTAAAGAAAGAGTGTAATGCGATTTTTAAAACAAGTTGAAACATTAACAAATTGCCATTTTTGTGAGTGAAAGGGGATCAATTATCAGCAATTCAGTTTGGTTATTATAGGATAATATCCATTCATCCAGCAAAGACTCAAGCCCATAGTGTGTATTGTCATAGGAGATAAAAAATAAGAATGGCATAGTTGTTTGATGGCTGGGTACCTTGATTTATTTACCTGTTACAGTGAACAATATTAGTGCAAACTCAGGGGGTTGTCATTATCCTTTGGGTGCTGAATGTTGCCCATAGCTGGTGTGATCAAGGCTTGGTTCCCAGAGTGACATTACTGAAAGGTGAAAGGACTTTTAGGAATAGGTCCTAGAAGAAGATCCTCAGATCACTGGAGGTGTGACTTCAAGGCAGACTGTGAGACCCTGGCTCCTCCCTTCTGTTCTGGCGCCTGGCCCTTAGGTGAGCAGTTTACTCCAGGTTCTGTTAGTGCCTTTTGGCACCCTTCCCCCACCACAGGCCCAAACAATGGATCCACACAGTCATAAACTGGAACCTCTAAAACTGCAAGCCTGAATAAACTTTTTCTCTTTATAAATTAATTTTCTTAGTTTGTTATAATGACTAAAAACTGGCAAACACAATTGTGTACTAAATGTAAGCTGTCAATGAATGCTGCTTATTGTTACAACTTCTGTGTCTCCACCTCTCACTCATCTTTGCAGGATCCTGGCAAGTACCTCTCTGTCCCCAGGGCTTCCTTTAGCATGCCTAGGAGCAACTTCTTCCTTTCTCTGGCTTCTCTCAGTGCAACTAGCTTACACACAGTGCTCTTTATGCTGTTCTTAAGCATTTGTGTCTCATCTCCTTTACTAATCTGAAAAGGTCTGGAGGGAGGAGTGCACAGCTGCCATGCAATTCTGACACTAACTGGTGCTGATTCCACAAGTTAAGGACAGTCTTCAACAAAACCGCCAACTCAGCCCAACGTGCTTCTCATCATGTGTTTGGTCCTCTGCTATAACCAATCTGCATCCTAAATCATTTTGTTCCTAAACTCAGGCATGGTCAGTGTTATTCTCCACCTAGAGCAGCAAAGATGCTCCTGCTACTAGGAACCCAGGACAAAAACCGGACAATTTCTTTATAATAGGGAGAAGCCATGTCTGATTTATTTTTTATTTTTTTCCAGTGCTTAATGTTTTGCACCCAACAGACACTTATGTTTATTAATTAGTGGCAAGGGTCAATTTTAGGAAGATAACACCAGCAAGACTAGTTAAGACTTGCTCTAGAACTGTTATTTCTTTGACTCTTTCCGTCAATCATGAACTTGAAGAAATAAATGGAAGCCTTAAAAAGTTGAATTGCTCTTTAAATTGTTTCACCCCTTCTTCTAACTATAAAGTCTCACATAAGTTTCCTATATGTTGTTCAGCATATGTCTAAGAAAGCCCTCCACTGGAAAGTTAAAGGCAGTCTCATGTACAAAGAATTTAGGCTCTCTTGTGTATTTAATTGATTAAAACAAATAGCTTACAACAATGTCATAATACGATCAATATAGTGATCAATAATACTTTCAGGGGCACAACATCTATATGACATGGAGGATTTGCTTCAAAATAATGCAGGCAAAAGATTGGGAGAGGTACAAGTAAAACACACAAGGTTGTGAGGTGATAATTATTAAAATTGGAAAGGGGTGATAGATTTCTTTACACTGCACACAAATTTTCATTGCTGTTTGATAGAACATAGTCACACTATATTATTTTTTCTTTTGGTTTTTAGCAATTTTCAATGACAGAAGTTACCAATAAATGTATGTTCCTCAAACTAAAGACTTCATGGCAAGTGATTTGTAATAGACTGGGGGTCATTCAACTTCGAGTAGTGAGTCTTCAAAATGGGTACTCCACCCAAGCAAGGGGGTGTCCTCACACTCAGTACCCACACGTGGATGTAAATGGTGATGTTAGGGAGCTCTTCACTGGCCCACTACTGCCCCCTCAAACTCTCCCCCCTTCCCACATATACACCATACAATGTTTAATACAGTGTACACCTGAGCCTAAGCGTGAGGTCAAATTTAAGAACTAGAACATTATTAGTGCCTCCTTCTTTGTGTTCCTTACCCCTTTTTCCTCTACCTCTTACCAGTAACTACTAGCCTACACTTTTTCTTTACTGCCTCTCTGCCTTCTACTACTTTGTAAACCTTTGAAAATGTTAGCTTTGTATCTGAGCTTTTTAAAAGTGGCTTCATAGTATCTGCTGTCTCTGAGGACTTTTCTTCTCAACATTGTTTCTATGTTTTATTCATAATCTTTCACTACTGTATAATAATCCATTGTGTGAGAAGAGTCCAAATGCTATTGCTTTGCATCATCTGCATCTGATTATGTTATTAGACCTGTGAGGTTTTTTTTTGTTGTTGTTGTTGTTTTGTTTTTGTGAACCTACTGGGTATAAAATTATATTTCATTGAATCTTAAATTGCATTTCCTTGTTGCTAATGAGGTTTAACATCTTTTCCTATGCTTATTTGCCACTTGTTTTTTCTTCTGTGAGATGTTTATTTAGTCCTTTTACCATTTTTTCCCCTATAGAGCTCGTTTCTTACTAACTTTTTGGATTTTTCTTTATATGTAAGAAGTGTTGTTAGCCATTCATCAATTTGCTGACGTTTAAAACTTTAGATGTACAGAATTTAGAACTGGAAAGATCTTTCAAAACACACAGTTCATGTTCCTCATGTTGCCCATGAGGAAAACTGAAAAAGTGGAGAAAGCAGCTCAGCTAATACCGCCATATTTGTTTGCAGTTATGCTGACACCTGGATCATTTAATCCTAAATTAAATTATTTTCCATTATACTTATTTTTTTGTTTTGTCCATTTTACTTAAAAAATTTAAAGTACCCAAGTAATACATGTTCATGTTAGAAAAAAGGAAAAAAAAAGTAGTTGAAAAATGAAGAAAATAAAAATCAACATCAATCTCACTCACCAGATGCAACTACTGCTTATATTCTATATTACCTTCCCAGATGGGAACTGGAACAGATGTTCACTATGGAATTCCCACTATGTATTCATTATTATGGAGTGCTTATTACATGCCAGGCACAGATTTTTGTTGTTGTTGTTGTTATTGTTTGAGACAGTTTTGCTGGCTTTGACCTCACTATGGTAGGCCAGGCTGGCATTTAACTCACTGTGATCCTCCTACCTCAGTCCCCTGAGGGATTATAGGTATGTGTCACCATGCCTGGCCAGGCATAGTCCTAAATTTTTTACATGTATTGATGCTTTTAAATCTTCCCCACAGCTCTATATGTTGATCATCACTAGTACCCTGAATGTTCCCAGCAGAATAACTTCCTAATGATGTCCACTCCCTATTTCCAGAAACCAGTGACTGTTATGCTAATAGCACCCGAGAATCAAGGTAGCAGATCGAATTTAGGTTGTTATTTAGCTGTTCTTTAGTTAAATAGGGAGAGAATACAGGGCTGCCCAACTGGTCAGATGTAATTGCAAGGGTTCTTAAACCTGGGAGAGTGAGGCAGAAGAGTCGTTGTCAGTGTGATGCTATGTAAGAAAGCTTTAAGACTGAGGAAGAGGGTCAAGGAATGCAGGAAGTCTCTAGAAACTGAAAAGGAAAGAAAATGGATTGTCCTCTACCACTTTCAGAAGGGAAGACAACAATGCCAAGTCCTTGACATTGGCCCACTGATGGCTAACCAATAATGTCAAGGTAGCAGCAGAATCTTGAGACAGCAGAATGACCCTGGTCTACCTATGTGGACCTTATGTCATAAAAAAAAAAAAGTTTGTATGAGGGAAGCAGGAGAGTGAGAGTTAAGGAGGAGGTGATAAGATGACAAAAGCAGAGGTTGGCATGCTGTGCTGTGCTTTGGGGCTGAGAATGTGACATGCCTTTAGACAAAGTGAGGACACCGATGGTCCCTTTAAGTTCCTGGAAGTCCTGTGAGCTGATCTTGATTTGGGCCCAGTGAAACCCATTTTGGACTTGTGATTATCAGAACAGTAAGTAAATTTGTGTTGTTTTAAACTGTTAGTGCTTATTTGTTATAACAGCAACAAAAATGAATACACCTAGCTTATAGCTAACAGAAGTCATGTGGATGGCTCATGATAGGGCCAGGATGGGAACCCAAGCCACTTGGCTTCAGAGTCCATAGTATTTACCACTATGAGGAATATGCCCAGCTGGATATAGACAAAGAGTACACACATTTCAATGCATGCAAATTTCCCAAATTATTTCAATAGCTATTCAGTATAACCATATAAAATAGTTGTGTTCCATGGATCAAAAATATATAAATACCATATTTTATTTAATCAGTTTTCTATTATTGGATATTTAGGATTTTTTTCTAGTGTATTGAAAACTGGCAGTGATAAACAACTTTTCAGTGCTATTATTTCTTAAGTAAAACCTCTTAGAAATGCTAGGTCAAAAGCGCATTCTAGAAACTCCCTCCCCCAAAAGGCTGTCAGAAGACAATGCAATGTAAAACAAAACATACAGCTAAGGCAGGGGCATGCCTACCTTCTGCTACTGCCACATCCTGATATGAATCTATTTTTCTTATCTGTGATACACACTTGACATAATTATATCTTTTGGGTTTAGTGGAAACACTGTTTCCTCTGTAGACTTAGAGTAAGAGGCTATGTAGAGGTCACTTAGTAGAAGCCTTTAGGGGACAGGTCAAGTTTATAGGCCAGGAGAGGGAGTAGACACCTGGCTTACTCACGGGGCACCAGCCAGAGAAGACTCACAGGCCTGACCCTAAATCTAGCCCTGTCAAGTGTCATAATGACAGCCCCCAGAATGGTACCACTGTTGATTTTTGTTCATCAAATCTTGTGAGAAACCTCTCATCCTTTTAATCAGAAGGATATTGTGGCAATGTAGGATGAGTCTCCACATACCCACTACTAAAAGATAAAAACTCCAGCCTTTCCTAGAGAGAGCCTATTTTCATTTTCTTGCTTTGAAACTTGGGAGGGTTGATGACAGACAATAACTCCTCCCCTTCCCTCTACTGAATGCAAAGCTTCTTGGATAGAATCTACAGCATTTCCATCATCACTGTTGTGGCTTTCTAACTGGGTTCCCGCGATACCCAGTAGCAGTGAGGTTACTTATCCTGGTATCTGATGTACACAACGGTATGCAAACTCCTTCCCTCTCTGAAGCAAACAATGAAATAGGAAAGCACACTGCCATTTTCTGACTGACCTCAATCTCTGAGGGTGGACCCCGCACGTTACATCAGCCGGCCGGCTCCATTACACTGCCCTGCACTGTGCTCCAGCTACTGAAATATTGATTTTTACAGAGCTGGCGCACATTCACTGAAAAAAAATCAATATTCCAGTGCACACAACAGAACGGGCGGCAGAAACGGACCGACTCTGAGGCTTAGCTAGTTTTGTCTGGCCCTGCCGGCAGGCCTGGGCCGAGCAGGGGGTGGGAGACTGGAGGAGACGATGCCGGAGAGGCCCCTGCCAGCCGGGAGAGGGTCAGATAAACAAGCCAGTGTGCAAAGGGAAGAGAAAAGAGTGGAGTGAGATCCTTGAGGATAAAGCAGTTGGAAGGAGCAATGATTTATTTTTCCCAAGGGGGTAAATGGGGAGAAGGAAAGAGTAAATTAAGAAGAGAGGATGGGAAGAATTTTCCAGGTAAGACTCTTCCCATGAAAATGTATCTTTTGTTTCTCTGTATCATTCGGCTAGATTCCAGATGGAAAATTTATAAAGATGATACAGATACTTTTATCACACGAAGGGCGAAAAAGCCAAGGTCAGTTCTGAGAAATCTTTCTATCTTTAAAAAATGCAGCCCTTTTCTCTTACTTTTGGTGACTCCAGGCGGGCAGATCTGACAAGAACCACCAAAGAGCGCGGTGGGCTCCACATTTGCATTGCTATTACTTTCTTTTCCTCCGGGAGAGAGAGAGAGAGAGAGGGAGGGAAGATCCTGGTCATGTGGCCACTCATCGATTCCCTTTCTTTCTGCAAAAGCGCCTTCTTTGGTGTGCTCGGGGAACCACGTTCAGAATTGATTGTTTTTCTGTGCCCGGTGACTTCTTAGGGAATTCGGAGCTCCCTGAGTCACACCTCCTTCCAGCTGTGGGGAGGAGAAGGTACCTCCAGGCTCCACTCTCGGCTGCCCGGTACCCAGCAGAGGTCACGGCGGAGAACAGCCGCCCTTTCGGGCCAGTCCCTAGACATGTTTTTCGGTCTTTTTTTTTTTTTCTTAAATCAGAACTGGCATTTTGGGTACTTTTAGTCAGCTCTTTGGCCTCTTCATTTGGGGGTCGGAGGCGGGCAGTTAACCAAGAAGGATGACTTTTTAACTTCGATGAATTTTTGATTTTGCTTTGTCCTCGAATTGTCTTACCAGGAATCTCACTATTAGTTCTCTAAACTCTCAGCCGGGGGAGGAAGCTGTCCTCCCGTGGTTTTCATTTTGCGCTCTGCCCACCAGGCAGCGTCGCAGCAGCTTCTTCCTCCTCCTAGGAGAGACCCAGGCCCAGTCTGGAAGAAACGGACATTCAGGGACACCTTGCAAAACACGGGCTCTTTGGGCCCAGCGGGGCTGGCGGAGGACAGCGGGCAGCCAGACTGTGGTGGAGGCCGAGCTGGGCGGGGTGCCGGGGGCGGGTGGGGGCGGGGCGGGACGTGGGGCCAGGTGGCCACCTGGAGTGCCCCGCCCTCCGTCCCCGCCCCCGGCCACCGCGCCCCCGGGCAGCCCCGGCCCAGGGCGCGCGATCTATTTGCATAAGGAGGCGGCTCCGGGACCCGCCCGGGGCGCACGTGACCCCGGGGGAGGCGGAGGGAACCTGCTGACTTGACACGAGCCGCTGTGCGGCTCCCCTTGGCGCGGAATAGCTAGAGCAGCCGTGACCTTCGACCCCGCCCGCCGGCAGCCAATAAGAGCGCAGGTCGTCTCCAAACCCAAAATTTCCACGTCGGCAAAAGTCAAGATGGAAGGGAGCGGAGCGGAGCACAAGGGGGGGACCCGGCCCGGAGTGCTTGGCGTCCGGCGCCAGCGGGGCAGCCTGGGGAGCCCGCGGCGGACGCAGCATGGGCCACTCGCCAAGGCGTCCCGGCCACCGCAGGCCAAGCGCGACCACCGCCCACCGGGAGCTGCTGGACGCCCCGCACTTGGCCCTCCGCCTGTGCACCCCGGCCGGGAGACGCAGCCCCTGCGTGCCCGGCCGGGACTCTCGAGGGTCGTAGGGGACGGGACGATGGCGAGGTGGTGGTGGCGAAGATGGGAAGGCACTTTTCAGACCTGTTGCACGGACGCAACAGCTGTGCGGGTGCGGCGCGTGGGGGAGGGGTTTGTCGGGTCGGAGGGAAGGTGGTCGGCGACCTGCAGAGGAAGGGGATCCGGGAAGGGTTTGGAGCTCAGGCCGGTGCTGGGGTGTGTGCCAGGGGGAAGATTTGTGCTGTGGGTACTGCAGAAGGCTCTGCTTCACGGGGCAGGGAGAATCCGGAGGAGTGAGCGAGTGGGTGAAGTGGAGGGGACGGGACTGCTTAGACCCGAGTTCCCTGAGCTAGGCGCGGACTGCAGGGAGACCAGGACCAGAGTGGTGGGGAAGACTGGAGGAAGAGGAGGCCCCACAAAGCCTTGCTTTCCATGGCTGTCCTGTCTGCAGGGCCTTCCCGGGGCCTCTACTCCCCCCTCCAAAGTCTTCCAGGTCCAGGAATTCGTCCTCGTGTAGACCCCCTCCCCCACCAACTTTCCAGATGGGAAGATAGAAAGTTATTACAAGTTACATGGAGTAAGTTAGCTGCTTGCAAAAGTTTAACTGGACTAGGAGATGGGGGTTCGACCGGCATTGGGTTCTATTATGGGGGTGGGGAGGAAGGAGGGGAGGGTGTGCCATGCCAGCCGGCCGTTTGCTATGACATTGCGACCAGAATTTGTCATACCAGACGGGCTGTTAGAAAACCATTGCTGTTGGACATTCGCCCCTGCTGACTGCCGCAGTAACTTTCCATAATTAATGACCCGCTCAATTATTGGTTGTATCCTGAGCTAAATTGCTTGTAACGAGTTTTCTTTTCTTGATTGGGAGGGGCACACCTGAAGGAGAGTACTTCTAGAGGAAGACAGCCCATTTGGTCTTTTGAGGCAAAGTTCTGAGACACTCCGACTCTGAGTATGATAGAAGTCAGTGCACTACAGAACTTTGTCTCTAGAGGCTGTGGTCGCCGCCTCCGCTGCAAGGGCTTCGGATGCCGGGCTGAGGTGGCCCTGTCGCTGCGCCTTTCTTTTGGGGGAGAAGCAAAGCTAAAAGGGGTTCTAGTGTTGCTCCAGCATTTTGACCAACTCAGTGGGTTAAGCCAGGTAAAGGGGAAACAACGCCCCTCCCCCCATTTCTTCATCTTACCCTGGAGGATTCATTACTGCAGAGATGGGGAGGGTGCGGGGTTGTGTGAGAGGGAGTTTAAAAAAGAAAAGATAAGCTTTGGGTTTTTGAAGGTTATTTTAAAAAATATTCAAAGGACTGGCTTCACTTATTGAGCGAGGGGAGGCGAGCTTCAAGTTTATTAAGGGATGTGTTGGTGTGTAACATAGGAATTTAAACTCTGTGTCCTTCTAGGAGGAAATATATTTGTTTCAAAACCCTAGATAATGCTCCTTTTACTTAAGTGAGCTGATAGTAAGTGAAAGCCTGCAAGGACTGAGTTTGGCGATCTACTCAGTTGTTTCTGTTTTAGGTCCAGTTCACTTTTGTTTTTAAAAGTGACTTTTATTAATAGGAAGCACTTTTTATTTTCAAGATAACATTTTGACAGACAAGGGGTGTGTGGGGAGAAGTATTAATCTTTTGGGGCTGTGAGGTGCTTCACATGGACTGGGCTCTAATGAAGTGTGGGCTGTGGTTGGCAAGTTCTTATCAATAGACTTCTGGGCAGTGGGCAGTGATTGGCACCACCTTGTAGCCTGGTTCTATGGATGGTGCCCTATTTTGGTTTTTGGGCTTTTGGCTGGAAAGCTGATCAAGAAGTTACAAAAAGTCCTGAACAGAAACATTTTGCCTGTATATGTGTGAAGTGCCTGCTAGGTGCCAGGCTCGGACACAGAGTGATGAGCAGAGAGGAAATGGCACCAGTGCCTGTGCCTCTACTGCAGTCAATGAATAAAGAAAGGCGCTCCTAGCATAATCTGTGGGATGCTTCAGAAGCTTTGGGTTGCCTCTTGATGTCTCTGGGAGGCCCTGCATTTACAAAACTAAAAAGCCAACATTTTGTACTTGAGTATGTTCCAGTTGGGTTATCATTCATTGAGAGAGGTAACAATGGGGAAGGATCAGTGGGAAGCCTTCAGTTGCTTGATATAAGAGCCTTGCTAGGAGGACTTCCTGCTTACTGGGGGAACTTCCTGCTTTTCACAGGACAGCTGTGGCTTGATTCTCAGGTAGTCTGTGCTGTCTTTGATGGTGATTATCCATTCTATCTTTGCATCACTGTTTTGTTTCACTTTTTCAACTCTTTATCCAAAAGGTGGCTGAACTACATTTATGCAGTTAAATAAAGTGATTTAAACTTAGGTACATCTTGTATTCATTTGAGGTGGAAGATATGATTATTTTCAAAGAGGATTATTTTTTTCTGATTTTTGCATACAGTTGTACCTACAAGATATTCTGAAAATGCTGAACTCCTAAAAAATTTAACCTAATTCTGGAAGAGAATGCATCTTAAAATGGAGTGGTTGGCTATTAAGTCAGAATTTCACCTTCAAGGAAAAATTAAGTTTGCATGATTGTGTCGGTGTAACTTCATGATTAAATGATTTGTTTATAAATTTTTTGCTTTTCTCTCCTGCCTGTGGCTACAAGTGGGTTAAAGAACTAATCAGGCAGGATGGCTGTGGTTTACTCTGGTGCCAAGGATGCCAGGAGTAGGAGCTGGGAAAACCGGTAGTCTGGGGTGTTTACCAGACTGCCCCATAGATGGTGGTCAATTGGCATTCAGTGCCTTGTGACCATGTGAGTATCAGGTGTAATTCTAGATGCTAAGGATGCAGCTGTGGAAGACATAAGCCCAAATCCTTGCTCTCTTGGAGGTTATCCTTGTGCAAGAGGTGGACAACACAAACTAAGCAGGTTGTTAAGCATGCTAGGGAAGGGAGAACAGGAGTCCTGGGGAGGTGGGGCCAGAGGAAGCCCTGTCACTAGCAGCTTATTTTGCATAGGCCTGGCCCTCCTGTCCTTAGATTTCAAGTGAATGAACTGAATGACAGATGCAGCTGAAAAATATGTCACTAAACATAGGTAGCTTTTTATTTTTAAAAGACATTTCTATTTTCAAATGCAAAAGATGCAAAATGGAGGAGGGTAGTGCTAGAGGATTTTCCACGAAGAAGCAGGAGCTAGGGAGTTGTGTCCCTGGGCCTTTGATGTTTTATCTATATACAATGAGCAGTGGTATCTTCTAGCCTTAACATTCTAGGTAACTTTGCATTTCAAAGAAAGTTTACTCAAAAAACTCCAAATGCTCTCAAATATTCTTTGGATAGCTGGTGAGGTAAACAGTGTATTCCTTGGAATCCCTGAGAGTCACAAGTGTGCTACTGTTAAGTCCACGTGATGTTCAGGAAGCACTATTATTTTTTCTAAACTCAACTCTCGTTATCTGACTTAAAATATTCATGTGGGGAGTACACACTGGGTACTTTCATGGACTAATCACTAGAGACACAGGAAACCTTAGAAATGAGAAGACTATGCCCAGGAGGAGAAAAGGAGTTGTTGCTTATACTGCATACATGCTTTGTAGGAAGTATAAGCCCCTGGTAGCTTTGGTGGAGCCAACTGGAGGATGATGTCTCTGGCAAACCCTTGGTAATATTAGACATGAACCTTGCGATTCTAAAGTGAGTACTAGAATAGCAAGCTGTGGCTTCCCCCCAAAACAATTTCTTAAATATACCAGTCTCTCTGCCAAGTTATTAGGAAAAATACAAAAAATAGTTACTGAATGGTACTTAATTTGTGACAGGCACTGTATGAGTATTCACATGTTAAATCATTTAGGAGGTTGATAAATAACATCCCCATCTTACAGACAAGGAAATGGAGGCATAAAGCAATTAATATGACTTAGGCACTCAGTGTCAGAAGTAAAATGAAAACTAGGTAGTCTGGCTCAGAACCAGTGCTCTTAGCAGTTGAGTTACAATGCTTGTCATTTAGGTATCTAAGTGATTATGGTGCTGTATAAAGCCCAGTGGGCACTGAGCATATTAGGGTTTAGTTCAGTGAGAATCTTTAGTCTATCATTAGCATGTGAGTTGAGCTGCTTCTGTAGTTGTAACACTACTTTGGGAATTGTTTTACTCTTTTGAGTTTGCTGATCACTTTTGCCAATAAGCAATTGAATGCTGAGAAAAAGAATAGTTTCTTCAAACTGTCTTTGTTGCTATAGTATGAGGAAAACCAATAGAAGTAGAAAATAACTGCATGAATATGTTCATTCAACAACCTTTGAGTTTCTACCATGTGTCAGCCCCTGAATATAAGCCATTTTGGTGTGATACACAAAGTACTGCAGTATCAACCTGGAATATCCAGGAAAACTTCTCAGAAGGAGTGATAACTGAGCTGCATATTGAATAACATTTAAGAGGTACATGAATTAAGGGAAAAACATTCTAGTTCAAACAACTAGACTAGCAAGTATAGACTTACTGAAATATGCAACAGTGTGATGTGTTTAGGAATTGGCAAGTTTTACATGTGGCAGGCTTAAAGGACCCAGGCAGATGACCAACAGGAAATGGGGATATGGAGATTGGCAGGAGTGAACCATGAAAGCCTTGTATGTTATATTTAACAACTCGAACTTCATGCTGATCTTAAGCAGGGAAATGGCTTGATCAACTCTGCTTTTATAGAAAATGTATTCTGGCAGCTGGGAGAGGGTAGACTGTATGAAGGCAGAAAGGCAGTTATGAAGCTGTTAGAGGACAGAGGAGACACTGTGAGAGCCAGTAACTGACCTGGGGCAAGGTATTCAACACGTCTTGTTCCTGAGGTCCTTATGTGCATTTGCTGGTAGAACTAACCCAGGGAATAAAATTGACACTCAACTGTGTTGTGTATATTTCCAAATATTAAACTCATTTAGCTATAATTGCAAGTTAACTCTTGAAGTATAAAATTAGAAATATCCTTTTAACCCTTGATGGTATTCACTAGAAATTTTATCATTAATCAAATCTGATAAGTCAACCATTACAGAAATATACTCAATATTCACGGGGGTGTGGGCTGAACAGGGTTTTCAGGTAGCAAACCAAAGGCTGAGTTGAGTTTGACACCAACGAGGAAGAATGAAGGGCTGTGACCCTGGATAGAGTGCAAAGTGTTACTTACCATGCCTAGCTCCAGGGATGACAGGAGAGACTGGGTCTTGGGGGGCTGGGGCTGTAGGAGCCAGTTTCCTGACCAGATCTATGCATTTGGGAAGAATACAGCTACTGCCAGCCCACCGCTCTATTCCTCTTTACCAGTCGCCTGCCATTGCTTCCCACTGTCTGAACCCAACTGGAGGAGCCCATTGGGTGCAGCCCATGGAAGCCAGACAAAGGCAGGAGGTGAAGGTACGAGAATGGTCAGGAGGGTCAAAGAGAGGATTTTTTACCCCCTAAATCCATTTGATTTCAAGGGGAAGAAAAAACTAAAAATTTCAAAACATGTCAATTGGGGCAGCAATAGTATGTACATTGCACATTGTCAAATAGAGAATTGCCAGGGTAGATTTTGTTTTGATGTCCTGCTGCTCCTGTGCATACACAAAAGGAGAATTGTATGAGAAATCAGTTATCCCTAAAGCTTCATCTTCTGAATCCTGAGTGTCTATATTTTTCCCACATAGTGTCATCTTATGTGCCATCAGGGACACTAGCTTAGGTGGAGTGGTTCTTAGCAGAAGTTCTGCTGTTGTCTTTGCGTCTAAACCACTGATATTCTTGCAAGGTTTGATACAACATAAAATTTAACACTTTAACTATCTTTACTTGTACATTTCAGTAGCAGTTAGTACAGTGGCATGATGTGTTGTGCAAACATCACCACCATCTATCTCTAGGGCTTTTTCATCCTGTACTCCTTCAGCAATAACTCCCACCATCCAGGGATTTGCTTGACTTCTCCAAAAGAGGCCAACAAAAGGTTATCAGACTGATCTTCCACAAATGTGGAAAATGTAAGTGACATCATATCACCTGCTGACAGCATTTATAAAAACATTATTAGTTGTAAGGTGTGTGTTGATTTCAGAGATGTTAAAATGTGTAGGAGTGCGAGTGGCAGCCATGTGTACTGGGAAGAGAATGAAGAAGAAGCCAGTTCCTTCCTGTGAGCCAGCTGGTGCTTGGGCTGGGAGACTAGAAGTGTTGAGCCCCAGCCCCACAAGCAACTGGCTGATTTGGAGAAACACAGGCTGAGATGATAGTTGCTGAAGTAAAAAAACAATTTAATATGTGTATTGTTTGATTGACTTTGCAGGTATAAGGCCAGTAGTCTGAGCATCTATTTAGAGGATAACAGTATGCAATATAGCAACTAGGAGGAATTTCCTTCTGAAAGTGGTAACAATTGTTAATTCTCTATTATCTTGTTTTAAAGTCCTATGCCATTTTCATGGTTTGGTTTTATTCTGTTTGATTTTATTATGTCTAATGGTATGGGTGGCTATTTTGAAGATAACAAGAGGCATTATGGTAGCCATTATTGATTTATTACCTTGTTTTGAAGTCCTGTATCACTTTCACTGTTTTGCTTTGATTGGCCTTATTCTGTTTTATTCTCTTAAAAAATGGAAATATGTTGCTTACAATCACTGAAACATGAGGATTTTTTTTTACAGAGACCTCATAATTAGTGTTCCATGAATGGGTTTCAGGTAGGCTACAACCTTACATTATTCTGTCCTCACTGTGGCCAGGCACAACCTAAGACACCTGGAATCCTTTGGTTGAGCATTATTCGCTTTGACTAACATTCTCCATGTATCCTAATGTACCCTAAAATATTATCATTTTCTATGTGTAATGTGACATGAAAAAGAAAAAGTCTAGGAAGCACACCTCCATCAGATCTCCATCTTTAGTCTGGCTGGATTTCTGGGTTTATATCTAATTCAGTATCATCTGTGTGCATCAATAGCAGGGGCTACTGATGGACGAGCTGTTCAAATATACTTCACCTAATGAAGCAGTGAACCTGTCATTTCTGAAAACAGAAGGTACATCCCTTTAGCCCTTGAGGCCCCTTCTGCATCATGCTAGAAAGCTAAATAAAGTGACCTTGGAGGTACTCACCACAGTGAAATCTTTACATCTCCTCTGAACTGGCAGTTTCATTTGTACTGATCAGAACAACCTTGGTTCTACGGTAACGTAAACACAACTGGCTGAATGGAAAAATAATTTACTTTCAAGAAGCCTAGAGGTAGGGAAACTCCAGGGCTGGTTAATTCAGCAACTGAGCAGTGCTTTAAGAATCTGAGTTCTTTTTCTCTCTCAGCTCTGTCATCTTCGACTCCTTTGCCTCTTTCTCAGACTAGATTCTCTTAAAGCTACGTGAACAGTGAAGCAACTTCCAACATGATGCTCTCACAGAATGTCTCCATGTGTCTTGTTTTTTAAATGACTTCTAGTTATTTCCTGCTATTTCCCATTGGGAAGAATTGACTTGCCCAGGCATCAAATCACTGCTGAGGGAACAGGATCCTCTGACTCACTGGACCAATCTGGATTTAAGTTCCAGTCCTGAGGAGGAGGGGTAGACTCTGGATCAAGTTAATTCTATTAGCAAAGAAGAGGTAAGGGAACTTTTTGGGGTACACAAGCAACAGTATGTACTGAATTACTTTTAGGGAACAGTCTTACAAAACTGCAACTGCACAGTGCTTGTACGTGTATTGAAGTATTTCCAGGTAAAAAATTAAAATTAACAAAATGTCTACCAATAAAGGGTCAGTAAATAAATGATAGCATAGCCGTACAATGAAATGGGTACTAGAAAAACATGAAATAGAAATGTGTGCCATTAATATGGAAAATGAATAAGATGTAAGATCAGTAAAGATATTGTAGCAAAATAAATGGAGTTTGGCCCCTCGAAGTACACTCATATACATATGTAC
Organism: Hydrochoerus hydrochaeris; assembly: GCA_004027455.1. Taxonomy (NCBI): domain Eukaryota; kingdom Metazoa; phylum Chordata; class Mammalia; order Rodentia; family Hydrochaeridae; genus Hydrochoerus; species Hydrochoerus hydrochaeris. Next base: position 149,141 of record PVLA01000270.1, read on the forward strand.
TCAGACATAGAATTTGTGTGTTATGACCTAAAAGGGATTAATGTAAGGATGAGGGTGGGGGGAAGAGAAACTTTCATTTAAAAGGTTATATACTTTTGTTTGGCTTTTTAAAATAACACTTTCACAATTTTAAAAATAAGTTTGCCACATGGGAAGAAATAACAGGGAAATGTTATATTAGTAATAAGATAAAAATCTGCTACATTACAGCCACATGTGTAAAGAAATTAGTGCTAGTATTGTTTCTTTTGAAGTCTCTGGTCTACTTTGGGTGTGCCTAATCTTTGTAGTTCAGCTGGGCAGTCTGAAGGGACAGCAATTAGCCACATGTGGGTAGTTTTAAATTAATTAAAAATTTAATTAAAATGAAATTCAGCTCTTCAATTGCACTAGGCATTCAAGTGCTTAACAAAGTTGGAGATGGTGTCACATGTCTATAGTTTCAACCACTTGGGAGGTTGAGGTAAGAGGATTGCTTGAGCCCAGGAGTTCCAGGCTGCCTAGGCCACAGATACCCATCTTTAAAAGCAGTAATGTACTCACCACATCACTTGGCAAAGTGCATGGATTATAGACCATTTCCACAATTGCAGAAAGGCCCACTGAATAGCACAGCTCCAACCCTCTTGTAAGCATAGGCATTTTGGTATCCAGGTGGCATTGGGCAAGATACTTATACCTGTTTCTTTCACAGGTTCCTATTCATTAAAACAGGGATAATTATGATTTTACAGAAGTGATGAGCAAATTAAAATTCTTACAAATGCCTCACATCTAATCATTAATAAAACTACCTGCTATAACTATTATTGGGCACTATCTACAGTTTGGATATGGCTTATTAGTCAAAATTCATGTACTGGAAGTCTGGTCTCCAATGTCATGGAACTGTAAGGTGGTGGAACTTATGAGTTCTGGGCCATTAGGAGAGGATGAGGTCCTGGGACATTGTGACTGTCATGAATAGATTGACATCTTCCTCAAAAAATTGGGTTGGTTCTCCTGAGACTAAAATACGTCTCCAGAAATGAGTTTCCTCAGAACTGGAAGCCTCCTTCTATTCCATATTTCTACTTTTTTGTGATACAACTGGAGCTTCACCAAAAGTTGAGCAGATGCTGGTGCCATATTCTTAGACTTTCCTGTCTCCAGAACTGTGAGCCAGAACAAACTTTTTCATCACTTACTCAGTGTTGGGTACTTGGTGATAGCAGTAGAAAATGGGCTAAGACAGGAACCTTTCACTGATATTGATTCAACATTTACTAAATGTAGGGTATTGTGCTTACCCAACTATGGTGTGTTTAAGAGGAGGATTGATGAGTGAAGCTTCCCTGTCACATGAAAAGTGGCAGGACAGGGAGTCAGAACCAGGTCTGGTTCTGAGGCTCAGGTTCCTTGGTGTTTAATCTGCTAATGATCTTCATGTGAGTGCCAGGGGTAGGGATGGGGGTGGGTATAGGGTGAGTAATTAATCTTGCTTGGTGCCCCTGCCCTCTCCCCTCTTCCTTTTTGACCAAGAGCTGACTAGTTCAAGAGAACTATCGTGTAACATCAGTTTTCTGATTTTGATTCTCTTCTCTATCTCTGTCTCTATCTCTTTCTGATGGCAAAAAGACTGGAGATAAGAGGATAAGAAAATTTATTATCAGCCATGTACCCAATTTTCTGTGGCATATGAATTTTTCCAGGTTCTTCTTGTGGGTTTTCTAAACGTTGAATTGTCCTTTCAAGGGAAGACACTTCTGACAATTTAGAAAGGGGAGGTCCTGGCAGAAGATGAAACAGGAAGTGGTGATTATAATCATCCTGTATCTCTGCTTGAAGGTTCAGTCACATGAACCCTGGCTAGGGAGTGGGAGGCCACACGAGCAGACACTACTGGAAGTGTTTCAAGGGTGGTATAGGAGGAGTTGGGCAGAGGTGTGTTTGCTAGCGTACTGGGGAGGGGCTTGCATCTGTCCAACCCATCTGAGCTGGACTTGGGTTCATCATCACTGCCAGAAACGGTACCTTAATTAGAGTTCCTCTAAATTTGTTCTCTGATCCTGCAAACTGAAGGTAAGTGTGAGCTGCTTTGGCAGGAAAGAGAAGGAATTGGTGTCGTGGAACAGGTCTTGCTTTGTGCTGTATTTCTAAGCTACAATTCCAGTTGGCTACTGTTTTCCTATGAATCAATATTTATATTAAAGTTATTGCCATAAGCTGAAATGCTATGGAAAACATGCCTTCGGGTTTTTCAGTTTTCCTAAACCGTGAGCAAGTGTATACGTGTGTGTGTGTGTGTGTGTGTGTGTATTATTAGAAAGACAACTCATGAAAGCTTTTGAAAAATCTCAATGAGAGCTGGATTTTTAGAATGCTTAATATCATAGCTGGAGACCATAGAAAAGAGGGTGGTTAAGCAAGGCCATCTTAGGTTATGAAGCCATCTCCTGTGAAAATTTGATCAGGATTTATTTATGCATACCTTGTAAAAACTGAAAATTGAATTCAGTGCATTCTAGCTTCCAGGCAGTAGATTTGGAATCATTTGAAGGATTTCACTATGTAGTGGATTGTGGATAACTTAATTTGATAAATGTTATTTGACTAGGAAGACAGGAAGTAGTAGACTTTAATGCTTTTGTATCATTTCTTCTTCAAGTCATAAGGTTTCCTTTGGTGTCTGAGATAGGAATTTTAAAAACATGTATCTAAGTACAACATGTAGAACAGTGGCTACTTTAGCTTCAAGTCCAAAATGCATGAGAGTGACTTGCTTAGGTAAAATGTGTTGCTATATCCAATACCCTACACTTTTCCAGGCACATCTTGGCCATAAGTATCTCAGTGTGTGAACTGGTTAGTGGATCCAAATCTCTGTGTGTGCCCTTATGTGTAATTATCTTGATGTTGAGAGTTAATGTAATTTCAATGTATTTTCACTGGTGTTGGCTCCCTTGATATCTGATATGAAGTTGGGATAGCCACACTCTTCTACATAGTTGATTTCCAAGTTTTTCTTCTGTGGGACTGAGTTAAATCATGAATTTTTCTTTCAACGTTTCTTTTTAGGTTATTCCTGGTTTGGGAAGCTTCCAGCCTGGAGTGATTACAATCCAAAGAAGCTTTTTTCCTGGCTCTTCCTGGTGCCAACATGCCTTTTCTCCATTAAGACAATATCACTGCATTTCTGATTAATGAGATAAAGACCAAGGTCTTCAGACTGGACTATGTCTACCCCACAAGACATACGGAGACTTCAGAAGGGGTACTGAGCCTTGAAGTGTCAGTTGTGTGTCTTCAGTTTTCCTCTTAACAAGTCCCTAAAATTGACCTGTGTCAGAACACTTTGAGCTCTGGGTTATTTATCTTCTCCTACCTCTCCCATTTTCAACTTCCTTTTCCTGCTGTCCCCCATTTCACATTTTACTAAATTTCCAGGGGTATAAAAACCTTGGAAATAGCTCCAAAGAATAAATTCAATAGACAACACACATGCCTACTAACTGCATGACTGTTTACAGTACTGTTTACAATAGCCAATAAATAGAAACAATATGTCTATTCACTGATAAATGAATAAAGAAAATGTGGTACATACACACCACTGGATACTATTCAGCCATAAAAAGAATAAAATCCTGTCATCTGTGATAATATGGATAGAACTAGAGATAATTAAGTGAAGCAATCCTGACCTACAAAAACAAGGACCACACAATTTCACTCAGATGGAATCTAAAAAACATTAATCTCATAGAAGCCAAGACTGGACTGGTAGTTACCAGAGGCTGGGGGAAGAATGGGGAAAGGTTAGTCAGTGGGTGCTAAATTGAAGTTAGATTAAGAGCAAGAAGTTCTAGAATATTATTGCATAGTAAGTTGCCTGCAGATAATAATATACTGTATTAGAAATCTAGAAGAAAAGATTTTGATTTCACTATAAAGAGATACACTTAAATTGATTTAAGCATTTCACAATGCATGTGTATATAGAAATATCACAAGATACCCTGTTAATAGGTACAATTTTTGTGTTTTATGTATTAATTTAAATTTTTAATTAAAAATAATAGCTGGTTTTGAGTGAGTAACATAAATGTGAGTAAATAGTCTGGTTATTTTGGATTATCAACTCTAGATAACACAACTAATTGTGTTTTGATAACACAATTAAGATAGTTATACATTAGTGAGCTACTCTGCTACTATAATCCTTAAACAATTCATACTCACGCACTAGCATAGAATCTCATGAAGGTTGCATAAACACAGCTGAAATTTGAAGAACCTTATTCTAGGGGCAGTCTACACACCATACATAACCCCTTGGGTTATGTAAAACATGACAGCCCAGTTGTAGTTAATGTCTGCAACAAATATTTACTGAGTACCTACTGGGTGCCAGATATTGTGTTGAAAGATGGATAAATCTTAGCAAAAGGACATGGGATGCCCTTGGCTAGGTTCAAAGTCAGCCTCCTGGGGAAGGTCAAGTGAGCTTTGCTGGGGGGAAGGAGGGAAAGGAGATAGGAAAAGCTTCCACTCATGCTTTTGTACCAGCACAGAGAAAACCTGAAATACATACAAGCTGCTATTAATTAGTAAAAAGTAATGCTGTTGCTGCTTACTAATGTTACCAGTATTAATGCTAATCCTAATTACTGCCATCAGTATCACTAGCTAGGTCATGTGTATCATATTCAAAGTGACCATCAAAAATAGCACAAATCTGGAGTCCTTTTAAAGCACTTAACCTGCCTTGCCTCATTTATTCCTCATGATAACCTAGTGTCATCTTTACCAGTTAGGTAACTGAGAGAAGTTAAATAATTTTTTCAAGGACACAGAGCTATGAAATGGTGGAGCCAGCATTTGCCCCAGGCTATCTTGCTTTATGATGGTGACTCTGTTCTTAATAACAATATAATTAACCATATTTAGAACACAGTTGATCTGGACCAGGCTTTATGGAAATGAGCACTCACAAGTATATGGATGTCCTTCGGAATATTTGTCACTGGGGCCAAACTCCTGGCAGGTAGTGCATAGCCCAGTTCCCAGTGGAGATTCTGGCTGTGATACCTGCTGTTACTCAAGGGAAGATGCATAGCAAGGGCAGACCTGCTGATGTTCTGCAGGGGATCTTGGCTCATCAGACAGCTCCTCCACCCTCCCTTACAGGGAAGGATTTGCTTTTTAAAAAAATCATAAATTAATGATACTTAATATTGAACCCAGGACCTTTGCACTGAGCTATAATCTCAGCCTTTTTAATACATTTTTTTTGACAGAATCTTAATAAGTCACTAAATTTCCTGGGTTGGACTCAAGCTGAAAACCTCTTGCCTCAGCCTACCAGAATGCTGAGATTCTAGGTATGTACCACCATGTCCAACTAGGATTTGTTTATTTAGTCAACATTTACCGAAGACTCATTTCTTGGCTGAAATTGTTAGTACTAGTTCTCCAAAGAGAAATAAGATGTTCTTGTTCTGTAGAAATTTAGAGCCTGTTACAGCAGAGGTGCAAATGAATCACTGATCCTTATGGGAGCAGGTGGGTATAGACAAGACTAGATGTGGGTACCAAAGAAACAGTTCTCGTCTGGTGCCAGGAATGAGGGTCAAGAGCTTGGGATACAGCTCAGTGGCACAGTGCCTGCCTGGCAAGTACAAGATCCTGAGTTTGATTCCTGGTACAAAAAAAAAAAAAAAAAAAAGATGAGGGTCAAATATACTTCCCACAGGGGATACTTGAGCTAGGTCTTCAAAGAGGGTGAAACTTGAGATAAAAAGATCAGAGAGGAATATTCAAGATAATACAACATGTGCCATTGTGTGTAGTCACTGAACTCTGTGGTAGCACTGATATCCAGTATAGCTGTTGTAGTATAGGTGTGTGTGTGTGTTTGTATGTAGGAGCCAGGAGACAAGGTGAGAGAAATAGGAATTATATATTGTGGAGGACCTCATCAACCATGCCAGTATGGTCCCATGCAGGGCTGTTTGTAGGAAGAGACATAGAAAAAAATTTTGGAAAATGGATCTTGCTGCAGAGAGGGACATGATTTGGAATGAGTGTGGGGTGCTCGGTAGGGGGAGGAGCAGTAAATCTGAGGATGGTAGTCCAGATAGCAGATTCCAGTAAGAACCTTCTGTGGATATATATATATATATATGTTCATGAGGTTAAGTTCTGGCCAATGAGCTAAAACTGACATGCCCTCATAACTCTGGGCACCATCTTTGAAAGACAGCTGACTCTTACTCTTATTTTTTGTTCCCTCATCCATATTCTTGACTGGGACATAGTTTCCTCCATCTTCAATCATGAAAACCAAAAGATTTTTCCAGAAAGCTTACCCTAAGCACCAAGGAGCTGGAGTCCTCGAGGGCCTAGTGGAGCCAGGTGCCATATCTGCCCTAGACTGCCTGCTTTCAGACTTCGTATGAAAAAGACAGAGATTTATATTATTAGACTATTGTTAATTTGATTTTGAGATGCATATAGCTGAATTTTAATTAATTGACAACATACTTATGGGATGGATGCACAGTGTGGGGGTTTCTCAGTGATATCAAGTCAAAGGAACTATTCTAGGGTTAATCATTGTAACATTTTTAGACAATAAAATTTTATTTCCATAACTCTAGTTTCTGTTGCTAGCTAATTCTCAGGAAAAAAAAAAATCTTGCTGAGGAGCCTCTTGGTCAGATGAGGTGGAGGTTGTGGCGAAGTACGTGTTTAGAGCTAACCTCTTACTTCCTGTAGAGTTGGTGTGTCTATTAATCATGTTTCCCCATGCTTCATTTTTGATGCTTTGCTATCTGGGGTCTTGCTGACTCCTAGAGCTAATTCCTAGAGATAGTAAACAAATCATGCTTCAGTGTATCTTTCATTATCAAACTGCAGTCCAGACCACTTAACCCCAGCCACTCCTTAACTGTAGGCCACTATTCTCCTGCCCTAATCACTCTAGGCTCCATTACCAGAGAGCTAGAGACAGGTCCTATTTCCCAGAGTGCACTGGAGATATTTAGCCAATCTGAAACCTGCTTGTTTTCTGGAAACAACCATAAAGCCTCTTTCCCATGTTTGTCCTTTACTCCCTCTACCTCCTGACTAACCCTGGTGCTTCCCATATGGCCCTGCCTGCTTCCCTGTTTCTAGGGATCTGAAAATGTGTAAAGACTTCCTCCACTATGACAGTCATTTTCACATGTGTATGTCTTACCGTTCCTGACTGAAAAAATGCTGGGTACTCTTAAGACAGTGGGTGCCTCCATTTCCCTGACTGAAAGATCAGCTTACACTCTTCAGAAAGAATGCTGATAAAGAGTTTTGGAAGAAAGAAAGAAAGAAAGGTGCAAGAAGCTGCATATGGAAAAGTGTAAAATGATATTCATTCATATTCATGGCATTTGGTTTACCAAAGTGATGATCAGGACTGCTGAGCATTTGTGTTTTAGATTTGATGAATAATTAGTTTTTAAAAAATGAATGTTATTTAATACTTGGAGTATGTACATAATCCTTTAAGTGCTTACAGTTTATTTTCTCTGAATGTTGGTTCTATTAATTCATGTTTATGTAGCACTTATAAACTGCATTGATACTTTTACACAGGTAAATGATATGCTTAATAAGAAATAAAATATCTGCCCCTAGGAACTTGTAGTTAAGAAACTGTGTTTGGAATTAATTTAACATAGTATATGATTATAACTTTAATTTAAAAGGGGGCACTCTCTTCCTGAGTGCCACAGTTGAGCATGTTGACTCCTGCGTGAGTCACCCTTACACATGGCACTGGGCACCTGATCCATGGCCTTTCTTCTTGTTACCCAGGGCTGCTGCAGAAGCAGTTACTCACTAAGAACAGCAGTGTGCTAGCTGACGCTGAGGACTCAATGACTCCTGGGTTCTATTCAGTTCAAGTACATCTATGATTCAAGCCACCTAGGCTGTAAAAACTCTTGTCTTTACTCAACAGATAGAGTAAGGACGACAACTCACTTGACTATTGCATACTCTTTTAATGTGAACTAACCCTGTATATTTAAGCATGATTTTATTTTTTTAAAAATCCCCTGGACTGTGTAGGCAATTTCAAGGAGTAGATCTATGGTATAAATGCAGTAGGGGAGGACTTATAAATATGAAATGTGGCAGTTTATATTTTTACTTGTGATTTTGCCTCCTTATTCTCTCAAGTTGAGATAGTCTTCTAAGTTGAGATATTCTTTAGAATATGTCAAGGTGTGTTATGGGTTTTGACTGCAAGCTATTAAAGTATTAATTAAATATATAAAGTTCCAGCATTCCTTAATGCAGTGTAAATGCTAACCATTATGTAAGGATATAAATGACTCTGCTGTGGATAGAGCAGTACTGCTTTCAGAGCATATTATGTGCATTGTCTCATTCCCTCTTCATAACAATCTTATGAAGCAGGAGGGAAGGCAATGTTTTCATCTCTGTTTTACTGATCAAAGGCCCATGTCAGCCAGATCAGAAGAGGTGGAACTGGAATGCAACTTTCCTTCTTCCAATGTGCAGCATGTCTCATGACCCCAGAGCTGGTTTTAGAGAGAACCAGGGTCCTCTGGTTTACTATTTTGGTACCCTAAATTTCATGTTATATTCATCATCTTTGCAAGAAGATAAATCTTCTTTCCTACTTTATTCGTATGTTTTCATCAGCTTGGAAATAAGATTTAGTGATTCATGGATTTCATTTGTGACTATGGATTTGATAGTGGAAAATATTTGCTCTTGAAACCCTAAGGGAAAATAGTGGGAGTTGTGTTGTTTTCCTGCCAGATACATATTATACATTATTAATGCAGGAAAATATTAAGAGGTGCATTTATTTATTTGTGGTGATGAATGTTTGTAGAACAGGAATTTTAAAACTACTTGGATAATAATCCAAGCTTTGGGAGAAATTGTATTAATCATGCTCACTTTAATAGAGCATGGCAAATGTTTTAGCAATTGAAAATTAAATGGAACAATTAGAAAACAATTCTACCATAATAAATTAGACCTTTAAAAGAAAGAGTTGAAGACAGATATAGTTATTATTCAACAAGACAAGTTTAAGATAGACAATTTGGGAAGGTTAACTTTGCCTGGAGTGAGACGACATTCTCTATAAGAGAGGAATTCTCCCCTTTGGAATGGGCAGGCACTGAGCCCAAATCAATTTGATTCAAGTGCGAGTACAAGCAATTACATGGGTTGCAAGAGGCTTCTGAGGCTTCCCTTTTTAGAATAGAAAGGATTCCTTACTGTTGAATGCTTGATACTAGAGAGAGTACTGTGTTCTATTTAGGTCCAGAGGAAACAAATGTTGGCATAATGGTGAACATCTGATTCCTAGAACAGGATGGAAAGCTTAAGGCTTCTTTAAACCTATCAGTTTTCAAGATCAACAATTAGATGCATGGTGAAGCTTTCACACTTACCAAACATCGTTAAGTTTTATGTATGAAGTATCCCTAAAATTTGTGGCTAATATAATTTGACCTCTGATTTTGACTTTAAGTAGTCTCAATTTTGGGGGTAATTTCTTGACTTCTTGACCATCCTTATAAATGCAAAATGAGATCGTATAAATAATATCTACTGTGTGATTAGTTAGCATAACAGTGGCAGTTGACATAGGAAAATAAGAGGTGTTCAAACCCTCACTTTGATTCTTTCTAACCTTATGGACTGATTACTTAGATGTTTGTGTCACATGTTCCTCCTCCTAAACTGGAATGAAGATGCCTGATCTTCTGGTTGTTGTTGTAAATAGTATATGTGGCAATTAATGTACAGTACATTCTGGGTTCTTGGTGTATAGGCAGCACTTACAATATCAGTTTGCAAATGTGAGAATTCAGCTTCTGCATGAGAAGATTCATCCTTGAACTAAACACGTATTCTTGCTTTTAGCTGCAAACCTCTTGGAGTTGACAAGTGCTAAAACCTTTATTTGCTGCATATTTAATCTGGTTCAGTCAGAGCTTGCAGAGTGCTACTCTGTAAGACAGGTTTACCTTACATGGGTTTATCTCTTGTGCCATCCTGATTGAGAGGTTTATTTCTTGAGAGCTGAGAATACAAGACTGTATATAGCCTTATGGAGTGAGAGTGTAATAGTTGATGAGTCATAGCTGCTATGGTTTAGGAGAAGATAACCATGACTTGTGTGTAGGTAGTTTTCCTTGCTTGGCCTAAAAATTCTCATGCTTCACCTCAGAGAGACTTATACTTGCTACTATTGCTGAATTGTGTGCCCAGAGGTAACTTTGTCATTGGAAAGGCAGATTGCTTCACTGAGAATAGGGATGGGCAGACATTGGGAAACCTGTTCTCCTTGGCTTCATGCCCTCCCAACTCCATGCCAAGCACCTAGTGCTTCAGTCCCACTGAGATGCTTCCAATTTCCTAGGATGGACCCTACCTTCTTACAAGTAAAGACCTTGGCACATGGTCTTTCTACTTCTGAGAATGCCATTTCTCATCTTTTGCAACTTGGCAAATGCTTCTTGCCCTTCAAGGTCTAGTTCCAATGTAGATTCTTAACCTAAGGAGGTCTGATGGACTCAACTGCAGAAATTCCTTGCATTTTTAGTGCCTACCTCTAAAAAGCCCTTAAAATATGTGGATGCATAAAGAGGAAGACATTAATGAGTTGAAGTTTGCATATTTTCTTGAGAAAATAATTCAGGTTTCAGAGTTATGTTGGTTCCTGTTGGAGTTTGTAAGACCATACGTTCAGCTCCTTTTCCTCCTTCCCCTCATCTCCCTCCTCTTCCCAGCCTCCTTCCTCCCTCCTCCCTTCCTGCTCCTCTTTTTATGTAGTACAGGGGCACTTATGCATGCTAGACAAGCGTTCTACCACTTAGATACATCCCCAGTCCTTTACAAATCAAAAATTTTTTCAGACCAGGTCTAAGTTGCACAAGCTGCCCTCAAACTGGTCACCCTGCTATCTTGGTCCCTGATTAGCTGGAATTACAGCTTTGCACCACCATGTCCCTTATGTTTTAAAGAGGTATAGTACTACCACTGATTATGTGTTGAATAAAAAACAAAGTTTTAGTATTTAAAATGGATTTTTAAAATTAGGATGTTTGAATCTCATGGGAACTAAGACCAACAAGGTTTGATTAAAATTTTTTTGATAAAATGCTTATAACATAAAATTTAGCATTTTAAGTCTGCAATTTGGTGGCATTGTGAGCATTCACACTGTTGTCCAACCATCACTACTATCCATCTTCAGAACTCTTTTCATCTTGAGGAACTCAAACCCCACACCCATTAAACAGTAACTCCTGACTGACTCCTCCCTCTAGTTCATAGCATCTACCATTCCACTTTTTATGAATTTGAGTACTTTTGGTACCTCATAGATCTGGGAATCATATAATGTTTCTCTTCTAGTGATGGGCTTATTTCACTTAACATAGTGTTCATGATTCTTCCAAGTCATAGCAAATCAGAATTTTTCTTTTGAAGACTGAATAATCTTTCATAATTTACATGCTATATTTTATATGTATATACTACATTTTATGTATCCATTCATCTGTTGATAGACACAGAATGTTTCTACTGTTTTCTATTTTGAATAACACTCCTACAAACATGGGTATATATATATATATATATATATATATATATATACACATATATACATATATTCAACATTTGCTTTTAATTCTTTTGAGTATGTACTCAGAAATGGCATTGTGAATTATATTTTTAATTTTTTTGAGGAACATTCATAATGCTTTTCATTAGTTGTTGCACAATTTTACATTCCCAGTAACAGAGCACAAGAGTTATTTCTCATATCCTTGTCAATGCTTGTTATCACTATTATTATTTTCTGATTTTTTTGGATAGTAACCATCCTAAATGGGAGTGAGGGAGTATCTTATTGTGGCTTTGATTTGCATTTTCCTAGTGATTAGGGTCTTTGTACATTTGGACTACCACATCAAAATACTATGCATTAGGTAATATCTTAATTACTTTTCTTATTGCTGAGACAAAATATTTGATACCTAAAGTTAAAAGAGGAAAGGTTTATTTTGTTTTCAGTTTGTAGAGGATTCAGTCCATGATTGGCTGACTCCAAGGTAGGGTGATGTGGTGGACAGGCATTGTGGAGAAACAGTTCATGGTGGGCCAAAACCATCAAAGCAACAAGGGACAGTGACAACTTTTTCTATCCTTTATATCTTATCCAGGCTACTTAGGGCAGGTTGCACTCATACCCTTAATCCTAGTGCCCTTGAGCCCAGCATTGCACTGTTTATCAAATCCAGCACTACATATACACTCTAGATCCAGCCACTTCTGGAAAAAGCCCCACCTATGACTGCATGAGGTTTTGGGAGGACATCTAGACACAAACTATAACAAGTAGCTTATAATTATTAGCAGTTCATTTTTCATAGACTGGGAAATCCAGCATCAAGCTATCTGAATATGTGGTGCCTGATAAGGGCCCACTCTCTCATGTATGGCGTGTTCTCATATTATCTCATGATGGAGGGGATAAAAGGGCTGTCTTGGGTCTATTATATTGCAGCACTAAAGTTACTGAGTAGGATTGTTTTTCATGACCTAATCATCCCTGACTAAACCCCATGTTCTCATACCATCATCTTGAGGACTAGAATTCTGACAGAAGGGTTTTGGGGGACACAAACATTCAGATCCTAGCAATTAGTGATATTATTATCTTTCATTTATTTATTGGTCATTTGTCTATATTCTCTGGAATATCTATTCAAGCCCTTTGTCCAATTTTAAGTTAGGTTTTTGTTATTGTGTTTTAGATGTTCTTCATATATCTAGGATATTAATTTTATTAGATATACATTTTGCAAATATTTCTCCCATTTCTTGTGTTGCATTTTTACTCTGTTGATTGGGTGCTTTGACAAACAAAGCATTTTAAATTTGATACAGTCCATTCAATTTTCTTCCTTTACTTGTGTTTTTGGTCTCATAGCCAAGAAACAATTGCCAAGTCCAACATCGTGATGATTTATCCTTGTGTCCTCTTCTAAACGTTTTCTAGTTTTACTCTGAAGCTTAGATCTTTGGTCCATTTTGAATTAATTTTTGTATATGGTATAAAATAAATGTCTAGCTTAATTCTTTTGCACTTTCTCAATATCATTTATTTTTCAGTAAGTTTTTTCCCCATTAAGTGGTCTTGACATTCTTGTTGAAAACTGTTTGACCATATATATGAAGACTTATTTCTGGGCTTTCCATTCTATTTCATTAATCTGTATGTCTGTCTTTATACCAGTACCACTGTAGCTTGCTGTAACTTTGTAGTAAGTTTTGAAATCAGGAAGACCTAAATATAATTTTATTTTAGTTTTTTTATCTTGAAAAATTATTGGGTTTTATTAAATATTTTTCCATGTCAGTTAAGATAATCATATAATTTTATTTTACTTAATTCTGTTTATGTAATGTTTACATTGATTAGTTTTCATATATCAACCATCCTTGTATTAAAAAAGTAAATCATACTTTGTCTTGCTAGTATAATCCTTTTAATGTGTTGTTGAATTCTGTTTTCTAGCATTTTGTCAAGAATTGTTTTGCTCCAATATTCATCGAAGTATTGGTCTGTAATTTGTTTTGTTTTGTTTTTGTAGTGCCCTCATTTGGCTTTGGCCTCACGAAATGAACTGGGAAGTACACTCTTCTGTTGTATTTTCTGTGGGTAGTTTAAGAGAATTGGTGTTAATTTTTTTTTTTAATATTTGGTAGAATTCACCAGAGAAACCATCTGGTCCTGAGTTTTTCCTTGTGGGAAGGTTTTTATTTTATTTCCAGTCTCCTTACCAGTTAAAGGTTTGTGAGAGATTTTTGTTTCTTTATGATTAAATGTGGATAGGTGGTGTATTTCTACGAATTTATGCACTTTGTCTAGGACCTAGAGTTTGTTGCTGCACAAATGTTCATAGTACCTTCCTTTTATAATCCTTTTTATTTCTGTAAACTAAGCTATAATGTCTCCTCATTCATTTCTTATTTTGGTTGAACTGTCTTTATCCCTCTATCTCTCTGTCTCCCTCTCTCTCTCTCTCTCTCTCTCTCTCTCTCTCTCTCTCTCTGTCTCTCTCTCCTGTCAATCTAGCTAATTTTACTACTATTTTTAAAAATTTAAATTTGGGAGTGACTTCTGGACTTCTGGGAAGATGGCAGAGTGGTGGGCAGCAAAGAGCCTCTCCAAGATTTGGTGTCCAAACACTGGAATACAGCAACATGAGGAAGAGAAAAAGGAGGGAGGTGGGTTCCCTGGACCTAGGAAGGACCTAAAGTGAGATTTGAAGCCCATGGAGACAGATAATCCCGGAATCCAACAAAATTAAGAAACCAGTCATGAAGCCATGTCCCTCAGAGAGCCAGCCACAGCAGACCTGAGGAGAAGAAACCATGCTCCCTGGAGAGCCAGCTACTACAGGCCTGGAGAAAAGGCCAGACCCCACTCAGATCAAGTCCAAGGAACACAGAGATATAGACACAAAATAAGTTGGAAGTCACTACCTGAAATTTCTGAAATGATAGCAATTGAAGCAAAGAAACAACTTTGGGCTCATATTATTTGATTAATTTAGTATGCCTGTATCTAGAAGTCTAAGCAACTATTTAGAGGATAACAATGTGATGTATAGTAACTATTGTTGATTTTCCAATGTCTTGTTTTTGAAATCTAAGGTCATTCTCACTGTATTGTTTTGTTTCATTTTATTGTTTTGTTTTATTCTCTTTAAAAAATCTAACTTTGGGATATCATTGTATTTTTTAAATTGATTTTTCTACTCTTTGTTTCTTTGCTCTAATCTTTTTATTTTACTCTTTCTGCTGTGTTTGAAGTTAGTTCATTTTGTAGTCTTTTAAGGAATACATTTAGGTTTTTGGTTTGAGATCTCTTTAAATGTAAGGATTGTGAGCAATTTTAAGTAGAACTGTGCTGATGCATTTGTCTTAGTGACCGTACAGGAAGAACAGGGAGCAGCTGGTGCCTTCCACCCCAGGTGAGGTTCCTCACTACACACTTGCCCTCTGCTCTTGTCACAGTCTCAGAGTTCTGAGCAACTTCTACGCCTGAGTCTTCAGAGGAGCTCTTCCTGTCACATATGCCCACCAAGCTTGAACAACTTGATATTATTTTGAACCCAAATAATTTTGTTTTATTGTGACTAGGTCTATATCCAAGGATGGACACATTAAATAGTGCTCAAACAAACTCTCTTTTTGATTCTAAAATAGTTAAAATAAAATGTACCTTTGTTTCATTAAAAATATAATTTGAACCAAAAGGAAAACAATAGTAACTCTCTAAGAAAATAGTTGCCCTAGAATTTTATTAACTCTAATAATTTGTAGCTTAAAAGAGAAGAGTGTTTGGCTCAAGTCTACCTGCTCATTGTGGCAAGCAAAGCTACCACAACAGGGATTGTAATTAGTCTTCTGTGGCTATAACATGAGAGGAACATGTGGGTTAGCGAGTCACCTCATGGTCATGAGATGGCTGCCAGAAGCTACAGAGGTGACCTGCTTCCTTATGTATATTCTGGACAGGAAGAAGTGAAGGAGGGAAAAGGGGACGAGATACATAATTTTTCCCAACCTACTATAAAACATATGATTAAAGCCCTACACTATCAGTTATGATAGCCATTGGCTATTTTTGGTTAACAAGCACTTGAAATATAGATATTTCAAACATGCTGTAACTATAAAGAACACATTAGATTTTTAACACTTAGTAAGAAAAATGGACATAAAATATCTTTATTTATAAATATAATATTATTTATAAAGTATTTATTTATTATTATAACTATTTATATATTATTATTTAAAATAAACAATTTATTATAAATTATTTGTTATTTATAAATATAATATATTTATTGTTTATGAATATATTTATTTATAAATATATTTATTGTATTTATATTTTATATTTATTATGTATTTAAATTACAATAGTTAAAAAATTAATTTCACTTGTTTCTATTTACTTTTAAAATGTGGCTACTAGAAAATTTAAAATTACACATGATATTTGAATTACATATTAGATAGCAGTGCGAGTCTAATAGGCCTGGCTGTGGACACGGTTTGGACAGCCATGTGGAGGAGAGTGCCACGTGCTGTTTGGCTGGGGTCACTTGTCTGCTGGTGAATGGATGCTGGGAGTCAACTACAACATCCATCACAAAGAGTTAAGCATGGAGGAGAACTGGGAGTCTCCATCCTCATCCAGGACTGTTAGAGATAAAAACTGACTTTTTAGTAAATTTAATCGACTCTGGGATTTGAAAGAATGCAAAGTCTCCCACACCCACTCTTCTCTTCTTCCCTTTGGGCCTATTTCTTAGTCTTCATGACTTCTCCTGGCCACGGAATGGACAAGATAGGGTGAAGATTGATGGAAAGAGGGTGGGGTGAGGGTATGTGGTAGAGAGTTAGCTGCACAAATAGCTAAGATTCCATCACAAAGTGAAAAGATATATCAGAAATGCCATGTCTGAACTGCTTTGAATTAAATTTGTTATTTTATTCCTTCCTATGATAAATCATTTCAGCAGATAATGTTTTTCTGCCTTGCTGTGTTTAGCTGGCTTAAGAAGAGCATAGAAAGACTTGGTAAGTAGAAACAGGTGGTTGGTGGATTCTTTACTGAGCACCTGTCTTTGGGTAGAAAGAAACTGGCAGGAGTATCACACTGCTAATTTCCTCTGCAATCCCTAAATTGAAATTCCTAACCAGGATTGCTTTTTAATTCTTTATATTTCTCATCTACTCTCTTTGTCCCATATATACTACACATTTTTACCTATCACAATCAGTCTCCCCAAATGCTCACTGGCTCCTCTGTGACACTCAGTGTGTGCGTATGCCATCATGTGGACTCTTTTATTTTTTTCAGTATCATCCAGACTATCTTTGTCAGAATGATCTGGAAAGTTTGTTTTAAAAGCAGATTCCCTGTCCAAGGGATCTACATTTCTAACAAGGTCCCTAGGTGACTCTTATCCTTGCCAAAGCCCAAGAGCTTCACAGTGTCCTATCGGACAGAGTAGTGCAAACAGACTGTGAGAGAGGGTGTGTTTCATTGTGGATCAGAGTGAGAGTTGAGTCTTAAGTGGGGGAAAGGCCCGTCTCTCAGTTTCTTCAAGGACAGCAGGACCAGTATCTGGTGGACTGAAGAACAATGGTGGTGCCTTCTGTGTTTCCTCTTGAAATCTCAGCAGTGGCTGATGTGCTCCCACAGGGAGATCACACCTTGGAGAAGGCAGGTGGATTTGTGTTTAGTAAATGCGACACTTCTTGAGAATTTCCATACATGACCATGGAAATGGTGAGGCTTTGAGGTCCATCAGTGGGGCAGGTAAAACTAACAGGGTTGCTATGCTCTCAGGATTAATGTTTACCTGAAGTTAAGTTACTAGCATTACAAAAAATTTACGAAACTGTAGGAAAACATCACCCATAATGCTTGTACTCCGGTACTCAAGTGGAGTCAAATCTGTCTGGTAGATATGGGTGAAGACATTTTTTTTCCTAGCTCTGTTTGGATTTTTGTGTTGCATTGTAAAATCAGACGCTCATCCTTCCTCCTTTATGGAAGGCTCAGAGCTTTCTCCATTTGGCAGAGTCATTGGAGTTGTCCCAAGTCAGAGTGTCCTAATGTTTTTTTCTGCCACCCAGGCAGTTCTGGGGGGTGTGGAGTGGGCATCTGAATCAGCTCCCTGTCCCAGGGCCAATGCAGGCATTGAGTCTCCATTTCTCTGATGTGGATTTGAAGAATGGAAAGTATGAGAACATGTGCTTCCAAGAACCCAGAAGGATCAGGGAGCCAGAGGCGACAAAGTAAAGCTTATACTATTTCCAGAGAACTCAAGATCTGAGTCTGCTCCTTAGGGTAGAGTTGGACAGTGAAAGAGCAGACTGACAACTTCCTTTCTGTGTGTGGAAAGGGAATCTCCAATACAGCAGGATTCAGCCGCCCAACTGTAACTTTCCTTCAGGCAATCACTTCCATTTATAGTTTTAGAAAAGATTGCAGTGCCTTTAGAGAAGACTGTAGAGCTTTAGAAGTATAGAAAGTAGAGGCTTCTGGAAGACCAAGTCCCCAGATGACAGTGTGTATAAATGGAAGATGGGTGTAGGGCAGAGAACATCATGAGTCCTGGAACTCTGTATGACCAAGAACAGGTCTTCCCTAATCAAGAACATCTTTCTAGATGATCCCCTCTCTCTAGATATATACATGTACTTTAGCCTTTTGCAACATGAATTGTTAGATACATCCCTGCCTGTCTTTTTTAGGTTTTATCAGTGAATAACATTTTTTGCTGTACTAAAATTCCATTGACATACAACATCTTCTAGATATAATGGCAGGAACTGCTTCTGTCAGGGCATTTAAAGCAGTTTTAGGGTCACCATTATATGCCAGGTGTGTCTAGTGAAAGACACAGAATTTATTCTGCAAGTGAAGTGTCTGAAAGTATTTTTCTTGCAGAGAGTACTCATTTCTTTTTTGACAGAGTTTGAGGTTAGGACTCTATTTCTATCTGACAAAAGAAAACAATATACAATAAAATCTGTGACATTAAACTGAGTAAAATCAAATGCACTCATTTTCTTTTAGACAAGGGCACCCACTTCAATAATGGATGGAACTGAGCATGTTTAACATTTGGAGAACATGCTAAACCAAATTTAAGTGAAAGATGATCCCTGGTTCTTTCATTCTTGCTTTAAAAATAAACTACATAATTAAACGGCTAAAGATACTTTTGTGGGGAGGAAAAGAGCAGTCAGATTCTGCAATCATGCCAACAGGGCAGGAGTTTTCCTAACCCTTTGGCAAAATAGAGAATCAATACCAATCAGAAAAAATGCTAACAAAAGGGAAAATCTCATGGGAGCCACAGGCGATAAAAGATTTAAAATGTGAATAAAACATCAAGTCAGAATTAAAATAGATGATACATTTATCTGCCAAGGCAAAGCATCCAACCTGTAGCTAGAGGCACAAAAACAAACCTGGCTACGCTGTGGGGCCAAAGAGACCCCAGCCCATCCACCTCAGCTCCCCACAGGAAGGAGTTTCCTTCCCCCGCAGACATTCATCCAGGAGCAGCATTTGGAGTCAGACGTTTCACCTTGCTTGAAAGTAAAACATCTCTGCAAATGTAAATCTTGCCCATACATAATTTCATAGATAAGTATACTAAATTTGGAATTTGAGGACAAAGAGACTAGACTTGCTTTCAAAAAAGGAAAGATGATTATCTATTGGTTCATTTCATAAATGAATAAGACTATTGAAAATGTAACCTGAAGAAATGAAAAAAGAAAAGATCCATTAGAGACAGACTGAATTCTGACTCGGCGATGGTGGATGCCATCTCTAACAGGAGGGCTTTACAGGCATGGTGAAGAGGAACTCTCAGAGGTTGGTAATAATTCCAGGGGCCATTAATTTTTGCTGAGAGGTTCTTATCTATGGGGATTTCCATATTCCAAAGCCAAATCCTTACTTAAAAAAAAAAAACTCAGAAAAAAAAAATTTTGGCATGCAGACCTTTACAAAAGAATGCATCTGACAAATATAAATTGATTTATTACTTTTTTCCGGAGAGAATATTGGAGAGTGAATATATTGATCCTCACCACTTGAAAGAATGCAATGACATCCAATCAGCATATTCATGGTACCCCCACTCCCCCCCCACCAAACCTGATCTCACGTTCCTTAAAGTTACAAGTGAATCTGGTCTCGGTGAGTCTTTCCATGATACATTAAATATCTACTTCAATAAGCAGCCTCTGTACTGGAAACTTGCACCCAGATTTTTACAACACTTTCCATTTAGAATTTAGAATATTTTAAAAATGGTTCATAAAACCCAATTTATGCCCTTGTGTTAACATGAACTAGACTTTATCACAGAGACTCAAGCAGAGTATGCAGCTCTTGTTCTTGTCTCACAGCTGATTACCTGGCTTTTCTGAACCTTTTGAAATTCTCGAGGCTCAGAGAGCTTTGCCAAGGCCATTTGGGTCCACTACCCAGCTCCAACAAAGGCAATTTGAGGCCAGGCTGGACTCCAGCAGGCTCGCCGCGCTGCCTCCAGCAGATCGGATTCGCGTGCATCTCACCTTATTACCCAGCTAATATCCCTGCCCTAGGATTGCCGATATTTTTAGTCTTGATAAATTTCATCCAATTTTCTTCCTTTTAGCTTTGCCTCACTTGTTTCCCATTTCTAGAACTGTTTATCCTTCACAATATGTAGTTATCTGGAAGTACTTGTTTTCTCAGCGTTAAATGAAACGCATATTGCTGTTTGATTTATCGTCCTTGGTGTTCTAGCTTCCCTAGCTTTAGTAATATAGTTTTTACTTCAATTTAGAGGCAACCTGCTGAGGAAATGGCTCAGCATCTGTTATTTACATACTGATGTGTAAGATCTACAAATGATAGTGTTGGTGTCTGACAATGCTGTATCTGTACACCAGATACTCTACCTCTGTCCTTAATTCATTTTGAAGTGGTTATACAAGTCGCTTTATCACTTGTCTTGATTTTTCTTGAGCAATGTGATACTTGTAGAACATCTAAAAGGCAGGGTTTCTTTTTTTTTTCTTTCCTTTTTTTTTTAATATTTTATGACTATTCTTCCTTCAGATGATGTGTACTGCTGGTTTTCAAGTGGAAACTTTCTAATTAATAAACCCTGGAAAAAATCAATACAGCAAAGTACATTTGTGAACAGTGAAGTAAAAAATGTTTCATGTTTATTACAGCACTATTATAGTAGCAAAAACTTAAATCTAAATATGCCTGATGTTTGTATACCATTCATATGATGGAATGTCATGCTATCTTCGAAGTCATACTTTTGAACAATTCTTGATGATACTGTATGGTCTTTTGATACTGTATGGTCTTGATGATACTGTATGGTCTTTTGATACTGTATGGTCTTGATGATACTGTATGGTCTTTTAGCTGAAATTAAAAATAGATTATTAAGTGGTAAAAATAGATGACGCAGTATATGTATACTTACAAATATTTCTATATCTCTGTGTATATTTGTACTAAACTGACCCTATCAATGGTGTTATTCAGATCATGCAATTTTTTACACAGTTTTGCTTGCTTTGAGCTCTCCATTTTTAGGAGAAGTATATTAGGATCTCCTGATAATGCTATAGGTTTATCAACTTCTGGTAACTATCTGTTTTCATTTTATATATTTCAAGTATATGTGTCAGGTATATGAAAGATAATGTTCAGTAGTTTTATCTTCCTGTGAGGAGGCTTGGACTCAGGGGTGCTCTACCACTCAGTTATATACCGGTTCCTCTTTCATTTTGAGATATGTCTCAAGTTCCCAAGACTGGCCTCGCGCTTGGCATCTTCCTGCCTCAGCCTTCCATGGCTGGACTTACATGTGGGCACCACTGCCCCGAGCTAGGAGGTATGTTTGTCGATGGGCTTCTTCTTTTAGTAATGTCTCTCCCCATTCCTATTGATTTTAATCTTCAATTATATTTTTAGTGATATTTATAGTGTCATGCTGTTTTTCTCTTGGTTACTATTTGCCCAGACTGTTTTTCTCTGCCCCTGTACCATCCTTTCTGAATCATTTTGCGGGTCTTTTATAAATAGCACATGGCTGAATAGTTGTTTTAAATCCAGTCTGAGAATTTTTGTGTTTGAATAATGATTAATAGGTCTACTTAATCTGTCCTTTAGGTACTTTAATTTTTGTTTTGTATTTTCTTGTCTATATTCAGGATAATTTTCTTAGATTTTTCTCCCAATTCACTAAGTGTATATTCAAAGCTATTTAGCCTCCTGTTTAAGTCATCCTTTGACTACCTTATTTTGAAGTCATTCTTAAATAACATCTTTATTTTTCAAATCCATCTGTTCTGATTTTATAACACTATAGTTTTTCCATATCTTTTTATCTAATGCTAAAGTAAGCATTTTAAAGTGTAAAAGATACTTCTTTGGTTAGTTGTAGTATGCAATCTATTATCACATCCTATGGGAGTTAACCATTTTCTTTTATGAGTTTGATGTTTCATAACTTAAATATCCATCAACAAAAGATGATCTATTGATTGGCCTTGGCTCTGTGTAAATCAGAATTTCTCAACCTTACAGCTACTGACATTCTGAATTGGGTAAGTTTTTGTTGGGGTGCAGTAGGAGTATTGTCCTGTGCATTATAGAATGATTAGAAGCATTTTTTGCCTCTACCTGTTAGATGCCTATAGAAAACACTCCTTCCCCAATTGGGATAATTAAAAATACATCCAGAGATTACCAGATGTACTCTCCCAAGGAGGAGGCAAATCACCCCAGTTAAGAATTGCTACTGTAGGGAAATAGCAAGTTCCTTTCTAAAACTAATGACTAAGTAAATTTCACTGAGTCAATAAGCACATTTATTTAATCTCCAATGTATTTGTGGCATCATGCCTTTGCAGAAGCGGTTTTATTTAGGGGTAAAGAAAGAAAGATTTAGCCCACTGCACTGACATAAAGCTGTCGGGGTACCTGAAGATATTATAATGGCAGGTTTCCCTCTGTACAACAGACACCAAGAGCTGTTGGAAAAATGTGTGCAAAGGGATCAAATCCTGCTGATACATAGCTGACACTCAATAACTGGTAGCTTTTACTATTATTTTATTACCCAAATTGAGTTCATGCTTGTACACCAGGGCTCATCAGCAACTTGGCCAGTTGGTGCCTGTCTATGTAAGTGTATGCAAGTTATGTCTTTCTAAAATGTGCTCATCAGAACAATTGCACTGTCCATGAGCAAATAAACAAGTCAACACAATAGTTAAAGAAAATCTTGTGAAGTAAACCTGTGTTTGGCCAATAACTGAAATTCATGTTCCAAGGTCTCTATGTATCTGAGGAGCAGTGGTCTTTGCATGGCCTGCAAGCACTATTTATATGTGGGGTGTGTGTGTGTGTGTGTGTGTGTGTTGGCACCTAGATTCTACTGCTAGAGGAATGAACAATTGTTAGGAGATTTCTTCAACCTGGTTCATTTTCTGGTTTAACTATCAGGGTTCCATCTGAGCTGGCCAACAGGAAGCCTGCTTTTGATTTAACAGTGCTCTGAACAAGCCCCTTCTATAGTTTTCCAAGAATTAACTACAGAGCTTAGTAAAGGCACCTTCCACAAAGTCCTACATATGGCTTTATGAGCAATTATAGCAGCCACTCTGATGCCAGCAGCAGAAGAATTTCCTTGGAGGCCGCTTAGAAAGACAGTGCTAGGACTGACCTGAGGGGACATAGGCACATGGGTTTCCTAGCTATACTTGCAAGAAAATTTGAAGTCAAGGAAAAAGAAGGATTGGTTCAGCATCGCACAACATCTGTGTGATGCCTTGTGTGATGAGAGGGAGAAGGAGAGCAAGAGCGAGAGGGAAAGTGAGGGGCTGATCATTGTGATGTATAACAACTGGAGCGACAGGGAGGATGGGAATGACAGGACTCATCTGGGAAGGGTGCAAAGCTGATGATTTCAGGCATCTAACTGTATGGTTTGCAATGTGGAATCCTTGACTGTGGTGCTTGCTACCGTGGAAAGGAAGCGAATACATACTGTGGCTGCCAGCCCACAGCAGGAACAAGCAAATTCCCAAGAGCATGTGTTTACCAGAAGGGCTGATTGAATGTTGCTGGATTCCTTGCCAAAAACTTCCAGTTGGTTGTGATGGCAGAGGGCAGAGGAGAAGGGGTTCTGCTGAGCAAGAGTCTTTCTGGAACTAGGCAGCAGCTGCCTCATCTAGGGCAGGCTCACTTCTCATGTGGATGTGGCTGGAATTCAAGGGCTTTCCATTCCCAAATATGCAGGCGTGAAAGGCTGGGCCAGCCCTGGTGACCCTATAACCCAAACATGTGCACCATCTTGAGATTAAAATAGTGGGATGATGGTAAAGATATCAGATCCCCACAGGGTAGACAGTCTAATGTAAGGATCTGCTAGTGCAATCAAGGTTACTGGGGATTACTTAGGGGTCCCTCTCACTAAAGAGCCCTGTGTCCCTTTCCTTTCAGATCCAAGACTATTGAACACTGGGCCAGCCTTCTGGACAGAAATCCTAGTCACCTGGAGGTAGTACAGAGGGTGTGTTCTCTGCAGCACCTTCTGTCTGTGTGTATGTTCATGTATATGAAAAATTCCAAGATTGCTGTTTGCTCAAATATTTGTGAGCTTCCTATATCTGTGATTCCTGGCCACAAGGTATTACCATAATAGATAAAAAATTAAAAATGGAATTTGCTTCCATAATTAAAAAAAAATTATGTGGTCTCAAAAAGTAATTATCAAGCAATACTCTTGCTCATATTCATTCTTTGTCCTTTTCACATATTTGGGAAAACAAGATTCTTTGGATAAGTGGGTTGTGTCCACCAGCTTTTTCCAGCTAGCAAAGCCCAGGAGTGTTCTCATCCAGTCTTGTGACTTCTAGAGAGGCAGAACTTCAAATTCACATCTCTGGCTGCCAGGCTTAGTGTTTCTCAAAGTTCCCAGGACTGTGAAGGAAGATGAGAAGGTGAAGAAATAAAGACAAGATCCAGAAAGCTGGGATAAGGTGGAACTCTCTCTCCAGATGGTAGGAAAGGAACTGCTCAACCACTGCAACGTGTTTATTTATACGTTCAGCAAGTTGATGTTATGTGACACCTCTTTGCCTAGCAATCCATTGCCTGGCTTGCCTTGGGGCTTGGTGTTTTCTGGACTGGAGCACCTTGTTCACATTGCTCACATTGGGTGCTCTTTGTTCTCCAGACAGCCTTGTTCTAACCCTGCACATGTGATCGATTTCTAGTTTCAGCCACTCCCCGCATCTAGTCTAGACCTTTTTGCAAACCTTTAGGCTGAATCCCCAACTAACTGCTCAGCTCTCCACCTAGATGGCTGCCTAGATCTCTCAGATCATGCCTGCCAGCACCTCAACACCTGCTTTTATGCGTTGCATCAGTGGCACCTGCTTTCTCCTCACCTCCAGAAATGGCAACTCCAAGTATTGTGGTTGATACATTGTGTGAACTTGAGAAGTTTAGAAGTTTAATTGAGAGACTCAGCAGGGAGCCAGGATCCTTAATTTGTAAATATCTTCATCTCATGCAAGAGGAGGACATAGAGATTTTGTGAGTGTTACACTCGCCCTGGAGGAGGGGTGCTAGTCTGTGTATGATATAAGGCAGAAGAGGCTTGCTTCCCCCAGCTTCTGGCTGCTGCCTTGAAGTGTTGCCCCAGTGCCATGCCACTCTGCCTTGGAGCCAGTTGATTATGGACTGAAACCTCCAAAAACTGTAAGCTAAATAAACCTTTTCTTCGCTAATTTTGGGCATCAGGTATTTTGTTTCTTCAAGGAGACAAAAGTAACCAAGACACCAGGCTTGCAGCTGCTCAGTCTAAAAGCCTTGGTGTTGCCCTGGACTGTTCTCTTTTGCTCATTATCCACCCCCACCCCATCCAGTCTGCCAGGAAAATCTGTGTTATCCAGAATTCAACCATTTTCCCGTCTCCTCTGCGGCTACATGGGTCTGGGATATTTCAGTGTCTCTTAATTGGTCTCTAGGCCCCTAAAGTATGTTTTCTATGCAGTGACCACTGTGATTCTTTTAAAACCCAAGTCCTATCATGTCCCTTCTCTGCCTATAACTGTCTAGGGACTTTTGTTTCACTTTGACCAAAGCCAGAGTCTCCACAGGGGACTAAAGGCTGCTGCACGCCCCCCTCCCTGCACTACCCCCACCACTGCTCCCTCTGACTTCTATTTTTCCTCTTGATTCCTCTGGCCTTCTTACTGCTCCTTGCTTTGGGTCTTGAATGACTGTCTACTTTGCTAGAATATTCATTGCATAGATATCCTCAGTCTAAATGCCTCACTTGTATGTGCACATATTCTCAGTGAGTCCTGCTCTACCTAGGTCAAAGACCATCTGCCCCTCTTCCCCTCTGAACTCCAAATTTCTCTTACCTGTTGCTATTTTTTTCTTTCACCCACATGATCTCAAAACTGATATACAATTTATTTATTATAGTTATTGTTTATTAGTTCTTTGTCAGTTAGAATGCAATCTCTATGAGGGCAGGTACTTTTGTCTGCTTTGTTTAGTGATGCATCCCATCTGCCCAGAAACTTGCTCGAACATAGCTATTGTGCAACGAGTATTTGATGTATGAATAAAATGTCTTCCTTCAGCATAAGTAAGTATTCCAGGTGTTATAGAAACAAGAAGTGTTTGAATATGGAAAGGATACTATTAAAAGAATTAACGTTATCTCTCCTAGCCATGGTATGTGATGGAAGAATCAAATCTGTTCACTTGTTAGATTCACTAGGATTGTCCAGTGTTGGCAGGGACCAGTCAGTCCTGCTTGGTGCCTCATGTGAACCTCCAACACACAACACTGCACACGACAGATGCTCTAAAATGTTGGTTGGATGTACAGTAGACATGTTTAAGGGTTGACCTTACTATTTAATAGACTGCTACTGGAGTCACTGGAACAGTTTGAATTATTTACATATTTTGATTATCATTGAGAGGTACATTGTCTAATGTAAGTGGGTGAGTTTGTTTGTTTGTGGTTAGAGGTCCTTTTTTTCTGGCGGTACTGGAGATTGAAGACAAGACCTTCACACTGAGCTCCATCTCTATCCTTTATTATTTTTTATTTTGAGATGGGGTCTTGCAGAGTCACTAAAGTTGCCCAGGCTGGGATTGAACTTGGATCTTCCTGTTTTAGCCCCTCCAATTGCTGGGATGACAGGTGTGCACAGCTATTATTTAACTGGCGTGTCATTGTTTATGAAGACTGGGGCAGGAGGGTCCATGATGGAAAGACTGTATCTGGGAATTACAAATCCCAGGGTCTACACTGTGCTGACCTACGTGACCTGTGAAAGCTTCTTCCTTTGTCTGAGCAATGCTTTCTAAAAAGTGTCAAAGTAGCTGGAAAACTATAGGGTTGTTTCCTGCTCTGAACTGCCTTTCTAGGAAAAAGAAGTGACAGCAAGCTTTGTTCCCTTCCTCCTTTCTTCTTCCCCTCTCCCTTCCTGCACTATGGAAAGAGGCCCATCACTGTAGGGCCCAGCCCAGCTTGGGGAGCAGGCAGACTCGGTCTGAATCCAGGAGCTGCTCTAACCCGCAGTGTGACCGAGGATAAACGATCTAACTTCACTGAGCCTCTTTTCCTCATGAGGAATGGAAATAAATTAGTCCAACTCTGCACTGCCATATGGATTACATGAGATCATGCTAATTGCATTGTACAAAAAGTGGCACAAAGTAAGAATCCTGTAGCTGTCATGAGAAGATGAGTGGAAGGGAAGAGGCCACGTGTTGTGGCCTTTGAGAATTGGAGCAACCCAGAGATTGTCCATCTGTGTGAACTGAGTCCAGAGGTTTGCAAAGTGACCTAGAGAGTAGAGCTTCTCAGATTCATTTATTGTAGGATACACACAGAAAATAAGAAGAGGATTCCATAACTGGCTTTTTATAAGAGCAAAATGTTGGAGGTCATCACCTCCAAACAATTGCCTTTACCATTTTCCTTTTTTACCCATAGTAATTACAGAGGAAAATGAATGTCTTCACAGTAGATAGATATATTTCACCAAATGTTCTCTTTCCTGCTGTAGAGAACAAAATGCCTACTTCCTATCCAAGTCTGGTGGTACACACCTGTAGTCTCAGGACTTGGGAGGCTGAGGCAGGAGGATTACAAGTCTGAGACTAGCTAATTACTTAGCAAAAACTCATGTCAAAATGAAAAATAGCTAAGGATGTAGCTCAGTGCTCCGGTACTGATTCTCAGTAGTGGTACTGATCAGTACCACTACCACACACACAAAAATAATAATAATAAAATAAAATCCAAGCACAGTGGCTGATCAAGAGACCAAAACAGGAGGATTGCAAATTCAAGGCTGGCCTGAGAAACTTAACCAGTTAGTGAGAAGCTGTCTCAAAATTAAAAAAATGAAAAAGGGCTGGGGATGTAGGTCATTGTCAAGGTCCTAGATTCAACCGCCAGTATCAAAGAACAAAAAACAAAAAACCCCACCTCCAATAGAAAATGAATGCCTGTCCCTTGATATTTTCATCTGACCTCAGTATAATAGAAAGCTATGATTTTCTAAATTAAAGTAACTTTTAAAAAATTCAATGCTGATGTCCTTACAACTATATCATTCATGGCCTCTGACAAAGTCCCTTTTCTTTATATATAGACCATCATTATCCTCCTCTGTGATACATAAGTCTTGCATGTTTTAATTAGATGTAATTTTTGGAAATGAAGGAACAATGGTTAAATTATCTGGGCTCTAGAAAAAACAAAGGATCCTTATTTCAGCCATCCATTGAGACTTGACACCTAGAGTATTACATGTTATAATTCAAATGAAAATATTTCACTTAAAAGTACAGAGTCCTTGTCCATGATATCATTAAAGGAAATCATTAAGCATTTATGCAGCACTTTGTGCCGGAAAAGATCTTCATGGGTTTTTTTTTTTTTAATTGCTCACCAAAACCCTCTGAGGCAAGTCCTTCCTTACACTTTAAAACCAAAGCAGAGGAAAGAGATTAAATTGCTTAGGTTTTAGAATAAATGACTGGATCAGAATGAGCTCTTTGATTCCAAAGTCAGCTGTTTTAATCTACCAAACCATTAGGTTAAAATTTTTATTCACTGCATAAAGTGTTATCTGATGTGAGACTGGCTTTTTTTTTCTTTAACACCTAGATCATTGATGGTACAGCCATTGTACATGAACTACTGTTATGGCTTGAATATAGTTTCTTCCCACTGAAAAGAAACTCATGTTGAAATTGAATCCCCATTATGAGCTATTAAAAGGTAAGACGAGGAGGAGATTTAGGAGGTGACTAGGGTTCTGACCTATAAGTAGGTTAATCCTTTCATGTGATTCGTAGATTATCAGGTTATCTTGAGAGAGGGTCAGCTATAAAGGCAGCTTCTCTAGCTCTCCCACACTCTCAGGCGCATGTCACCCACTACCATCTTGGGACTCAGCCAGCAAGGAAAGTCATGACCAGATGTGGCCTTTGGACTTGAACCACAACCTTGGGCCAAAAGAAATATCTTTTCTTTATAACTTACCCACTTTGTGGTACTGTATTACTAGTAACAGGTAATGGACTGACAAATATACTATTTACTAAATAAGTAAATAAATATCACTGTTTAATAATGAGCAACTCTGAAAAGCACTAAGTTTCTGAAGAAAATAAAGAAAAACAGTCAATGTATGTAATGTGATTGAAAAATACCCTGAATGATTAAATTACAAATATAACCAAAAGAATATTGTCATTAGGTCCCTCACAATATTTTCTGTTGTCTCATCATTCTTGCCACTTTCTGAAGCAGTTCTGAAAATTCTTTTTCATGTCTTTAGTTGAGGTGTTGTGGCTGCTTCAGTGTCCTCAATTGATTTAAAACATGTACCTTTCATGGTCATTTTGACTTTCAGGAAAAGCCAGAAGTTGCACAGTGTCAGATCTAGTGAATAAGGTAGATGAGAAACATCATAATCTTTTCACTAGTCTGCCTTTCCATTGGGTGGCATTTGCCGTGACATTCATGTGTTTTTAATCACACCTCATAAAGACTCTCATGAAAGGAAACTTCCAGAACTGCTTCAGAAAGTGGCCATGGTGATGGGATAGATGAGTTCAAAATGAGGAGGAAGGCATCAAAATGAGCAGGAGTATTTTTAGAGGGATTAATCACATTGTGTCTTTTGCTGTAATAAACTTTTAAAAATTTAAACATTCACCACATGTTTAGATCACACTTTGTATTTTTTTTGAAGAACAAAAGATATAACCCCACCTCTTCTTATTTATTTTTTTTATTAAGCGATGAGGTCTCTCTAAATTGCCCAAACTGGCTTTGAACTTGTGCCCCTCTTGTCTGAATCTCCTGTGTAGCTGGAATTACAGTCATGTGTCCAAAGGCTGGTAAGCCATTGTACTTTAAAGATAGACCTTCCTGTGCTATGGTATTAAGCAAACCTGAAATCTGTGTGGCTTACCCCTCATACTAAGTCTTGCATCTCAGGTGGGAGGACACATCTCCATCAGACAACTCAGACATTCGGGTGACTTCCATCTCAGTGATTTCTAGGATCACTGGAGCAGGAGGAGCAAGTGTGAGATCATCTGTCTTCCTAAGCACTCTGGGCCCTTCCACTCACAGTCCTGTGGCCAGTGATGGTTCACGGCCCCAACCTAACCACTACGGGCTGGAGATGTTGGCAGGCACCTGGCTCATTTAGAGAGCACACTTGCCTCTTTCATGGACTGATTTTGGATTTCTCTTTTGGATTTTGAATTTAAGACAATTATGATAGTTTTTATTTGCCTTTTGCATGGAATAAGTGATATGTTCACCCTTCTAACACTTCTTTTTATGGTCTTGCATTTTCTTAGCACTTTATATTTTCAAAGCCCTTTCACATAGTTCGCCTCTTCTAAATCTAGTAAAAGAGAATATCTGATTGTCAAGGGGACCATTGTCCTTTCTTTCCACCTCCTCAGGGTCAACAGCTGTGGCACTCATAATGCAAAGTTTACCACTGAGAGAGGTACATCCTGTTAGTTCAAGTCCTGGAGTTGGCCTATTGCAAAGGATTGAAGTCAGAAGTGGCATTTAGTTTATCACTGGAACTAAATCTTGGTAGATTGTAGCCTCATCTTTTGTTTGCTACTAACAATGTCAGCGATGGGCTCAGCTTCATCTTGTGTCTGTGCAGGCCAAAAACGCTGAAGGGTGGGAGGTGGGGTAGGATGGGGTTGGCATGACCGAGTCTGGGAGCCGGTAAAGCTGCACCATCATGTAAACCTTAGAAAGGTTGCTGCTAGGATCTGTTCAGAGCCTTGTCCCACTAACCATGAGATGGTTCTAAAATCAAAGGAAGTAAAGATGGAAGTGAACTATGAAATAGCACAGAGAGAAAGAATTAGTGGAAAGCTCTGGATCATGGACTGATTCCTTCAGTGGGATTTGAACTTTTCCTTCTCATCTATGTTCTTAAGGAAATGTTGCCATCCAAGCAGATGAATCCTAAGGAATGGTTTCTGAAGGAGACCCCCAGTGAGTGTGCTGATGAGTTGATTGGTCAGTACTCTGACTTTAGCCTTAAGTCCTCAGCTTCTGCTGACAACTTTGACCTAATTCTGGAAGGAGAGTCGATTTGGCTGGGTCGCTGAGCTCTTTCTCAGAATCTCTTCTTGGGACAGTTGCCAAATACTGTTTTTGTAACTGTGCTGTAAAGTCTGAGGAAAGTGATTTTGGGTCGTTGCCCAGGGCCCAATGCCCCAATTATAGCCTTACACGTTACAAGCTTTGTATTCCTTTAGAGTTGAGATCAGGCATTACCCACCTTATCCTATGGCTATCAATGACTAGAAGGGGTCTCTGAACCCTGGCAGTTGCCTGACAACAAGTAAAGAGTCAATCTTATCTTGTCCCAATTCCTTAGTTTTGGACCATCCTTCTGAGGGTCTTTGAAACCAGTGTACCCTTTCCTAAACCACAAAAGATCTCACGCCTCTCATACTGGAAAGGCTGGGGTGGTCTCCTTAGTCTCTATCCTCTCCTTCAACTTGGCCTAATGCATGTAGATTTATATTTCCTACAATCACACATGCCCTAACTAAGCCTCTGGAAATTAGAATGCACCGAGGGCTGTCACTAACGTACAATGAAGTTTCACCTTTCCAAAATCTGAATATGACACTGTTGCCCTCATAACTTTAACATTTTTTTTGGAAATCATAAAGATTTTACTTAAATGCAGATCTTACTTAGTTTTGTTTAAGAAGAAAAAAACCCACAGTGACCTCTAATCAGAAAGGAGGTATATATTTAGCAAGGAGGGTGGAAGGCGAGGAGTAGGGTGAGAAAAAAAACAGAGGAAAGAACAAAATTGTCTACATTAGCCTTTGCCTCTGGCTTGTGAGCTATTCTTAATCCTGACAGCACAATTAATAAGGGAAAAATAGTCCCCAGAAGAAATGTGCTGGAGGCACTAACTTGCCCTCCACCCACCTCCTGCCAAGAGGGACAAAGTCAGAGAAAATTCCCCCAGTGAGAGTTACTGGGAAAACAGCTCTTTGGCCTTTGGCAAAACTTTCTTTATCAAGCTCAGGGGTGAGTTAGTTTATGGCAAAGAGTATACACAGAAACTCGGAGGCGAAGGCAGAGTCTCCGCAAAGCATTTACAGCATGAATGGGGAAGAAGTGAGGATCTTACAACATCCTTACAAGTGAGGGTCTTACAAGGCAACGGGAGTTCAGAGCAAGCCTGTGAAAGTCACAGCTAAGAGGCCTTTGAAGGTAGAATTTTCACTCTGGTGATTGGGAAAGATTCCAGGAGAAAGCAGGTGTTAGACAAACCCTGGAGGAAATCTAGCTACAGATGGAGAGAGTAAGTAAAGAAAGACAGTGATGATTGCATGGGGGAGTGTCAGGCACAGAGCGGCCTGATTGAAGGATAGTCTTTGTGTTGAGTTGTGAAAATCATCGTTTGGAGTTGCAATTTTGAGTTTTTGCTACCCCTATCTAAATGTCAATTACACCAGAATCCACCCTCCATAAAAGTTTTAATGCTTGTGTATTAAAAAAAATCATATTTTATTTCACACATGAAAGTTAGGCAGACTCATCTCCATAAAAACAAATAAACAGATATTGCATAATTTTAGTGAACTCAGAGATGTGAGGAAATATGTTGATAGAAAAGTTACCCTTCTTAGTTTTTAAAAGGAAACTTCAGCATAAGATATAAGTTGGTGGCATAAGTGACTGCCTGCCTGGCAAGAACAAAGTGCTAAATTTGATTCCTGGTACAAAAAAAAAAAAAAAAAAAGGAAACTTCAAATCAATATTTCCATAAAATTTTCTTTTTTGTTTATAATTTATAGACAGTATTGCGTTCCTAATATTTCTTAATACCTGTAACAATGGGCAGGCACCTCTCAGTAGTAAAGGGTGCCCATTTTACATTGACAAAGCTTTTTCATATTCCTTATTCCTCTTGCGAAGTTAGTATTGTTCTCAATTGTGTTCTTGCTGCTAAGAGTTGTCCATAAAATCACAGAACTGCATAAGAGACTGAATTCAAGACCAGGTCTCTTGACTCCCAGTCTGCAGCCCTTCTAAGCCTGGTTTCCACAGCAGAAGCGTCTATTGTGTGGACCAAAATAAAAGCCAGAAATCCTCCAAGGGGGGAGAATGCCACAGACAAGTGCATCTTCCTCACAGTGGTGGGAGCAAAAGTTGATAAGCATCATTTGGAAAAAGCAATTTGATGAAATATACTAAAAACCCTAACACCCTACACTTTGACCCAGTAAATCCACTTCTAGGAATGTATCCTAAGGAATTAATGAGATATGTGGCCAAAGGTTTACATAGAAACATGTTAACTGGAATACTATTTATAATGCCTAATGATGGGAGGTTAGCTACCAGCAATGGTATAATCTTATGATGGAATATTTCAAAGTCATTTTAAAAATCTCTTTTGAGGATTTTATAAAAAGTATGAATGGTAATAAAATATTGAGAAAATATTTGTAATGTAACAGAATGAAAAAGAATCTGCATTCATAAAATGTAATTAACAAAGAAAAAAGAAAGATACCAAAGGTTAATAATGCTTAACTGCAAGTGAAGAGATTACAAACAAATCTTTTAAAATTTTTGTGCCTGTTTCCCAAGTTTCCTGTAAAGAGGAAGTAATAACTTTATAATCAGAGTAAAGTTTATATTTTAAAATTTTAAAGTGGTAAAATCAGTCAATAAGAATAAAAATAAAGAGGAGTTAGGGATTTAAAATGGTTGTTTTTACCTAGATTGACCTATAAGCCGTATAGCTCATGTTCAGGAAACACTAACAATCATAAATACTGTGTGACTTTGTTACATTTCCAAGGGAAAGATTAAGGATTTTTGATTTGAAGATGGAAACCACAATTGCAGTAGAGCATGTAACAAACACTTAGAGCTGGAAGAGACTGGATCTTAATAGTTGATCACTTCAAGACCCAAGCTAGTTTGGCTGAAAGACAGGAGCAGGGCTCTAGCTAGTCTTATTACAAGTGCTCTTGACAGTTTCCCATACCTTGCAGTGGTTTTTTTCCTCCTCTGGTTTGGGCCCTGGTCTGTTCTGTGCTATAAAGAGAAACAGAGTCATCAGACAGCTACACACAGAGCAAGCAAAGCCAAAAGAAATGTTGGAACTTTGTAGGTGGAAAAGAAAGATGTGCAGTAGTGGTAGCAAACTCAGGCACTGGATTCAGGGTTAATGCTTTGCTTTTGGAGGAGACTTCAGTCCTTGGCGGCCTTCCAGTCTGGATTTGGATAATTCATCAACAGGAAAACACATAGCTGGCGTGCTCTGTATTTACTTTGCTTTTCTCTAGGTTGCAACATAAATTTCCCAAGTTGGAAAGCTTTAAGGTCAGGAAGACTTTTGGGGAGTGCAGGGCCTCTCTTCCAACTGGAGGGAACCATGGCTACCCCCATCTTGGGACAAGGTAGGCTCTAGCCCACAGGGTTTTGCCGCCTAAGACAGTGCCTGCTCTGTTTGACTCCCAGGGCAGACTGTAGAAGGACGGGTGGAAAACTTGACTTCTCCAACTTAGAGCTCCAGGACTGCTTTGGAAAAAGTCCATGTATACCAGGGGAGCAGAAGCCTTGAGAAATTCTCATTGGATGACTTTACAGCAGACTTGCCATGAAGAATGCCCAAAGGTATTTCAGTGGCATCTGGACTGTAATACTTCATCAATTCTAAAAGCAACCACTACACCACCACTAGAATATTCGTACTCTCACTCCCAACATTTCCAATGAGCAGAGACACTGACACTGGAAGCTGCCACATCCAATCCAGAGCGACTGTCAATGTAACATTATAGAAACTGAATATGTGTCAGAAGTAGATTTAGATTCTTTGGGTTAATATTATTTTTGCAATTAGGTAATGAACTGATATTAATTTTCCTGTGAGATGATATTAGGTTAATTTACTCCAGAATAATCTTACATTTTAAAAATTAAAAATGGTGCCTCTACCTTCTCATTATCAATCAAAGTAGCAGCACCATAGAAACATGGCCATTTGATCCACAATTGTGCAGTTGAATAAGCACTAAAAATGACAAATTATCATACTCTGACAGATCTTCATGTTTAAGTCCTCCAAAAACTGTTCATTTGTGAATCGTTAAACTTAATCAATTATTTTTCCTATAGCAAGATAACCTCTTTCATAAATAGAAATCTACAAATAATACAGCTGTTTATATCTTATATATAATAATGCCACAGTATGTAGAAATCAAGCTTATGAAAATAAAGCTAAATAGTTTACCCTTTTTTTGACCTTCACAAAATATAAGTGCTCTCTCTACGGCTCCATAAATTGTTCAAAACCCTTTAATGATGCAAATGTGCTGACAATGTTCCCACACTTGCTGGAACTACGGTCCTGTTAATATTTTGAAAATTACTTTAATTAACCTTATTTCATCTTGTAGTAGTGGTAGAACACTTTAATATTTTAACTATACATTAATTTGCTTCATCATTAACCTTGGATTTTGCCCTTGGAAATTACAGCAATTTATAATGTGAGTTGAACCAGGTACATTAGAACGATACATATGCTCGGTCCTGTCAATAGCTTTAGTGGTTAGGATTCTCTGGTCTACGGATGATGGAAATGCCTCTTAGAGAGGGGGCAGTATTCAGCAGAGAGCTCCAGGGATGTAAAATCGTTGGCCAGTGATGCTGATGATGAAAGGATTCTGAATGGCTGAGCCTAGACCGGGGACTCACCTCACCCACCTAACCTATCCTTCTGGGCTCAGAGGATCCCATTACAGAAGAAGGGAAGAAGGAGGGGAAATAGCGGTCAGCCCCACAGCATCCACTATAACAGTTAATCAAATTTAGAGTAAATAAAATTTACTTTAATATTAAGAACATATACTACAGCCCTCCAAAAGCTCTCGTCTCTCCCTCTTTTTGGGCACATCGAAACAGCTAAATACTACCATATGCCACTGAATCCTGGGTTTTATATCAATATGTTCAACTTGCCACAATCCTGTCTTTATTCGTTTTCAGAAGTCCTCCAGCGTCTAATTCACGCATCAGTGTCATGGGCACTGTGAATACCAGAGGAAAGGTATTCACTGAAGTCCCCATTTCCAGAGTTTCAGACAGGGAAAGTCACAGAGGCAAGGACAGGAGTTACCGGTGAGCGCTTAGCGTTTTCAGGCTGTTTCTGGAAATGCCGTCACAGGCCAGAAGAGGGCGCTTTCCGCGTGGAAGCCCCAGCTGCAATCGCAAAGGCGGCAAAAGGCAGGCTGATTTCCAGATTTGTTCAGAAGCCTGTGGCACTAAAATTCGTATCTCTGCTTTTCTTGTGTTAACATCATCTTCATTTTAAACACATTCATCCACAGAAGATGATGTCATATAACCATAGGAGGTATATTTAAAAATAGCTTAAGTATACTGTTTTGCAGATATCAGGGTGACATTTAATTCCCACAAGGACTGCTGAGTGGGCCGGCATGGGGCAGGGAGGTTATGACAAGCCAGGGAAGAGCCCTGAGAAGCCACCAGTCCCAGTATGTATACTCACACTGCTGCTATGCTTGAGAGTGTGTGTCTTCTTATGACTGCCCAGTAGAATGGAGGAAAGGAAAACTCCTGGGAACGTAAGAGTTTGGGCTAAGTTCCTCCTGGTTCAGACAACTTTGCCTCTATATATAAAAATGGGGGAGGGGCAAGGGTTCAGTGGATGAAGGGAGTACCCCACAGGATCACATGAGTCTCCCAGATCAAGGCAAGTCCCTGGAGGTCCCTGGCTCAACACCCTTTTTTTCTTTATGTCCAGTGAGATTGCGACAAGTTCACTGTCACAGAACTAGGCAAGGCCCCAAGGTTCCTGGATGGGCAAACAGAAACCTTCATGAAACCATTATCTTTCCTTGTGCTTTATTTATCGAAGTTTAACTGTTTAACAGACAATACCAAGTCACAATGGCCTAACATGATGGAAGGTGCATTTTGCTCACAGAAGCACCAGTGTTTGGTGGGCACTTTCCACACAAGATTCAGGGACCCAAACATCTTTAGTGGCTCCACTGTCCCTGAGGACCTCAGTGTTTGCTGCTGGATCTGTGCATCTGGCTGAGGTGAGTGCAGCGCCAGTGTGAAGAAGGGTGGTGCAGGAAATGAGCAGGCTGGGAAATGGGAGGCTCATGGCTGCTTACATTCCACTGGCCAAGTCTCACCACAAGGGAGCCTGGGAAATTTAGTCAGGCTGTGGGCACAGGAAATAGAGCGGACAGGTTTAGACAAGTGCATGGCTGGGCCTGTCACATCTGTCTCAGCTGAACTCCTAAGCCAGTAAGTTGACAGCTGTTCATTTCAATTTGAGTGTTTGGAAGACTGACATTGACTAGCACAGGGCATATGGTCTTTGGGATAGGACAGACTTGGGTGTGAATGCTGCTGGGTGACCTTGGACAAAGAATTAGCCTCTTTGAGCCTTGGGGGTTTTTTATGTGTAGGGGGGAAGGAAATGAGATTATTTTTCAGAGTTGCAGTGGTGGTTAAATGAGATAATGGATATAAAATATTTATGTTTCAAATAATACTTCTTTGTAGAAACTACTGGGACCAGATGAGGGGCAGGAAGGAAACAGACTTCTGGTGTCCCATTTTAACAACCTTAGATGCTAGTACTGCCCAGGGAACATGCTCCATCGTACACCAAAAGTGGTGGCACATTCCCTGGTCTCTTGCTAAATTTCCAAGTATTCATTCCAATACACATAGGAATTTGAAAGGAAAACAAAACGGAAAAACATGTCTCTAAACCCACAGTCACATTTGCTTCGATTAATGAAATTCAGTCACCAGGGCATGCAGTTGTGGCCACAGTTTTAACCCTCCTTGCTCAGTCTGAACCATTCACATCTGGAAAGCAGCGGCCCCACTATTTTCTTTTGAAAAATGTATTCTTTCTGAGAGCAATGGAAAAAACAAGTGATTTAAAAAGAAGTATCAGTTTTCACTTGCAGATTCTGGTGCTGGAGAAGGAAAGAGAAATGCTTTCCTCCCTGGGTAAGACCATGGACATAATGGGCTTCAACAAATACTTGCCGATTGGATCAGTAAACATTTTTACGCAGGCAATGGCAATGAAAATAATCGTTTTCCCTGAAACATTAATATTTTTGGTGTAGTGCTGCATTTTAGGATTCAATTGTGAATGTTTGCTAACAATGAAGTGCGGGCATGCGTGCGCAGACACACACACACACACACACACACACACACACACACACACACACACACACACACACACACACACTCATGTCCACATTCTATGGGAAGGTAAATGAAGAAGCCTAATTGTCTCTCTGTAGCACATTGTCCTTTAAAATAACCTCCCATCCCTGACTAGTTAAGCTTAGTGGCGATAAGATATTGAAAGCAATAAATAAGATGACGTCTGGGGCTCAGACTGTTAGCAGTTCCTCCCATCCCCCACGAAATTATTGCCCAAAATGGCGCCTAAAATCACAAAACGTGGTCCTGCAGTGCCCCCTGGTGCCTCTTTCATGGAACTGCCAAAAACGGTAATTGCGTCCAGCCCTAGTCGTTAGCATAATCTTGATTTATTTATGAGCCCTGGATTTGGGGGCGGGGGCGCGGGGGAGAGCAGATTATGTGGAAAGCAGTAGACAGCCGGGAAATTGAAACTCCTTTCTTTCAGGCCCCTTTCCTAATGGCTTGCTACTACAATGTCCAAATAATTGGTATATTAACCAGTATGAGATTTAAAAGCTGAAATCATGTATTATCTTGAAAAGAAGACTTTCACCTTCAAAAATTATTAGCTTTTAATCTTTTTTTCCTAAGAAGACAGATTATTAAGCAGTTTCTTTTGCCAACTTAGACATTCTTGGTAAATCAATTGGACAGAGGATAGTTTTTAATTTCAGAGATTAATTATCATATGTAATTGAGTCATTCTTTATTTTTTCATCAATCACACTTATTTAAGTAAAAGACATATAGAGCCAGTCCATGAAATAAGAATGAAGGTTGTTGGTAAAAGTACAATATTCTAAAGACTGTATTTTTTCCTTTAAAAAAAAAGCATTGACATTTATTCCAGTAAGGATATTCCTATTACCTGGAAAGGGGGACTGGTTAAATTACACATGTTTAGCAAGCAGAATTGGTGGAAGATAATCATGATAAAATGAGCATTTTAGAGGACGAGTGTTTGTTGATGAAACTGGCTTACATCTAAACACTGCAGCAAAATTATAAAATGTCATGAAAACAGAAGGGCTTTTCTCTTTTCCACCTCTTATGATGGCAAAAGTCATTTTAGCTCAGTTTGCAGTTAAAAGTGCCAGGCATTATGCTCAGTCGGGCACAGGTAGAGCCCCTGACCCTCAGGTGCTCTCAGCTTTCCTCCTCCGCAGAGGGTGGACGAGGCGGAGAGGCTGCCATGTAGGATGTGGACTTGGGAGACAGGGATTAGCCAGAGGACGACAGAGGGGCAGGGCACTGCAGAAGCGGAAACTGACATCGGCCAGTAGCCTGCAGCACATCTAGCCAGTGTGGATGGGTGGATCAGTAAACCCTGAGAGGGTCCCCCAAGGTGCTGCACAGAACCCCAAGGAGGCTCATACTAAAGGCCCCTGCGGTTCCCCAAAGGGTTTAGGCAGGAGAACCTCAGCAACCCAACAGCCCAAGGGAGGCTCGAGGAAACCAGCTGAGGTTGACAGCACCTTGTCTATGGGATGCGAATTCTCTCCTTTTGCTTTTGGAGACCAGTCACCAGGGCTGACCGGAGGTCCTGGTATTGTAAGGAACAGGTGCACTGTCAAGAAAGGACAGGCGCTTTGGAGCTTGATGGGTCTTCATTCAAAGCTCCACTTGGCCACTGCCAGCCTAGGACAGGTTTCCTGACCTCTTTCAGCCTGTTTTGTCTCAGGTAAACTAGGCATGACCTACTTCGCAGGACTGGAGAAGGCAGGTGGGATATGATTGGCAAAGGTGCTGTCATGGCAGGTGGCTTGTAAATGGGAATTAGCTTTCATTAAAGTGAAAATGATTCCCATCACAAAAGCTCCAGACCAAGCCAGTCCCCTGTAAAGGTCATGTATCTTTACAATTAATGCTTCTGCTTGTAGCCTGGAACCTTCACCATGGACTCAAACCTCCAAAACCATGAGTCAAAGTAAACCTTTTCCCTTTGTAAGTTAATTGGCACAGGTATTTCATTATAGTGACGGGAAGCAGATCGATGCCTAGGGTGCTCTGGTACCGTTTAATTTGCTGTACAGTGTCTTCCTGTCATCAGCTTCTTCCTCTTTCCAGCCATCAGTCAGGAGTCGATGACTCAGCCATTGGTGCTGCAGATGCAAAGGGAACTGCTGTGATGAGGGACGATGGGTCTGGGGCGGAAGCTGTCAAAGGGGCCTGGTATTAACTCTATGGCCTGTGCTGGAAATCTGGGCGGATGTTTGGGTAACTGCAGAAACAGAGTAAGTAACAAACACATCCATGGTCTGTGGGGCCACACCTGGAGCTATGGCACTGTGTGGGTCTGAGCTGAGCCACAGGTGCTGGAGGGGTTTTCTGCTTTCTGGTGCTTGAGCTAGAACATTTACTTGTTAAAATGTATCAAAAATTTCATTTTTAATTTTGTTGTCATTGTTTAAGTTATATTTATGTAGATTGACTCTAAATTTTATTTTAGGGGGAAAGGATAGTGTTGATACATGTTTATTGTGAGGAGGGCTGTGGAATGCAGGATAAAGAGACAGGAAAGAGGTGAGCATCTTGCTGGAGAGTGAGGTTAGTGCGGGCTCCCCGTTGGCCCTGGGAGCAGAGACCCCCCCACTGAGAAAAGGCTAAATCTCTTGCATTACAAATGCTGCTAGTGTATAAATCTTCAAGCCGAGGTGGAAAGAGCTCTGCGTTCTGAGCTTGATGTCTCCACTTACTTCTTCCTTAACATAGTTTCTGCATCTACAAAATAACAGAGCCCGTGTGTTAGTTACTTTTCTCAGTGCTGAGACAAAATACCTAATACCCAAGGTGAAAGGAGGAAAAGTTTATTTAGCTCACAATTTGTAGAGATTTCAATCTATAGTGAGCTAGCGCCACAGCAGGGTGGCTGGGCAGAAGGAGATTGCAAAAGAGAAACAGTTCATGGCAGGCAGAAGGAGCAAACTACAAGTGGCAAGCAGTGACCCTCTTTCTATTCCTTCTGTCTTACCCAGGCTACTTGCTGTTAGAGTGAGTAGCTCTCACTGGGGTGGGCACCCTTAATCCTACCCAGAACTATGACAAACCAATCACTGATGGTGGACTGATGTAGTGATCACATACCCTTGATACCAACATACATACTCCAGATTCAGCCAGCTCTAAAAAGCGTCATCCACAACTGTGTGAGGCTTTGGGGGGACATCTAGATAGAAACAGTAACAGTCGATGACCTCTTAGGACCCTCTTTTGCTAAAATTCTATGAATCATCTACAGCTGCAAAAGTGCAGTAAATCTGTTTTTTTTAGACCTAGATAATGAACTTTATAAAGTGGCATAGATTTTTTTTCTAAAATCTAACTATCATTGAAGAAAGAGTTGTACTAGTATTGTTTGGACAATTAAATGCAGATGTCTTGTACTCTGAGTAACTGATTGAAAGATAGTCATATGCAATGAATAACCTAATATCATGTTTTGAAATTTTGGAGATATTTTTTCTCTATAAAATAATAAAATAAAACAAAATAAAATCTAACTCTAATGATCATTAGCTGTGTGCCCTTGAGCTAGCTAATAATTTGTCAAGATGGGAGTAATAGTTATCCATACTTTTAGTACTATGAAATTGGAATGAACTAATGTTTTCAAAGCAAATTTAAATGAGGTAATGCTTCCCAAATATGCCATGCTGTCCAGTTTTGCAAGATAAAAAAGAGATAGGTTGCACGGCAATGTGAATGTATTTAACACTGGTTGACTGCACACTTAAAAATGGAAGACACTTTTTAATTCTCAGTTTTAAAAATTGGAGTTCAAAAATATACACTTATGTATGCACGCTGTTTAATAATCACATGCAGCTATTATTATGCTGCTTTTCTTTGGCTTTCAAGTGGGCCGTCATCTTGCCCATTCTCTCATTCCATGAAGAGGACTCTGCAGTGCGTAAAGCACCAGGAAGGCAGCGGATACTCAGTGAAGAGCATCACTGCTGACTAAGGTGGTGAGAGGCTGCTATGGTCCCAGAAGGGAGCCAGGGGAATAAGCAGCCGCCGCTGTGGGTGATTAAGTGACATGGAGGACAAGAGCAGGACAGGTCTCTATCTGAACCCTTGTATGCTTCTGTAGGGAAAGCCCGCGGGTGGCGGAGGGTGCAGGTAAAGGAGGTCCCAGTGGGGAAAGTCTTACTGCAACTTTCGGGGCCTGAGCCAAAGTTTGGAGGACACAGAAGCTATGAGGCAGGAGTGACACACGCTGGATCCTCTGATTTTGTGACAGGGAGGCTGGTCCTACATTTGCCACTAAAGTAGTGGCACTGAAGTAGTGACAATGAGAGTGACAATGAGAGTATTAAAAAATAAAGTAATGGTTTCAGTAGGGCAGTGCTGGGAGTGAAAAAGTACAACTAAATAAAAACGATCATGAAATCTGCTGTCATTCCTTTCTGGAGGGTCAGGGCTCATCTGCAGCAAGGAGACATCTGGCTGCATCCCCCATGTATGTGAATGTGGTCCAGGCAGGGACAGGAGTCCCATGCTCACCCATCCCCATGGCCAGGCTTCCTCACTGCCCAGAACCTGTGAGATGTGCCCCTGTGTCCCTGCAGCGCACCTCCCCCACCCAGCCTCCCCCGCTGGAGATGTGATGGGAAGCGATGGTCCTTTCTCTGCCACACTTGTGAGCACTTGAGTTAATCTGTATCTGGGCTTCCTGACTCAACAAATTATTTTATGCATTTGCTTTATTGCAGACTAGTGGTTATAATAAAATTAGCTCTATTCCACATTATTGGTTCATAATTAGAATTACATGAACAAAACTGATACAATCTGGCCATGTCTTCTATGGCTGAGCAATTGAACTGACTGCACAATTTCTTCTCCTTTTTTTCTCCTGCAGCTTCATTTGCAGGTTATGTTCAAAGCCCTTAGAAGAATAAGACCTATTTCAGTTGGATTTTTCTACAGCTCCTAGGTAGGGTGACTATATAATTCAATACTCAAACTAGGACAGTTGTGACTGTGGAAGGAAGGCTATTAATAATCAAGCCAGGACAATAGCATAAACTATAGCAGGGCTGCAGGCAAACTGGGACAGGTAGTCATTCTATTTTTAGGGGCAAGCTGACCCCGTCTCACTGTCATCATTTAATCTTTTTAGGCAATGCTGCTATTCCTAATTGCTTTTTTAAAAAGTTAATTTGGGCCAATCATCTTTATAAATTAAAATTTCCTTCTTGTGATATGATTGGCTATTGTGCAACCTCAGAACGAATTTGAGAACTTAAGATCGTGAGTAGCAAAGAGTATGTTAACATCCAGACATAGGCGATTGCTTGGGACTTCTTTTGATATGACAACTGCAAACTTTAAGAGGAGATCTGGGCTGGCATTGTTTTATGCCAAGCTCATGACCTGGCCCAAGTCTGAAAACATACTTACTTTCTCTTAAGGCACAGGAAGCTTTGTACAGTGACAGTAAAGTCTCAGTTCCTTCCACAAATATCAGATCTGAGCAAATGAAAAATCCACCCTTTGGCATCAAAATAAATACATACCAGTAAATTTGTTCTTCTGGGAAGTAACTTCATTTAGAATTAGCCGGGTGGCATCTGGAGATCCTGACCTTGACTCTAGGTTGATTCAAGTGAAACTGGCTCTTTAGTGTCCCTCTTTTTAAGATGGCCACCAAATGTCCATTATCCACTCTTGGCTAGCCAAGCGATAGCTTTCTGTGCTAAAGCATGAAGCTTTCTTCTTTTGGTTTATCTAGTGATCCTGAAATACATGAGTCTGAAGCAAAATCAGGTAAAGTACCTTCCATCCTGGAAGCTGCAGATTATGCCTAGGAT
Organism: Hydrochoerus hydrochaeris; assembly: GCA_004027455.1. Taxonomy (NCBI): domain Eukaryota; kingdom Metazoa; phylum Chordata; class Mammalia; order Rodentia; family Hydrochaeridae; genus Hydrochoerus; species Hydrochoerus hydrochaeris. The sequence continues at coordinate 193,467 of PVLA01000270.1, forward strand.
TGCCCCACTGTGACACCAGATTGTGTGAAGATCATTATGATTATGTACAATGGCAGATGTAGCAGCATTACTGTGTGAGTCATTATTCTCAGTGTTTGCTGGGTGGTGCTGAAATATTTTGGCATCACTGACTGAACTGTAGTGTATCCAAATCTGTGTATGATCAATCCTGTTGTAGCAGGGGTGCCCCAGTTGGATGTGGTTTAGATTGTTACTTAATGTCAGGAGCAACCTATACTTAGCAGGGGGATAGTGGTCTCCAATTAAAATCAATATAGAGCCTTGGTTAGCTTTGAAGAACAGATGATTCCCAAGGAGGCAAAGAAAGCAGTGGGCTTGATTCAGAGGTGTACACCACCTAATTATTTAGAAGACTAAGACAAAAGGATCACAAGTTCAAGTCCAGCCTGGGCAGCTTAATGAGCCCTTGTTTTGAAATAAAAACAAATAAATGACTGGGGATTTAGCTCAGTTGTAGAGAGCTTTCTTAGCATGTGTTCAGTCCCCTGTACCAGAGAGAGAGAGAGAGAAGGTGATAGAGAAAGAAAACAGAAAGAAGGAGGGGAGAGGTAGGAGGAAAAAGGGAATAAGGAGAAGGAGAGAAAAGGAGGGAAGGAAAGAAGAAAGGAAGGAAGGCAAAGAAATACATTAGAACTCCTGATGGTTTAATTGAACAATTTACAATTCACCCTACATTCTGGGTGAGCTTAGCAACCAACCAGTGACAATCCGAAAGAAAACTATGTAAGGATGAGATCATATTTTCCCTTTAAACAACAAGATTAGAAAGTGGCGGATGCATAGGAGCTGCACCACCACTTGCAGCGTGCAGAAGAAATTTGATCACTCCCCGTCACTTGTATGATGGGCCTCAGCCCCCCAAGGCTGGTGCCATGCTGGCATCCACACTGACACCGACCGAGCACCATGGAGGGACAGCTGAGGCCCAAGGGTGAGGCCCCTGAATGCCTCCCACAAGGAACTGCTGATGAAGCAAGTCTTCCTCCAGGCCCACTTGATGGTCTCGTACCAGGATTGTTCTCGCTCCTATCTCATAATAAACCTGTCCATGCTGTGCATGCTTGTGAGGAGCGTGCGTGCTGCTGAGCAGGGGCACGGTGGGAGCACTTGATGTCTCGTCGGCCATGATTAAGGGACAAATGGTGTGTGGGGGGCTGCTCTTTGTTTATTTTGTAGATAAATCTCGTCTCTAATCCGATGCACAGCAATGTCTTGTGTGAAGGAAAAGAAGCCCCCCCACCCATGCCACACGATATCCATATAAATCACAGGTTTTATTCCTCTGCTGCGAAGGGGCGCTGCAGATTGGAGCAACGTCGCACACTCTCATTGGGTGATGCTTCATTACTTGGTGGAAAATCCCCAGGGCCAAAACATTATTTAAATGTGCTATGAAAATAAATGTGATTTATATATGTGTCGTCTGCAGAGACATTCTTCTCTGTTACTGCAGGTGCTGTCATGCATCAGGATTAGCGCCTCGATTTATCACCAGTTCGAGCCACACACATGCTCAGTGACAGGATGATATCCACGTCCCCAAAAGTTCCAGAAAGGAGATGGTGTTTGCTGAGTGTTGGGTTTTAGCTGTTCGATGGTGTGGTTGACTTTTATGGGTTGAGAATGTGTGTGCAGGCACGTGCGTGCCTGTGCATGTTTGTGGGAAACCCAGGCCACATTTTGTTTGAGGGATGCAAAGAACAGATATTTGTCTTCAGATGTATCAATTTCCAGTGACAGCAGAATGATATTTCTGGTCAAAAGAGAAAGAAGAAAGCACAATCTTTAGTTTGCCTTAGGGCTGGAGCCCATATGCTTAGCTCAAAGTAAGTGGAAGTATCAGAAATGCAGGTTTTAGCTAATGAATGTCAGCAGGCTCTCAGCAGAGTGGGATATGAGCAGCAGGCAGGAGTGTGCTCGGGATGTTTCCATTACCAAAGACCATCTTCAGGGAACGGCTCTTCTTAGAGGAGTGAACAAGTCCCCCAGACCAACAGCAGTCTGTTCCAAAGAGCTCCCACAAGCCTTCCAAAGCAGGGGGCTGACTTTGGCCCCTACCTCATGACATTCAGTGCCAGCCCATCTCTCCACACATGAAACTTAAGACTGGGGAATTCAACAGAACTGATGGGACATTGAACCTGCTACACTGTCTTCACTGGGGCTCTCCCTTAATGTCTCATGTCAGAGATGAAGCCCACAGAGATAAATATCCCAGGTCTTGGAATTTTGTAGACCTGGAGAATTGGGGTCTTCTGCTCCTAGAATCCTCTTCTCTAAGCATTTACTTAAATGGCAGCAACGTGTGTCTTGCCAGTCTTGTCTCTTGTTCCTCTACAATCTGTCATCCAGATTTCAGGTTCTCAGTGATATCTTAAGTAAGATGTCCATCAAATCATTTTTATGTATTCTAAATTAGCAAAAGTAACTCTGGGAGCCTAAATAGGAAGCCTTTAAATAACTCATTTTGAAATAAATTTAGATCCTCATATAGTTTTTAAAAAATAGTACCTATCCTTCACGAATTCCTACCTATCCTTCACCAAGTACCCTGCCAACACTCTACATTTGCCTCATCATTCTGTGTGTGTGTGTGTGTGTGTGTGTGTGTGTGAATGAGTGTGTGTGCTTGTGTCTGTTCTTTTGTGATGGTTTAGGAATAAATTCTAGCAATGCTGCCTCTTTATCCCTAAAAACTCTATTGATTTACATAACCACAATGCAGTTACCAAATCCAGGGAATTAACATTTCCACAGTATTATTTAATGTGCAGACCTTATTCAAATTTCAGTCATTGTCCTTGCTACCAAATAATGATGATGATGATGATGATGATGATGATGATGGTGGTGGTGGTGGTGATGATGTTTTTTCCCCTTACCTTGGGGTTGTGCTGTTTATGTCTTATTTATGGAGACTTCTATGAAAGAGTTAAATTTGCTGAAACTTTAGGCTATTGAACCTATAACTAAATATTATCTTTAAAAATCTGTATATGGTATATCTATAACTCTCCTTACCTTGACAGGTTACACGTCATAACTGGCAAATTTAAAACTTTTATGTCTTTGAAGTAAAAAAAATATCACCTGGTTCATTCAATTCCACGCAAGTCTCTTAAGTAGCTGTTCGGTTGAGAGCTGCGTGGTTCTTCTGGAAGGCTTGGCCGAGGCTTTGACTTTGAAAGGAGAGTAAGTAAAATTGAAAAAGTCTAAGGAGTGTTTTGGCCAAGTGTTGTTAAGATTGAGTAATTTGGTCTGCAAATGTGTTTCAGAGAAACAATGCCTGGTGACACTGTGCTACTGGGAGTGCCACTCATTAGAGCTGTTAGAGCAGCTCCCTGAAGCACACAGTGTGTCCAGAGAATGGGCAGGGCGTGAAAAGACAACATTGCTCTGGGACTGAGTGCTGTCCTCGAGGAGGATTAGTGAAAGTCCTTTATAATGCTGGTGTTGACAGACAGGACTAGCGTCTGTTTTATAGGCTATCACCTGAATTCTATCAGACTTCTCCTGTGGGTACCAGTCATGTTCCAGCCAACATGATTCAACTTGTGGCTTATCCAAATCGGAGTAATAATAAGCCATGTTCTAAGGGCATTTATTTAGCCATGCACATTCCCATATAGTCAACTTGTTATAAAACCAAGCAAATAAGGGCTTCTGTTTCTCCTGTTGGTGCATGGGGAGGGTATGAGAATAATCAACTTGTCCCCCTCTGAGAAGTAGCCATGCAGAAGGTTTGTAAAAGCTCTTTATTCCTCGTGGGGAAATGATTTTAGTCTTAGGAAGGAAACACATGGCTTTCTTCTTACAGCCTCAGACTCTCTTGCCAGCTGCATTTATTTCCCTGGGCCTGGCACTAATGAAAGGGGACTTTGATGAGCTGTGGGAGCGGTCAGCCCAGCCAGCGGGAGGCGGAGCCCCTCAACGGTTTGAAGGTGCTTGCTGGAAACTAGAGTACTTCTGCCTTATCTCCAGCACACATCTGGAGAGACATCACTGGCTTCTGATGAAAACTCCACAGTGCCTGGTTTACCTGCAAGATGGTTTTCTGCAGGTTGGGTTCCTAAGGGATACCGGGAAGACAAACCAACTCCTGCATTCAGACCTGGTGTCACTCCTTGTCCCTACTGGGTCTGGGGTACTTTAAGGCAAACTCCTGCCTTTTTTATTTAAATGTTTTTTTAAAGGTGTTAGCAATCTGTCTTATATTCTCCCACCCCCGCTGGGATTTATGATCCAGTTCGTATTTTACTACACCATCTTGGCAGGCTCCCCTCGTTGAAATTCAAACCCAAGCAACTTGATGGGGGAACAGACATAAAAATATTAATTTGGTGGATATTAAAAAAAATCACACTGGTTATAAATCAGGGACTGTCCACTGGTTCCTTTCATCATCTAAATGGTCCTTCTAACCAGACCACAAATCTTACTGGGGAGGAGGGGCTCTGGGAGGTGGGGGTTCCCTTCCTGAGGGTTTGGAGACAGCTTACATCCAACACTTCCTCAAATCTGGCTTTGTTTTTTAGAGGTAATAAAAAGTGAGCACTTCTGGTACAGGCAGGCTAATTAGCTGGCCTCACAGAATCAACTTGGGGCTTAAAAGAAAGTTGGCTTGGTCTAAAAACAGTCAAGTGGTGCAAATGTCTAAATGTTCATTAAAAATAGTGTTTGGGAGACTCGAGATGAGTACTCCGCTTCATCCAGGCACAGGAAGCCTATTTAGTAACGACGGTGGTGGATGGAGAGAAAGGAGGGTCAGGCTGGCAAGGGCGGGGAGCAGCACCGTGCAGCATGCGTGTACCTGGAACCTGCCTGAGGGCAGGGTTAGTGTGTCTGGGTCTCCACTGACACTTTCTGTGCCAGCTTTGGATTTTACCAGGAAGCCTTAACTAGATATGACCAGGGGAGGGAAGGCAGTGCCATTCCTGTTGGGTGGAACAAAGAAAAAGTGGTGAAGAATTCCTTCTCCTGTAATGATATTTTAATGGACTCTTTCATTTCCATCTTACTCCAGATCCTTACAGCTAAAAGACTCTTGATGGGTACTTTAAAATTTCATGAAAACTCTGGGAATTGGCTTTTAACAACTGTAGATGCTTGGAAGGCTCAGTACTTCTACAAGAAGAGGTTAATAAAATAGAAAGCTGTTCCTATCACAAATATCTGTATAGGCAAAAATGTCTATAGTCCTGATGTGAAATTTGTTAGCATTTTAGAAACTCAAGATTCTATTTAGTGACACAAAATCTAGCAAATGAACTCAAACTTTCATACAGACAGGACTGAAGTTAACATGCATGTTATAATGAAGCTCCTAACACAGTTGCATCTTGAGGATAAAAGAAAAAGAAAATCTAATAACTGGGAAGGGAGGAGCATTCAGTTTCGTATAAAAAGCAAAGCAGCTTCTTGATTCAAAATATGAGTATGATAGCAGCAACCATTGTGAACCAATGCTGTGGTTTTTGAAGGTTAAAATTTGGTTTGTATTACTTCTTTGTCATCTTTAGAGACAGCATTGAAGAAGAGCCTCATTTCTCCCTGCAGAGAATAATGATGAAAATTTATTTCATTTTAAATAGAGATATTTTTTCCCACTTGGTTACCATGCATTCTAATACTGACAGTGCCTTGGTCTTGAAAAATGATATTCTCATCTCTGAGAAATGGAAGGCGAGAGAAGGCAGAGTCATTCTGAGCTTCACTCTGAAGCAATTATTAGCTCTTCACAGCTCTCGACAAGAATTGATTTTATTTTTAGATTATTAAGCTGCAGGGGCAAGGAAGTCAGGATATGTGACCTACTTTTGACCTTGTAGATTGAATTCTTCTAGAATAGATTCAATATTGAAAAGGAAAACTTCTTTAAAAGCATTTTATGCCTTCTATTCTCCCCAAATTCACTTTGATTTTTTTTCTCTCATTTTACCAAAACCTTCAGTCATAAGGACAAATGAACAAATAGATTGTGCATACAAACATAGACACATCTGAATTAATTGAAATTTCCCAAAGAAGTTTAGAAGTGAAAAACAACCTCCTAAAAAAGTGATCTGATATCAGGTATATTTGATGTCATCATCATCAATATGGCCCCTCCCTGCATGCAGAATGGTTAGGTGTCAAGCTACTCACATGGAGGGCAGTCACCTTACTAATCCTTTTTGGAAGTAGCATTTACCCATATATTTGCACACTGAATGCAATTGGCCCAAGAAGCCATGAAGGGTCATCTGGCTGGGGTAATGGCTCCACCTAAAAGGCAGAAGGACTGTTCTATGATATGTCTATGTGGGCTTCACACTTTTGCTGAGCCTTCTAAGTGGCTCAGACATGTGCCCAGATGGGTCCTTCCACCTTTAATTATATATGCAGTCTGTAATCCACTAGCTTCTTCCCACCCCAACCTGAGGCTAACCACTCACTCTCTCTTGTGAGCATGTGTTCATTTCTCCCTTTCACTATTCAGGTTATTTTGTAAAATGTACTTTCCTACCTCTAGGCTGTGCAGCTGTTACCAGAGATTTCCAGATGCTTCCCGTGGATGTGTACTCCAGTTTTTTGCTCATCTTGCTTTCTTTGCAGCCCCTGGTTGTGGGGAGTGGCTGAGGTGGAGATCAATGACACATTTGGAGCTAGAGCAAGGCCAGCCTTGAGAACATAGACCTCCAGAGGTGAGCCATATGAACAAGTTGTTGAGACTAGAGCAGGGCCAGTCCAGTAGGTGTCTGGTCTTGGTGTTCTTCCATGTTGACCCAGCACATATAGCTTTAAAAATGTTTTGCTTTCAGTGTTCTCAGCAAAACACTGAGACCTTGCCTTTTTGACTCCATCATGTGCTTCCCCACTTTTTACAGTGTATAAATAAGAGGCAAGTCATGGTGGGTTGTCATTGCCTCTCCATCAGAGAGGTCAGGTCCCACCCAATCCCAGCTTTCCTATTAGTATATGTCTATAGTTTTTCGGTTGTTTCCTTCAGAACCCCACTGGCTGTTTGGGTTGTGGCATCTGGTGCATTTCTGGTAGTAACTGCCTAGTTTGGCACCTAGTGATGTGTTTTCTTCAACTGTTTCTTCTACTCTAGTAGTAACTTCACTTCTTTGAGTCTCAGATTCATTATTTGCAAAATGATAACATATGCAGGGTTGTTGTGAAGATGAAACAAGACAGCACAAGGCCTGGCCCACAGCATGTGCTCTGTAAGCATTTGTGGCCTCTCTTTTCCTCCCAAAGAACTGTGAGAAAAAACTATGTCATGTTTTGCAGTATCTTCCTGTCTTTCTGATGGAGTAAAATATTTCTCTGTGTTGTTACTGTTGAAAACTTAAGCAAAGACTGAGCCACTATACTGTTTCCTGCTTTAAAGCAGGCAGGTTCTACTTTTGTTTGAGTTTTCGGGGCAGGAATGGTCCAAGTGCTTTGATGTGGATGAACTAGTCTGATACGGAGTCACCTGGAGAAACAGGGCCTGAAAGGAATGTGGTAGAAGGTTGGGTACTGATGGCATAGCAATACAAAGTCCTGCATGAAGGGTCACTGAGACCTTGGAAATGAGTCAATCCAAACCTCTCAGTTCTTCCATAGCCACAGCCTCTAGAATGAACCATGACAGGGATACACCCCAGTGAGCAGACCATCACAGTCACAGATGAAATAGAAGGGCGAGTAAAGCAGGGAAGGGCCTAAGGAGATGATGATACCTCTTCTTGGAAAAATGAAGGAAACTTGAAGCATTTTCATTTCTAAAAAGAGCAGTATTAAGGTTTGTGTCTAAATATGTCCCCCAAAACCTCATGCAGTCATAGGGTTTTTCAAAGGTGGCTGAATCTAGGGTATATGATGCTGGAATTAAGGGCGTGTGATTAGTAAATCAGTCCACAGACTGGTTTGGCATAGCTCTGGCTAGGATTAAGGATGTGAGTGCTACACCCACCCTAGATTGGGTAGCCTGCATACAATGTAAGGGACAGAAAGAGGCTTGTCTCTCCCTCCACAGTTGATTTTGTTACCTTGTAGGTGGTTATGAACTGTTCTCTGTAATGACCCTCTGCCAAACTATCCTATCTGGGAGCCAGCTGATTATGGACTGAAACCTCTACAAACTGTGAGCTAATAAACCTTTCTGCCTGTGGTGGATTAACTATTGGTCAGCTTATAACACCGGGACTGAGTCAGCATGGTTCTGGGTGTGGATGCCCCACCTGGAGATTGTTGATAACAGTGTAGGGACAGGACTGCAGGGGCAGATGGTGCTGTTGATCCTCCTGGAGAGGCTCATCATAGTAGTTTTCCTGATATGAATTTAGCTGTTCTTATCATTGGAGGAGCTCAGGTCCTTTTGCTGAGGATGGCTGTGGTTCTTTTTTGGGGGAACTCTGGTCCTTACCTTGACTGTCACTTACCGGCTCCAGTGTAGATCTCTCAGCCTGGTGACACAGATCCTTTATCCCGCTGTGCAGACTTTCTAGCTTCCACCACTGACCTTTGGGATTTCCCAGTGCAGATCCTTGATACAGACTTGCAGAGACATTGTCCTGGGCTCTAGGTCTGTTGCTGGACTCATGTAGGATGTTGCCATGGGAGTCAGGTCCTCAGCTGGACTCTTCAGGTCTCTAGTGCATGGACAGATCACTTACACTATTCTGTATTTGACTCTTTGGGTGAATATCATGAAATAATCCTATAAATTATGTGTCCTGTATTTAATCTATTCCCTCATAAATGCTTACTAGAGCACCTCTCTTAAGTTTGGGCATAGAGTATTTTGTCTCAGCAATGAGAAAACTAAGACAAGTGGTGCTATTCCCATCAGGATTCTGGAGCTGATAAGTACCCTGAATAATAAGTATGGCAGCCCTTCCCTTCTTGACAATGGTTCCCAAGAAATATTCCAAGAAACAAAGCTTTAGTAGGGGACACCTTTGCTAGCTGGTCCATGGTGTACACATAGCCAGTCCTGTGATAACACAAGACAGATCCATCTTAGGGAGGCAGAGTTCTTGCTGGAGACAAGAGACTGGATGGAGATTTCTACTCAAATTGAACATTTTTGTGTTTGGTTTTACCAAAAGCAGCCAAAAGTACAAAGACTGTACATACATAAATGACACACAATTAGTGTAGGCAGCTGGAAAATCATTAATTAGCAGCAAAGATGGTCTTTAAGCAACACTCTGGGGATGAAGCAGAAATAAATTCCCTGCACCTCTTTTCAGTTTTGCCTGTGCCCTTGAAGAAAAAACAAAAAGCCATATAGGTTCCACCACAATGTCTTTGATCCCTCTTCTCTCCTGACCAGCCCCAAAGAGAGAAAACAGCAAATGAGCCACACACACCACCTCTCTGTCTGCAAGCATCCTCCAAACCAGACAGACGCCAAATGAGCAGCGGGCACATGAGCCTGTGCCCAGCACAAGATAATTGTGCCATAAATATAATTAAAGTCAGCAGGAAGACCATTACTGAGAAAACCAAACTTAAAAAAAAAATTAGTACTAGTGAAGAAAATATCATACATTCTTTTTATTTCACTCTAATTTTGTTTACATGATTCATGCAGTTTCTAAGAGTATCCCTGGAGAACATTAGGCTCATACCACATGCATAAACATTCATATATAACATGTAAATGAGGAACAATTTCAGGATTTATATAGAAATTACAGCCACTTTTAGCAAATTAATTCAATGACAGAAAAAGGGTTACTGTCTCTCTTCACATCAAGAGGGGGAAATATTGGGCAAAGCAGATTTATTTATTCACGAGGCTTATTCCTCGCCAGGAGTCAGTGTCCCTTTGGCCTAGAGATTTCCATTTTTTTATTGGATATGTATTGGTGATTGAATTTACTGTGAATACAGGAGCAGCCAGTGAGGACCATAATGGGCTGTTTTAAGTTATAGCATTGCTAATATAGTCATAAAGTCGATTAGGCTAGAAGAGTTTTCTGTAGAGAAATGATGGAAAGAGGCAAGTGGCTCAAGTTAAAATATTCAAGATTATTGCATCCTGGAGTTCCAAGGTCCCAGGAGTACAAACTTCACTATTTTATAGATGAAGAAACTGAGCCTCAGAGAAGACATGATCTGACCAAGAAAACAAAGAACACAATTTACAGAGAGATCAACATTTCATCAAGACACTCATATTGGAATAGGATGGACAAGTGATGTTTGAGAATATGCTCTTGTAGAATTTTGTGCTGACAGCTTTTGATGGTGATTTTGCTATTGGGGTTGTGGTATAGACTGATTGTTAAAATAGTCCCAATTCTTCACCTTCCCTGTATTCATGTCCTTCTTGGTTAGAGTCTATGGTCCTTCAGTCTGGGTAGGGTGTTGGGACTTGATTTGGTACATGGAACACAATGAGCTTCCATCTTTGAGCCTGGACCTTCAGTATCTGAGCACCTTCCCACTGTTCTCCTGCACTGACCATGGGCACAGCATAGACTGGCCTTCTAGAAGTTGGGAGAGACATGCAAGAGGGGGGCCAGACAGCAAATATTGGGGGTATACTTGTACTAAAAAATTAGTCATTCCTCTGAAATTCTAATTTAACCAAGTGTCCCATATTTTATATGACAATTCTATATGCTGTGGAAGAGATCCCAGATAGCACTACTCTGTGAAGGCAACTCCTAAACATGTGACAGAGATCAACAGAGCTGTGCCCAACTGGAGACTGATGTGTAAATGAGTCCAGTGGAAGCTATCAGAGCTGACCCTAGGTTCCCAAACTAATGTATATACATATTGGTGCAAAACACTGGGGTTTGGTGTTTTTTTGTTTGTTTGTTTTGCAGTATTATGGCAATAGCTAACATAGGAACTTTCAGTAAAAACAACAAATGGTCTAGGAAAAGGATTTAGATCAGGCTTCAGATCTAATTGCTGTAGTGTTTTCTATGTACTCTATGCAGAAACCATAAGAAAAATCTTTTGTGACATACATTCCGGATTTTGAGGCTAAAGAATCCAGAATAAACACAGTAGAATTATCAGTCTTGTGGAGATTTCTGCCTTCTGAGGTCTTGTCATTGTTCCGATGTTTTTTTTTTTTTTTAAGTAGCTAGTTTGTGGTTATATCTTTGTTATAGAAGAAAATGCTGGAATGAAACAAAAGCTTTTTTGGCTTCCTTCAGCCCTTTGATACATTCTCTTTGAATATATTCTTTTTCATAGATTCTCCAGTGTCTTTTTGTGCTGTTTCTTTCTTGCATGTGTCTCCTCTCTTACTTTTCATGAAGGTGAAGGTTCATTTTGAGACCCTGTAAATGTGCTTTATGTCCATTCATGGTTACATTTTCCAAAGTTCAGCTTCAGCTAGCTGAGACCCTACACTATACATCTTCTCCTTGTGTAATATTTTGTGTTTTTCAAAGCACTTTCACATGTTACTTCACTGACCTTCCACAATCTCCCTGTGAGGTAGACATTGATAGTTCCCTTTTGCAGATGAGGAAACTGTCGCTTGGAGAATTTAAGTGATTTTCCCAAGGTAACACTGTCTAGCTAATGGCAGAATGAAAACTGGGGTCCAGATTTTTGTCTCTTAACCTTAGACTTCTGGTATGCTTGGCTATTGCCTTCATCCTGGGGTTTTGGCCAACTGATGCTGTAGCCAGGTGTTTGAAGGGTATGAGAAGAATGCTGCTGCCTAGGAGAGACTCAAGTGGAAACAAGACATGCTTAAAGGGGCCATTAAAAAACCCCAGACCTCCACTTAAGCAGGTTGTGGTGCAGACGCCTGACGACTGTATAAATGCCTTCACCTTGTAACAGTCAGTCTCAGCCTTCAAAACAGAGTGCTACATTGTGGATTAATCACTTCATATCTCTGCTTTAAAATCATGTTATGGTCTTTTAAAGGTATATTTTAAAATGTAATGTTCTGTAGGGAGGCATGGTCCATTTAAAAGCAAGGCTGCTTGCAGGTTGCTAGTTGAGAACAATTAAATGCAGATGAAGGGAAAAGCACTAGGATATTACTTTAGAAAACTTCTTTTTCTTGGAATCTGTGGAGTGAAGGCATAAACCACCTACTCTTGTGTGGTGCTTGCTTTGGTTCTTAACTTCATCTGGATTCTAGAAGACTAGAAAATGATATTGTCAATCTTATTGTGAACAACTTTTCTGATTTTCCCTAGAGTGAGGATGTTGGGCATTTGGTTCTAAAAATAGTTCATTCCAAGACAATCCGTGGCCCCTCTGTTTCGTGCTCCATTTAGCCCTTTGAGAAAGGCACATGAATGTCTCCACCCTACTCAGAGGCAACTCATGGCTCCCCTTGTGCATACTAGCACATGGGTCCTGGTGCCCAGCAACATCAATGTGTTGAGGTAATGAAAGAAGGAAAGAATAACTCACTCTGGCTTCCAGAACTATTCTGTACCCAACCCAGAAAGAAGATACTTTGGGAGCTAGGAAACCTGCTCAGTTGTAACTTTGGTGTTAACTTTGCTAAATCATCAATTCTCTGTGCCTCAGTTTCCTATCTTTAAAGAGGGGCTGTAACTAAGGCTCTCTAGGACCCCTTCTCCACCATATATTCCAAAGCATTATTGCTTGGCAGCCAATAGTCTCCAGCCTGTCCCAACTCATGCTATTCTGGGTTTCTAGACGTCACTCACCAAGCCATTTTGGAGCCATTTTAGAGGAAGAAGCCCAGCTCAGGGTCAGACATGAGAAAATCTCAAGGTTTTCATTCAAGAGTGAACCCTTTAGCCCAACACTATTCAGTGCAAAACTCTTCTGCAGTGAGGGAAACATTCTATAATTGCACTCTTCACGTATTACTATTCAAATTTAAGTAAAATAAAATAAGATTGAAAATGTAGTTCCTCAGAAGCTAGGGGTGTAGCTCAGTGGTAGAGCTTGCCTATGCGAGGCCCTGAATTCCATCCCTACCACTGAAGGGGAAAAAGAAAGTAAATAAGTAAGAAAATAAAAATTTAGCTCTTGGGTCACAATAACCACATTTCAGATGCTCACCAGCCATGCATAGCTGATGGCTGCTATCAAACAGTGACAACCTAGAGCATTCTCACCATCAGAAAGCATTCTATTGGAAAGCACAGCTTTAAAAGGCCATTTTTTTGGCAGCCTGGGAAATGGCCAAGGTAGCAAAAGAAGGAGGGCAGGAAATGGAAGAGACAGTGGCCTTTATCACCAGTAATATTTCTTCATTATACTAGACTCAGGAATGATGTGGCCAATTTAATGGTGTTGGGTCATCTTATGTCTGCCATAGGCAATGGTCTTTCAAAAATTACAAAATTCATGGAAATATATCTTTCGCTAGCACCAAAATGGATATAAATATATCCTTCATGACACTAAAGACAAAAGTGCAAGTATGGTTACCTTCTTTTCACTGATACCCTGACTGGGCTAACTCTGGTCAGCAACAGAAAGCACCAGGAAAAAAATGAATAATTAAATGTAAAAGTTGTTGAAAAGTCCCTTTTTGCAAGGATCACAGTTGTAGATTTTTTCCAAACATTTTATAGTTTGAAAAACTACAATCTGTAAAATTTTATTATTGAAACAGGTAAAAATCCAAGTGCATAGTTGTATTCAACTTTTAAAAATAGCATTACTGTCCTGGCTTATAAAGGGTGCTTTATAGAGTTAATGCCTGAATGACGATGTTAGTAACAGAACATTGCTCTTTCAGGAGTAGATTCTTAGCTTCAGCTATTCTCTGGAAGCTGTGTGACCCAGGGCAAATGACATGATCTCTCTGGGCCTCAATATCCATTTCTAGTTGGAGAAAGATGACAATGAACTATGTAACTAGCATCTGTTGTACTCTGGAATCATTTTTGTTATAATATTCCTGATTTCTGTTCTCCACACTAGTGCTTACATTCTTTACCACAGCCACAGACATTTTCTTGTGACACTCCCAGTGGATCACAGACATTGGCTGTCTTCTTAAGGGTGTCATGATCAATCCCCAAGCAACCTATGTCCACAAGCCCCACACAGAAGACTCCCAGTATTTACTCTGCTCAGAGTCAGGAGTAAACTCTTTTCATGGAAGTGTAGGCCCCAGGAATCCTTCATTTATCCAGAGTGAGAAAAAAGAGTGGCTCTTTGCTATGTGTAAGTGCAGCTGTGGTGTGGTGGGAATGAGATGACAGGGCCAGTTCTCTGCCCTCTCCTAATCCATATTGCTGTGGCAGACAAAGCAAGCCAGGAAACCTAGGAAGCTTAGACTTCAGGGTCTCTTACCAGCAGGGCTCCCCATACATCATTTTGTCTTTTTAAAAATTTTATAATATTTTCTCAAAGAGGAACACCCCAAACTGTACAAGCTTTGAAACCTACAAAACCCAGTTGCAGTGTTTTAAAACAAGTCGGCATCACCTGAGTAGACTGCTACCTGCAAAAAGAGATGACTCATCAGACAAGATCTGGGGAAGCCAGCCCTGTCTAATGCTTTCTCATTGCTTTCAAACAGAACTTTGCACACACATCCCTGAACACCTCTGCACAGCATGGAAAAGCTGGTCTCTTTCAATCACTGGCACCTCTTGGGCACCAGCATGCATGTTCTTAGGGGTCACCTAGTTTTGGAATCCAAGAGGCAAAAAGGACCTGCAGGGACTCTTTCTTTTACTTTCCCTCCTACCATGGCTTCCTCTTTTGCCTTTCTTTCAAATTCTCCCTAAAGATTCCACAGTCTCCTTTAGAAACTTGATCTCATATGTCATCATGAACATTTTCATGAACATCTCCCTTAGGTGTAATTTCTCTTCTGATTCAGATATGACAGCACCTTGAACTTTCCTTCTCAGTTCTGATTAATACAGATGACAAGGCACTTTCACACCTGCTCATGTGCTTTCCAGAACATACCATGGTGCATCTTCTTTTTCAAAAGATATAACTGAGGCTGACAGTGGCATAAGACTTTGCCAGTGTACTAGATGGTGGGGTTAAGACCCTGGAACAGAGTTTTAATCTGTTATCCCTATTGTGGTCAGAGGGGTATTCTAAACCTTGAAGCCACAGTGCAATGTGTGGAAAAGCTGAGGCCTATGATTAGCTTGCCTGACTTCTTGGGGACAGTAACCCTGTCATAGGACAGCTCACTCTGCTTCTGTTAACTGCATTGTTTCTGTCATTACAATCCCCTTTCTGGGGCACCAGATTCAGAGTTCAGTTTTTGTCTTTGGTTGTTCAAATTATAAGCAGGGTGCTAACAGAGGTCCTTCCACCCCAACTCTTTAAGCACATGGCCCCTCCTCTCCTGTCCTGGATCTCATCCTTTCCATTATTAAAAAATGAAATTACAACCCACTTTTCATTCATTCATTCATTCATTCAAAAATTATTTCCTGAATTCTTATTATGGCGCATACCCATGTGTACACAAACACACACACACAAAATAAGCACACATAAAGTGGCCTAAATATGGCAAGCAACACTGGCAATATGGCAGAATAGGAAGCCCAAGGCTTTTGTTTCCCCATGGAGAACTTACCTCACTTATAATGTATGGACCAAATCACACTATTCTAAATATTTTATTTTCTAGACAAAGAAAATTCCTAGTTTTTTTAGTCAAACATGTTACCCATCACTGGTACACTTAGAAAGAAAAGAAAAAGAGACTAAACCAAAAGTCTTTTGAGTACACTTTACATCAGGAACCAAGAAATTTATGAATTTTGATGTAACTTTCGCCCAATCCCATGAGGTATGGCTCCTGTAATTATTCTTATTATACTAATGAGGGAAATTGAGACACAGAAAGACTACCACACTTGCCTAGGATCACACAGGTAGCCAGTGGTCAAGCTACCTACCAGGCATCCTGGTTCCCAGGTCCTCTTTTCAGACTGCATTTAAAATTAGAAGCTAGCATATTCCTGAGCTGTTCAGACGAACAGATGCTTGGTTTACATGGATTCAGGGTTCTGCCTTTTCAACCAAAGTTGTGTTCCTAAAATGAAGAATTGACTTCACTCTGTCTTAGCTCTTGATTTAATAAACAGAAAATGGGGAAAGAGACTGTTCAGGGTCTCCATCTTTAATCTTAATACTTGATGGATTTCACCAGACAAAGAATACAAGGACCAATTCAAAAGGGCAATGGCCAATGATTGGGTGAGATATTTATAGGTAAAAGCTTCTCACGAGTGCATATTTTCCCATGAAGCAGAAACTACTTTCTATGGCAGCATTCCCATATCAATAATCCATATGTTCTGACATACTAGTAACATTCAAATGAGTGACATAGCTTAGAACTTCTTAGCTTGTTGTCCAAGAGAAGTAAAGGTTTGGAAAACATTTAGTCAATGCATAACATGGGAGTGGGTGGGAAAAATAGGAGAGTCTTTGTTGAAAGGAAGAATTCTCCTGATTTGAAATAGTATTGCTCTTATGAAGCAGAAAGATGACAAATGCCCCCTTTCTTCTGTGCCATGTAGTTAGGTATCAACAAGGACTTTTATGCAGATTTAGTTTGATTGTATACAAAAAAGAGATCAGTTTTGATGCCAGAACCTAGAAGTCATTCTGTGAGTTTTTTTTTTGGAAACTGAATGTTTTTGTAAAGGAAACTACATAAAGAGGAACCAGACATTTTTAAAAGATCAAATGTTTGTCAGCACCTCTAATGAAGCTATACTAATTAATTTTCCTAGTGCAATAAAATCATATAATTAGGATGGTTTGGGTGTTGGTCAAAAACTTGAAACATAGGATAAGCAAATGGAAGTGCTTTCTTTTTTCTAAGCTCTTCTTTAGTTTTGGAGTTTGTGTGAAATACAGAAAGGAAGTGAGCCCATCTGTTTCTGATACTTCCAGGCTTGATGGATCAGAATGTTTTGAAGCAGCTATTTGATGTCTAGTGCGCCTTATAAGTATTTTCCATAAGCTCCAAGCCTGTTCCTTTCCTGAGTGGAAGTTTGTTTCCATGGCATTTGAGGGTCACTTTAACACACAGAAATAAGGAGAGTAATTGATTAATTCTGAAGTTCCACTAATGTTTTAAGTCAGTTTGTATTTGTTAGTTTACCTACTGGGAGAAAACGTAAGGGATAACAAGAATGAAAGGAGTTATTGGTTACTTTGTATTATTCTCTTCATTCTCTATTTCCACCTCCCTGCCCCACATTCCACCTTTGTATTAGGAAGGAGTCAGCCCACTGAGGAGATGGGTAATGGCACATCTTACAGTGAAAGGGAACAGAGGCTTCTCCTGTGTCAGGGTCAGAAGGAAGGAGAGTGAGAAGGACAGAGGAAGGATGTTGACAACACTGTATCCTGACACGCTTCATACTGGGAATGTGGGAACACGGCGGGCAGGAGATGCACTGCTCAGTGAACCACCTTCTACCTGCAAGGAGCCCTCACTGTGCCAACCCTTCTCTGGGAGCAGTGCACCTGCTTCCCAAGCTCCACACAGTCATTAAAAAAAAGGGAAAATTCAAAATTCAGTTTTCATTTCTACTCTCTGGGCACTCTGGCACTCACTGAGAGAATTCTGTTCAATTTGCCCCCTAAATTGCTTATTTAGACAAACCCTAGCCTGATATTCATTTTCCATGAATCTTTCGGACATTTCCTAAGGTGATCTGTGACGGTTCCCGAGTACCACCGCACAGGAGGACTATTAGGGTTTAGAAGTAACTGTGCCTGGCTGTCCTGCAGGTCCTTCTTACCCTCTCTCAGGGGCCCTAGGATCACAGGTTTGAAGTAAAAACTCTAAACAGGAAACAAGGGAGAAGAAGCTATTAGCTTCCTTAGTTGGCTCATGTCATCATTTTACCTGACAACCATGTCTTTCTCTCTGCCTGCCGCCCCGCTGTCTGTCTCCCCCTTACCCTCTGCTCGGCTGTACATGCATCACGGAGAAGGAGTACAGTATGAATTACTATAATATTTAAGATCAAGTCATGTAATATATTTTCTATAGATGCATCCCTGTTGCCTGTAAATGCGTAGAGGACTCTGAAGCTACACTGTAGAACAAGGAGAAGGAAGCTGGTCTGTGGGAATTTTAATCTTTTTAGTTTCTAATGTTTTGATTTTTTTAAAAGCAAGAGAGGAGTGTTTATGGGTCACTTTTTTATTTGAAGAACAGTTTAAAAGTTAAAAACAACACATATGAGAAAAGATAACGAGAAGAGGAGGAAGAAATGACAGAAAGAAGAAAAAAATAAAAATGAACAAAAAGCTTTGAAAATATGCAATGCCTTTCACAGAAATTTACCATACAAGGATAGTTATAGTTCCTGATGGGGGCATTGCATACATATGTACTGCAGCTCTATTTATAATACTAGAAAAATTAAATGGCTCATGATATGGAATTTGTTGAATAAATCCAGTTATAATTGAAAGCAGATCTGTCAGACAATCCAAATAATCCTATAGAAGAATTCTGAACCATGGGAAGATTTCCACAATCTATCAAAGCTAATTAAAAAACCCCATAGTTTACAAAACAGGTTATATATATATATATATATATATATATATATATATATATATGATTTCCAAGGCCATATAGCAAAGTCTGAGGAGTATTTATCTTTGGTTGGGATTTCAGTTTCCTCTATTTTGTGTGCCCTTAAAATGTATTACAACGCACATGTACTATTTTGGTACTAAAAAATATACATATAGTTTTGAAAAATGTAGTAGCACATACTTGGCAATTTTCAGTGATTGGTGGTTCTTTAAAAGTAGGACATACTGATTAAGATATACTGAATTATTTACCAACTTCACACTTCAATTTGGTTATGAAGGTACCATTATTTACTTCTAACATATCTTGAAATATTTTTCTAAATACTACTAACATTTACATAAGTTGTAGAAGAAAAATTGAAAAGAGAAACAAAAAGACTACTGTGATGAAATATATTTTTTCCAAGTGTATCTTTTCTTTCCTTGAAAAATAAGTAATATACTATCCCTGGAAGTTCAAATAAAGAAATACAATGTTTCCTGGTATACTGTTGTTTACTATGATGTCAGTATGTATAGCACTGTGACTGAGATGCCAGTCCATCAGGAAGAAATACTTAGTAAATTTCTTTTTGTATGCAAAATTACAGTCAAATTCTAGTGAATAAGTCTGTTTTGTTTGAGACAATTAAATATGGTTTAGAAATATCATGAACCTCCCTTCTCTGGATGGTGTGAATAGAGAAAATCGTGGCAATTTTCAATATAATTCAATCTCAAAAAATCTTAATTTTATCTTTAAAATGCTATCATTTTATGTTAAAATTAAAATCTTGCTCATTTATATTTTACAGATCAAAATCATTTCTTGCTTAGGTTAAATACATTTAAAACTTTACATGGACTCCTGGTGTTCTGGCACTGTTATTTTGTATATTACATTTTTATGCCAATGAAAGTTAAAGTAATTCATAATTGCTTTGCTACCTCTTAGAAAAAACTATGGAATATAATATCTTTAAATACAGAAACTTAGTAACGACCCATGTTTTTTTCCAATTTAGTTTCATTAATTAAGGCACTCTGGGTACAAAATACTTTTTGCTTCCACAAAAAAGGTTATATACTTATGTTATATGCATAAGATCTCTCTCTCTAATAGGGAATTCATGCTGTTAAATTAAAAAAAAAACACTCATGATGAAAGAAACCAGAAATAAACATAACAGACTCCCATACACTGTGTTCCTAATTTCTTTTCTTGTGGATAGTATTTGTCCACATAAGCAGATGCAGTCTTTAAAATGTTTGTGAACAAGCCCCTTCCAGCTGTGACCATGTAATTGGTCAATCAGTTCTTACTCAGAGAGATTTGTAAAATCCCAATATATACTCTTATTTAATTCTTGGACCCTTGCATCTATAAAAACAGTGCCCCAAACTGTTCTCCTAGGAAGCATATCAAATTTTCATGTCTTTCCTTATAAAACCACCAAGGAAACCGATGAAATTATCCTTTTCACATAATCCATATAAAATAACCTGAAACACAGAGTTAGGCTCTCTTACAGTTGGCAATTTAGTTTATGTATTTGGAATGTGATTCTATTCTATCATTTGAACCTTTGTTCAAAAAACAAGTTAGTCATTACCGATAGCTAAAGGAAACCAAGATGCAAAAACAGGCTTTTTTCCACAGCCATCTGCCACTACAGTGAAACAATTTGGCTCTAAAAATTTATAGGATATGCAATATACTATAGAGTGTATTGCTATGAGTTTATGATTTAATGATAAACAGGGCTATTTGCTTTATTACTGGAACCTTAATATCAAGATGGGGGATAAACAAATAGTATTAAAGATGGTGAGACATGTACATTGGCTTAGAGGCCACAAACATAGCTAACCATGCATTTTGTTTCTTTCTTGATGATATTCTTAATTACATGTCCTTTGTGGCTTGCTGGTATTTTCAGGTGCTATTAATAAAAATCAGTATTTCTAAAAGTGCAAATAGATTGGAAGCAGATGCTCTTAGTAAAACATAATTGGGCTAAAGAACAATTTTGCAGTTTGAAAACAGACTAATGTCTTTAATATGTTGTTTTACTGTGATTATGCATTCTTGCAGGGTTTGAAACAAGAATAACCAATAAATACTTCCTCAGAATAATGAAAAATTAAGGGAGAGAGCATTTTTGTCAAGTTCAGAGAGAATTTTTGTATGAACAACATTGGAATTGCTGGCATATGTGACAGACACCACATATGAAGAACAATTTCAAATCAGCCTTTTTTAGATTAGAATATTAAAATGTAATTTTGACAAATCATTTAAAATACAGAAAATAATTCTGAACATATTTAAACTCAAAATTTCATTATGTTTGTAAATCATAATAATGTATTTTTTAAAAATGGAAAAAAGTGGCATTGGGAACTATTGGTAGACAGATGATTCTTATATTTTACTTCTGCTTTTTGGTAGTTTCAATTGGCTATTTTATTAACATGTACTCTTTTTACCAACATCAAGTTTTAAAAATGTACGTGCAATAAAACTATGAATTTTTACAAAGACACAAGTTCATAGCTAAGCAGAAAATAAGAATGAAATAATTTTGAGCTTTGAAAAGTGAATTATTATATGAAAACTACTCTTGAGTTTTTTAACAAAACAATATAACAACTCTACTACTAATATACAGAAAAATATTAGATGGAAATATAGGAATGAAAGTTTTCAATTTAATTCTTAATTATGAGATTATATAACATATACCTTTTGAGGTTTCCCTCCCCCTTTATTTCTATCACTACTTTTTAGGTTTTCTAGGACATGTATAACTTCATAATCAGACAAGTCTTATTCAAGAAAGAAAGAAAGAAAATGATAGTTTGGGTTTAATGAATTTTAATTAATATTTCCAAAGTTAGTATTTTATTTATTATACCAAAGCTTATTAAACCAGGCATATAGAGTTAATTCCTAAAATAAACACAAAAGTATAATTTTTGTCATGAGGTTATAACATTAGCTGTAATTACTAAGAATCAAATTTATTAAAGTTCTAATGTTGTCACTTTGCCTTACCCGGAGTTTAACTTCAAATAAAACATTTGACAAATTATTAGCTGACATCTATTTCTCAGATTAAAGATGGATGCACATTATTTTCATTGCTTGGAATATCATAATCATTGACACGTATTTTAACATTAAGTCATTTTTTAGTAATGGAATAGTATTTCTGGATACAATATCGAGGAGGCATAACACAATTCCTGAAGCCACTTACTTTTAAGACAGCAAGATTAAATGTGAGTTGAGTGAAATGTAATCAACACACAGATACAAACAGTAACTGAGCAACATTCCTTACTTTTATCTACATCAGAAAATGTTTTAAAGGAAAAGACTGCACTGACTTTAGAAAACTTTTCTGTTTGATCTGAACTTTCCCACAACCATTATTTTCCATTGAAGGTATACTCTGATTTTACTAACGTAGAATATATTTAGGAATGTTTTTATTTCTGCGCTTGAGAGTCAAAAATTAAAAGTTGGAAAGGTGTTATTTATCTTCCAAGCAGGAGATTAAACACAGAATCTCGGTGTGTGTGGCACTGTGTATCAGTTTTTGCTACAAATTTTAATTTCTGTTTAAATAAAGCCCTGCAAAACAACCAAAAGAAATCCGCCTCTTTTTTTCTTCAAAAGACCCTAGAGACTGCTTAGCTTTTAAAGTGTAATCTGAAATGAGAAATGTACACTCCCAAATTTTAGTTTGGAGCAAAGAAGCTATTCCGATTACTTTTCCGAAACTTACACGAATGTTGTATAACACAAACACACAGAAGGTATTTCAAAACTCGGGTTCCTGGGTTTCGTGTTCATCCTTTCATTTTCCAATTATTTGCCAGCTGATATCTTATTTCACTAGTTTTGAAATGGTAATTCCATGTTCTGTTGAACACAAAACAGAAGGTAAATTTTTCTTTAAAAAAAGCAAATAAATCACAAGAATAATTCTCTTATTTAAAAAATGTTAACTGAGTATCCCCGAGGCTTTTTACTGTTGGAAACAATTTTCACACTTGCTTCATTCACAAGCAATTCAGGAATGCTTAGCTTGGAAGAATTTTCCATCCCATTCTCTGGTTTTTACACACTTCAACTGAGCGCAGCAAATGGAAAATTAGGGAAACGGAATTCATAGTAAAGGAAAAGATGAATTCTAGTGAAAGACCAATTTGTTACAATATATGTTTTCCTTCCCAAAGGGCCCTCTCAAGAAGAGGACCTCACATAGATTAAAAGAAAATTAATTGGGGAGATGGATCTGTCGGTAATTTCTACGCACGTATTTCACGGTACAATACTGAACTAACTGTAGAAATAAACGAAATAATACACTTAGAAATGTATAATTTCCTCAAAAGGGTGAATTAAAGCCAGTTATTTCAGAAAAGCGTTTCTTTCTAGAATTTAGCGAAAGCCCAGGCCGGCTGGGTTCGCCCCGCCCCGCCCCCCAAGAAGAGGGGCGGACGCCGGGCTCGGGTTACTACATTGCCTCTAAACACACGCCCACTTTTATGCAAAATAAACACACCCTACTCTCTTATTACAGCCAATGACCAGACGGCATCCCGACCAGTGGGGGGTACAGCTAGGGGCGGGGGAGGAAGCCCGGAGGCAGACCCTCCCGTTGCGTCACGCAGCTCATCGCCTCCTCGTGCCCTCCAGCCAACCTGCAGCAGTCGGCCCCGCCCGTTCAGGCGAATTCTTCACGCCCTGGGAAGAGGCGGGGATTGGGCGGAGCGAGGAACGCCTACGGGCTCTTATTTACATGCAGGCGTACAACTGGCTGTGGCTGTCTGCAAATGAAGAAGGAGGGCGGCGAGCGTGTCAGAATGAGCTTCAGCGATTGGCTTAGAGGTTCAATGACGTACAAAAGGCATTGTAAAAACATAACTGTTCTAGGCAAACGTGCCTCCCTCCCTCTCTCTTGCTCCACCTCTGAGAGCAACCCAATGAAAGGTGAGCTTCTGCTGCCCTCCTCTTGTATATTTAAATAATAAATCAAACTTTAAATATTTATGAAGAGGCGGGGTTGTGTAGCGCGTCTCTCCCGGAAACGCTTCTGATTGGTTGTTTTTCTCAACAAGTGTTAGCTTTAGGAAAAATACAGCAGCAACCCCACATCATCAATTAAATGATTGTTACCTGTTTTTTTTCTTCCTCCAAAAGCGTCACACTATATACACCTATTTTTTTTCAGTAATTGATTGCATGTGTGGTCTGAGCGGCTCTGCTTTGTCACTATTTCACTCTCAATATATTTTCTTTTTTGTAACTCAGATTCTGTTTTCATCAGTTTTTAAAACGCAAAGATCTAGGACAGATGGAAACAATTAGAACCTCCGCTCTGCTGATGTGTATAATCTTATTAGTTTAATGGGTCACAGGGCGCAGAACCTATTTCCTATGGATCAAAGTGAAGACAAACACGGTTAATATCCCATTTTGTTTTAGAACCACATCGGATCGGGTTCCCTCTGTCGCCCGTGGTAATGATAATATTAAGAGAGCTTGGGTTGCCTTGAAGTTTAGAAGGAAAATGGAGTCACTCAAATATTCTAGCTTAAAAACTCATTAATATGAACACCAGGTAGCCGGTTGCAAGTTCCTTGTGCTCTCTTGAGTTTATCACAATAGTATGGGTATTAAAGGATTTCGGTATTGCTTGTTTTGATGTATTACCTTAACGCAAGCGAAAAATTGTATGCAGTTCGCTGCTAATTATACCATCTCAGATTTCCTCTATTGAGGTTCAATGCAAACTTCAGAGCTCTTAGTGTGATTTTCAATTATGACGACTTAATGAGTTTTTTCGTCATTTGCGGGTGGCAGCCACAATTTCCAAATTTATTTATTTTTAAAGAGTCACAAAACCCACACCCAAAATTCAAATTTTCAGCGAGTTCTTGATCACCTAATGCCACTCCGAAGACTCCTAAACTTCAGTGGGCCCGAGTTAACTCACACCTTAAGGAAATGTTATTCATATTTTGTGTTTGGTTGTGTTATTCTGAGAATAAAATGTAATCTTCTAAGTACCTACCAGGTTGGGACAGGGCCTCTTTCTTCCTGGCAAAGGCCCACTTTGGAAACCTCTCGCAGTAATTTCTCACCCCGATAAATTAAATGCAGCCACAGTGTGGTCCATTACCCCGGAGTGTGAGTTGACGGCGCCTGTCAAAGGTGGCCAGCCCAGTACAGACCCTTAAATATTCCTACAGATAATAAATATCTGTGCGAGGAACGGATGTAAATAATAGGTTCCTATTCGTATAGAAACCTCTGTAGTACAGCAATGAATAACGCACTGAAGATTTGATGAATGCCCCGAAATTTCTACAAAGGAGACTGGGCAGAGTAGATCTTGAAAACACTTCTTCCTGGACCTGGAGGTCGGGTGCAGTGCTGGCGGCGCAGCGCACCAGAGCCTCCGCGCGTACCTCAGCGGGGCCTCTAGGAATGTAAATACCACGAGTTTAGACCGGTCAGGGCCCCGGAAAGAGTACCCCGCGGTTATTAGCAAATCATTTTAATTTAGAAGCTGTCCTGGATATTTGCTTTCACTTTGCCTTGCGGGCTGGGACTGATAATAGAAAAAACTCAGTTTCTGTCATCCTCTACTTGTGCATTAGGAAACAGGGTTACTGAATCTTTTAGTTTTCCTCAGAGTTCAAGCACCCACTGCAGGGGCTAAGCAGCATTGTTCCCACGGACTGGAGGCACTCTCTTCCCAGCGCTGGTCCTTGAGTTCAGAAACCCAAGTAAAAACGCGTGGAGTCCGTGGCAGGGAGGTCTGACATCTGGGACACATGTAACTACTTCACTCTCCACAGTGGAGGTTCCTCAGATAACTCCTAAACCTTTTTTTTTTTTTTTTTTTGTACCGGGGATTGAACTCACGACCTTGCACTTGCCAGGCAGGCGCTTAGGCTGCTGAGCTAAATCCCCAGCCCTTCCTAAACCTTCTTTTAATTTGTTCTTGAATTTCTGTGCTAGATCTTTATGCCTCAGTGCAACACACAATTGACATTACGACTTCATTTCTCTCTCGCGGTCCTCTATGTCAATGGTGTAATTTTATTTTAGGAAAAGTATTAATTTCTACTTCCAAGAGGAAGTAAATCCCCTATCCATCATGTGGTGGATCATAAAATATTTAAACCTTAAAAATTTATCCATCAACAATCAATTTCAGAATTATATTTTTTCAAAATGTAAACATAATCGATTTGTATTACAGTGTCGACTTGTCTTCTGAAGACAATTTATATGTGTAAAAATAAGCAATTATTCATAAAGAATTCTGCCAGGTTTTCTTTTTTTCTGAATATACTTCTTTGTACCCATTATCAAGGAATATTAACAATCCTCCCCACCTATCCTCTGGTGGGGGGACCCGAAGTCTGGCACCAGACGCCTTTTCTTTTCTTTTTATTTTTCTTGATCAACAATTTCCTTCAATGATTTATTTTAGTTGGGTGGGTCCATGCGGTAAACCAGAGCGGTCGGTTTTGGTATGCTTGCGTTCTGCTATCACTACGGCGCACAGGTCTGGGGCGTGCCAAAGCTCAGCCACTCCTTGAGCAAAGAAATCATGAGGTTTTGCCTGCCTGGGAAAAATCACGGACCCCAAGAATTCTAGGAGTTGCCTCCCTCTAAGTGTCTCAGACCGCGATGAATACTGCCCAGATTTTTGACAAAATGATGTTTTGCTTTATTTAAACATTTTATTGTTTAGTTACTGGGAATGTGGGCACTTAATGATCACTTGCCTGAATTTCCTTAGCCAGTTCGCCTCGGTGACAGTTTTCATGGAGAGCTAACCTCTAGATTCTGTGACGTTTGCTAGCATTTATCAGTCCATTCCAACTCACTTGGCCCACACCTGGGGCTGTCCACGCGGAAGAGCCAGAGAAAAGGCCTCCACTTGACTTTTATTCCCGCACCTCTACGTTCCCGAAGTGGGGCTCCCTGGGGACCAGAGGCAACCAGTCTGGCCAGCCCCTGCCCCCTCCCGGTACATCTGGCCCAGCAGTGCGTCAACCGCGTGGTGCAGCGCGGAGTTCCAGGCCAGACCCAAGCCAGATCAGAAGGCTGCAGGACCCTCCCGGGTTTACAGGGGGCTCTGTTACCGGAAGTCATTTGACAAATGTCAGGCAGGGCTTTCAAATCTTTACTGCTCGGCAGAGCTTTGCAAATCTCTAAATACGCCGTTGCCTTCTTCAAACAGCACACCAGACATACTTGAAAAACATTTTTTTTTTCAGGGTCAGGCAGGATAGAAACTACATCAGCACCCAGCCTCCTCCACGGTACCGCTCGCGTTCCTCCCAGCGTCTGCCGGAGACCCTAACACTCTTTCTTTCGCAGATTCCCGCGCGTCGACCAGTTTAGCCTAGGAGTCCCCGCCCCAGCCCTGCAAGGCCACGTAGAGCCCCGCGCTGAAGCGCTCTGCGCGCCGGGGGAGGGAACCCTCGGGAGCCTAGCACGGCCGGCGGAGGCGGGCCGAGTGATTAATGACCCTGATCAACTTTTTAGGAAGCAGAAATTAACCTGAAGGGGATTAGGGCCAAGCTTTGAAGTTCACGGTTTTGTTTTCCCTCAACTCAGTCCTGCCAACAACCAGTTCTTGGTTCCTTTTACGAGTTTCTTCCTCCTCCTTCTCCCCTCCCTCTCTTTCTTCTCCTCTTCTTCCCTCCTCCTTTTCTTCTTCTTCTATTTCTTCTTCTATTTCTGCTCACCCTACTTATAAGTCCCTGCAAGCTCTTTTCCGTTGCCTTTAATTTCAAATAAAAAAAAATCTCGAGTTCTTGTAACCTACGCACAGAGGCAACATACTTCTTTTATCCCTGCCATGTTTTTACTTTTGAAAGTGCAGTTTAGGTTTTGGAGATGGCACATTGGTATCTATTCTTTTCTTTGGCTCCTTTTCTCTTTCCTCTCAGTGCCGCTCTTATTTCGCCTTGGAGGTTGGCCTTCTCTAGCAGAGAAGGCGCGCAGCACGGGTTGGGATTGTCAGCAGCTCTATAGGAGAGCGCTCACTGTTGATTTTCCTTCTAGTTAGCCAGAAAATTCAAATCCAAACAGGAAAGTCCTCTCGGGCTGCTCTGCACTTTTACCTGGCCTCCCTTTATCTCCCCCCCCCCACCCATGCAGGCCTCCAAGAGAATCAGTCTCCCGCAGTTCTTTCCCGCAGGCGCCTGCTGAAAAGGCAATTTCCTTGGGGGTGTGGTTGGAGCTAGAGAAAAACAGAACCCAGGATTGTTTGGCAGCCTGAAACCATCCAAGTTTTATTGCATCCGCTACAAAGTCAACTAACTCTTAATGAGTATCCAAGCGGAAAAGGGCGCCAGGTTTTCTCCGCGTAGAGACTGGGTAGAAGGTGATGGGAGTCTGCTTATTTATCTTTCAACCGCAGGTTGCAACATCTTCCCTAGCGGCTCTTCCTAGAGCCCTGAGTACTGATGCGAAAGTCAGAGGGCATCAGGTTTCAGCTCTCTGAGTGACCGAAGATCCCTCGGCCACGAGGACCTTCGAAGTTGGCCCTGTCCACAGCTTGTAATGAAAAGGATAATCTGTCTCGTAATAAAAAACAGTACGCACACAAACAGATCCAGCACCCAGCCGCCTTCCACCGCGCGCCACTCTTTCCTAATAAGGGACAGTGACAAATATTGCCGTCTCGTCCCACCCCAAAACAGAGGAAGCAGTAGATCTTCCCTTTAATAACTTCCCAAAGTGTTACAAATAATAAAAGAGACGCATAAATCATTGCGAGGGCGTCTGAAAGCGAACCACGGAAGGATTTACTCCTCTCAAGCGCCAGCTTCTATTCGCGCTCTTATTGGTTGCTTCCTTGTGGCCCGCCTCCGAATCCGCCCTTTTATTGGTCTGTGGAACCCTGTGTCATACAGAAAGGGCGTGAGGTCGGTGGGGGCCGGAGTCCACCAATGCGCATGCGCCGTGTCGTGTGCGTAGATGATTGACAGCCAGAGTGGAAATGCGCGCGCACGTTCTGTGGGGGCGGGGGAGAGGTCGGGTGATGGCGGTGAATGCTAGCGCTAAGGCGGCTTTGGTCGTCTGCTGGGTGAGGTGTGGTGCTGTGCAGGCTTTAGAGTCAGAAAGGCCGGTGATTGCAGACCGCCTGCTCACCCGCTCTGGGGACTAAAGGGATTTACCAAGGGGGGGGGGGTCTCCAGCAGCGGCAGGCTAACTGGGGAGGAAGTAAAGAGGAGTGGAAAGAATGCTTTACTGGTTTTGAAGAAGATAACTGTACTTAAAAACATTCAGGCAGAGATTGAAGGTGAGCGCTCTGTTGCTTTGTGCATTTCTCCTTAAGCACACCCGAAATCCGCTCCGTGTCTCAGCTGCGCCTTCAGTGCACCGCAACACTCTCCCATCTCCCCCAGCACCACCCAGGTTCAGTTTGGCCCTGCGGCCAGAGGTCCACGTCTATCTCAACGCCTTGTAATTATATAAAACCAGACAGACAAACCGGGAGCCCTGGAGTAACATTTAGGTGAAAGGTGTGTGTGTGTGTGTGTGTCTGCATTAAAAAAATAGCAAAGATGCAAGAAAAAAAAGACTCCCCCTCCAATCCACAGAGATACAGCAATCAGTATAAACGGAGTGAGGAAGATAAATAAAATACCGAAGGAAAAACCCATTCGCTATCGAATGAAAAGTTGGAAAACAATTTCCTAACCCAATTGGTACTGTTGAAGCAATTCAGATTTATGCCAGTGCTGGTTGTAAACGTCTAGTACGAAATTCTTCCGAGGCGAGGGCTGCTCGGTGGAGTGGAGACGCGGCTGGCTCCCCCGTTGCATCCAATTTCTGGTGGCGGACGAGTCTGCGGCAGGTCGGAACACGCAGACGGGGGCTGCAGAATTCCTGTTAGGAGGTGTTAGGTCTTTGATTCTTACTTGCATGTATTTTAGGGAGATTGTAAACTTTATGTATCCCTGCATATATTTTAAATAGTAGCCCTAGGAGAATTTGGAAGCTGATAATCAAAGCTTCGGTTTTACGAATTCTAAGATTTAAAACTAGCGATTACGTCTTCGCAGGCCCTGATATATTTTTCTTTATTTTTTATTTTATGTGAGCGTGTGAAGTGAGAAAGGTACAAGCATTCTTATCTGTGAGTACATGGTGAATTAATAAAAAGGGTAGAATGATAGAGCTATTCGATTGTTAAAAGCAAAATAATGTTCTTTTAAATTCTTCTCTAGGTAATTTTTTTCTCTTCTTGGTATATTTTTGGTAAATCCTCCTCTTGGTATATTTTTTTCTCATGAAACGAAATTTTCAGATTGCCTCAGTATTGAAAGTAGTATTTGTATATCACCACAGTAATTTATTTAGAAGTTTTATGTTTATTTTTAGTTTCACAACGATCATTTGTGACACAAAATTATTAGGATTCATTCTCTCCACTACTTTATTTTGACTACTTATTGATATTTTAAGAAGCAAACATTACGGAAAATTAGCAAAGCTTTGATAGCTGCTTATTTTTCTTTAATTGAATGCCTTTATTTTATTATGTAATTACAGACAAAATCATTTTAAAACACTAGGCAAAACAATACTTTTCTTTCGCTTTGCTAGAGCAAAAGTGATTTTTTTCATTCTCCTCCGTCCGATTCTTTCGCTTCCAGCTGCCACAACCGACTGACAAGCTCAGGTTGTCTGCGAACTAGTATGCAAATTTAGGATGATTGACACCTCTACTGGAAACCAATCCTGCTAGAGTAGGTTGCTTATTGGTTGACAACGATTTGACGTAAAATGACGTATGGAAAACTTAACAGCCAATCAAAACAATTTATGCAAATAAGAGGAGTCAGATTACTGAAGACCGATGGGATTTGATTACGCCCCCACGTGTTCAGTGATCGACATTGCAGACACGCCTGCAAGATCAGAATAAACGCAGGAAAGTTGAGTTCTACTCAATTTAGCCTTTCTCAAACTTCTTTGTCACCGAAATATAAGTTAGTTTGGAAAAATTCTGAAGCTATGTCGTTCACATATGTAATAGTCCATAAAGAAAACTATGTAGCTGTGGACTTCCAGGGCACAGAATTTCCGTGTCTCACAACATAGGGACTGTGTCTCTCATTCTTGGTTTAAAAAAAAAAAAAAAAGGCCTCTTTCCTTCTTGGTTTCAAAAGGGCGAGATTTACAGAGATTTTTTTTCCCCTGGAGAAACTCACTGTAGGCCCAGATGGTCAGTAAATTTAGCTTCTTTAGCGAAGTTCCACGTGGCACCGCCAGATGGCATAAGGCTGCCTTTCCTTTCCACCCCCATTTTGTGAGTAATTTAGAAAAATTTAAAAATCACTTTTATATTTTATAACTAAGTGAAGTGAGAACATATTTGTACTAGTAAGAAGCTACATATTACGAAAATAAGCCTTGTTGGTTGTTGCTTTAATGTGAAATTTCCTCTTAGATTTTGCCCACGAAAATTTGCGAATAAAATACTCATCCAGTGAGTGTTTGCAAAAACTTTTTCTTGAAGCAAACCTTAAGGTTATTAGGTGGTTGCATTTCTGAGTGTGTCGTTTACAGGGCTGGCAGGTTTCTTAGGAATTTTGAGGGGGACATGCACTTTTCCAACTGAGAGGTCAGCCCCGGGCTCTGGCTGGTGGGAATCTAAAACTGATGTTACATCGCTGCTTTGGAGTGGATTTGTTGTTACACAGGGGTGGCCTTTTTAGGGGTTCGTTTTGAGCTTCTGATTACAGAAGGACAAGGCTTCTCTTGCACAAGTCATTTTAGTAAGCGGTTGTGCCTTTGTTTTGCCAACTTGAGCAGGGATTTAGTGATAAAGCCTTGGAAAACTAGTGATCTCAACTTTTCATCTGTCTTCCTTTTCATGCCTGTTTTATTTGGTGGTGGGCTGGGGTGCTTGTTAGGAAGAGAGGGGTTCTGATTTTCACCACCTAAGACCAAATTAAGAGCTAATGCTATTTTGTAGCACGGAGGAGAGAAGAAAATCAAAGTGCCAAGTGTCATAATTTTACATGCACATTTTAGAGGTTGACGGCTCTTTTCCTGGGAAACTTCATGTTTTCTCCATTTATACAAACAGTAATTGATGCTCACGTTTGATCACCCTACCTTATAATTATGATAATTATGTACTTAGAATTACATCCAATCTTTAATCAGATCTTAACTGGGCATATTTGTTAGTTTAAAAAGCTGTTGGAATGTACTCATTAAGCCCTCCTCTTACAAAAAGGGTTTGTTGGGTTTGTGGTTTTGTGCTGCTTGTTGACTTTCATTTAGGCAGCAGCTAATGCTGAGGATGCCTTCGTGAACGCATGTCTCACGACTCGCCTTGGCATCCTAATTGTGGGTTTTGTAGGCTAGCACCAGACCACTCGCGTTTGCAGAGCACGAATCTGCACATTTTCACCATCTCCCGTTTCCAGTGATCACGAACTATAGGAAAACTAACCCTACTCAGTCACATTTAGACCAGAAGATGAAATAACATTATTTTTAGTTTAGGATCATCACGTCGAATTTCTTAGCTCAGGTTGAAACCTTAGATTTCTTATTTTATTTCACTGTCAGTATCTTCCTTTGCTGTTTCCCTCCGGGAGCAAAATATGCCCAGAGAACATCAACGCCAGAAGTTGAGCCCATAAAGCAAGAATTTTAGGGAGCGTTTATTTCCCTTAGGTGATAAGAGGGTGACAGAAGAGAGGCAGGAAACTCACGAACAGGCCTTTCAGATGAGAACCTTAAATTTCCAAGCACATGTTTTTTCTAATGTTTGTTTTCTGCGCTGCAGAGATAAGGGCCAAAAACGTGTTTAAACAGATGGAGATGTGGCGTGCGGGCGCTCCAGGTTTCCACGAGGACCCGGGGAGCTGGCAGCTCTTTTCCCTCAGCTCTGCGCCTGCATTTCTTTTGCATCGCTCGGATAAAGGCGGCCCCAAAGGTGCGAATCTGGGGCGCCGGGCGCGGAGGATCTCTGCGCCGGGGAACTGGGCGGCGGGCCTGCGGGACAGCCAGGGAGAGGGGCCCCGCCGGCGCCATAGACTCGGTTTGCAGCTAGAAAGCCGGCGGAGGACGGGCTCCGTGGCAGGCGCCGTGGCCGGCGTGGGCTCTCCCCACTGTGCTGCGGCCCGGGAGGTCGAGGCAGGATGCGGCC
Organism: Hydrochoerus hydrochaeris; assembly: GCA_004027455.1. Lineage (NCBI taxonomy): Eukaryota > Metazoa > Chordata > Mammalia > Rodentia > Hydrochaeridae > Hydrochoerus > Hydrochoerus hydrochaeris. Next base: position 226,196 of record PVLA01000270.1, read on the forward strand.
GGCGCCTTCGCGCGCCCCGGGCCCTCTCCCCAGCTAGAGCCTCTTCCAGGCTGAGCCCTGGGAGTGGGTTTCCCCGCCGCTGTGATTTCGCAAGAGTCGGGCGGGCCCGTAAATCAGCCTCCCGGCCGGGACAATACAATCCCGAGTCGAGGCCACCCCAGGCTGGGGGCCGCGGCTGGCCGGGTCGCCCCCGGCGAGGAGGCGCGAGCTCCACGCCGTGAACCCATCAGTCAAGAGCGCCGCACTCTCCCGCAGCCCGGGGCGCCCCGTAGGCAGGCTTTGTGTCTGGGCAGCAGGGTCCACCGGGCCTGGAGCGGGGACAACAGGGGCAAGGACCCTTCACCAGACAACTCCTTTGCCTCTCCTAACAGCATAAGGCTGACGCCTCAGTCTTTTCCGGGTGCGTGGACCCCCAGATTCTGTCATTCAGAATGGGCTGGGGAGGTTCGTCCTAAGCGACCAGAACAGGTGGGGAGGTCACACGTCCTCTTTGGGTCTGTTTCTAGTCTGTAAAATGAGAGGCCTGCTTTAGGATCTGTATTTTTGTCCGCCTCTAATGTTCTTTTGTGTGGGGCAGAGAAGCCCGAACGCTCCTCGCCCAATGTGTTTTCAGAAGTTTCCTTGACTTCTGCCTTCATCCTCGTTCTCCCAGCCCCCGCACTTCCTGCCCCGCAGTGGCACCAGCGTGTCCCACAGAGTAGCCCTAGACCTCCAACCCAGACTTCTGGACCTTTGGTGAGCTGAGGCCGGGCTGGTTTGGTTACAAAATAGCCACCAGAGGGCGATACAGCCCAACGATCGAACAGAGCACGCTCATAGGGGCTTTCCAGAAGTTTGTGCAACCTGAAGGTTCCCTTTTCTAGTTTAAAGTGACTCGCACAAAGTGGTTTCTTCTATGATTCTCATTTGATTTACAGAGCTAACATAGAGAAATCCATCCTGGGTTCGTGGAGGAAGAAGCCCAAAAGTGAAGCGGAGGAAAGCATCTGCCAATGACCCAGAACCGAGCAAAGTGGAGCAAACAAATGTGCAGAATGAATATTCACTCGAAATGCAAAACTTTGGTCCTGAGCCTGGGCACCATGGTGGGATCCCAGGATGCGGCACAAAGCTGAAGAGACAAGAGCCCCCAAACACTGAATTCGTGCAGATGCCGTAGTGGGTCTTGTCATAATTTTTCTAACTATTTGGTTTATTTTGGAATCGTGAATGCAGAATGCAGAGAGAAAGAGAGCGAAAGAGCGAGTGAGCGAGCAAGAGAGAGAGAGAGAGAGAGAGAGAGAGAGAGAGAGATACTTGTGACAGAGGGAAAAAGACATTTCTTCATGGAGCAGCAACTCTGACCTTTGTCTGCCTTGGGAAGTTTCCCTGTGCCGGTAAAGAGAAGAGCCACGTTCCTGGCCCTGTCTCCAAGCAGTATTAGCTTGGTCTTTCATTTGCTTCCTCCCTGTGTTTTACAGTATGGATTAGCTGGGCTCCAGAGGAAACTGGGCTTTGTTCGCTGCATCAGCCAAAGGAGATGGTTGATGGTTTTCACGAGAAAACGTGTTAGGCTGAAATACCATCTTTTCCCACATGTGCAAGGCTCTTGGATTGTGTTTGCTTTCAAAATCCATAAATGTTTTTATTAAACTATATCATTCTTGTGGTCCTGCACACATAAAGTACTCACAGCGTGTGTAAACGCTTCCATTTTGGTTCTCCTGTAGGAAAAATTTCCAACTCCGCAGTAAATATTTGCTTCGGAGTGAAGCTTTGCAAGCCTTAGCTGAACTACAAAATCTGGTTTCACTGGATGTATTTGTGTACATATGTGCATGTTTTAGTTACATATATATATATATGGAAAATTTGCAGACCAGCTTGGCAGTTTTACTTTATTGCCACTGGGAGGGAGGCATAATGACCATAATTACTTGGGTGGCATTTTAAAGCTAACCAAATTCTCTTTCAAATTTGATCTTCCTTGGGTGCTGTCAGTCACTCCCAATCCTGTCATTTAAATTGTCTTACAAGGCCATCCTTTGTGACACTCTTTGAAGAAATAAAGGGTTGGGGAGGCATATTTTTAAGTCACAATGTATAATTTTTGGTTCTTAAATTCTGTCCTGATAATAAGAATGTAAAAATCAAACAAATATGATCTTTATCTTTTTATTTTTATGGTTTTATTTCCTATACTGTTTTAACTTGTAAGCCAATTGCCAAAAAATTTCAGAAAGAATAATGAGGATAACTCAGTAGGATGGCGCAGAGAATCAGGATTTTGGGTTCTTATCTTGATGAAACACTTGAATTAAGTTACTCCTCTCTGATGAAAGAATTTATTTTTATGAAGAATTTTGATAGATTCTACTGAGGTCAATTAAAAAGAACTTAGGAAGATTATTAAAATATGAAAGCCATCAGCACAGGGTCTGCATTACTTGCCTTTGAGGGAATAATTGTGAATTATAAACCATTCGGCCTCATGAGCTTTGACATAGTAGCTGTGGAGTTGGTAACTTCCCTGGTCTTTTAAAAATTGCCCTTAACCCCCATCCACTGCAAAAAATATGTCCTCTGCCATGTCATGTTGATTATATGGACTTTATTTATTCCAATGGCTGCTGCAGAGAGGATAAGGCTCAGGAACAAAAAGGGACTCTATGGAACAGGTTTGTCGTGAGGTGAGCTGGCCCTCAGCTTTGGAGTAGACACTGGCCAGAGAGCTGCAGCAGGCTTCTCCATATCCCTGTGCAAACATCATCCCTGAAAAACATCATGTGGACCTGAGTCACGCTCTGAAGCATCTGCCCCTCAGAGTTTAGTTTGGCTGTTTCAGTAGACATAATCCTTCCTTTCATATTTCCCCTGTCTTTTCAAAGAGCAAAACCAGGGTCTTTTGAGACATATCCTACAACTACATGGAATAAGCCCTTGGCATGGCCTTTTGGGAGCTAAGAATACTTGAGGCTGTCCCAAAAGGGGACAGTGTCCTTTGATTGAAGTGTTATATAGAGGTGAGAGGGAGTTCATGAGGACAGAGGCAGAGGTTGGGATGTTAGGGAGTTCTGAGATATGTGGGCCGTGTCAGTCTGAAGAAAGGCAAGGTGACCTTTAGAACAGCGGGTAAGTGCTGCTACCCTTGAGTGGGGCTCAGTTCATCCTTGTTTGTAAACAATTGAAGCTCTCTGACTTGGAATAGGAATGGGGTAGTGTATTTTGTGGGAGTCATGGATATGGTCGGACAACAGTCTATGAATATTTGGGTCTTTTTTTTAAGATTGGGAGATGGATATTGGAATCAGTTCTGAAGTTATTTTTCTTCTCTAATAGAAATATAAAATCTGCTATATAGGTAATTTTACATTTTCTGCAGAACACATTTTAAAAAGGTAAAAGGAAATAGGGGACATTATTTTTATAATTTGAAAGTTTGTAATATTTCCAAAATAATTGTTTTCATGAAAGATCAGTACAGTTATTAATGAGACATTTTACAGTCTTTATTCCCATATCTTCAATATACAAAGTACACTTTACACCAATGAAACATCTCAGTTTAGATTAAACCCCTTTCAAGTGCTCAGCAGCCACCATGGCCAGTGAGTGCCACAGAGCTGTTATTGAAGTTCTAATAGCAATGGTCTGGATCATACCAGTTCTAAGCAGTCTGGTTCATGTGCAAAGTCAGTAACAGATTCTTCCACATTTCCATTGAGATCAGTTTAAATATCAGAGTGAGCCTGCTTATTTTGGGGTACTGAGGATTGAATCTAAGGCTTTTCACACTGAGCTATATCTCTAGTCCTATCTTGTTTTTTAAATTTTGAGACAGTCTCACTAAATTGCTAAGTTACCCAGAGTGTGCTAAAACTTGCACTCCTTCTACCTGAAGCCCCTCAGTGCTGGGATTACAGGTGCACACCATCATGCCTGGCTCACAAACATATTTTCAGCAGTGCCATTATAGCTCTGAAAAGGGGAGTCAAGCCATGGGTGAAGGGAAATCTGGTGCTTCAAAGAGGTGAGTAATGATGGTTCTGAGAGATTTCATTTTATTTCAAAATATTTGTTTATAATAATAAAAATAAATCCATACTCATTAATAAAACACTTGAGATAATACAAAATGTAGAACAAATAATATCACCTTTCATCCCACCATCTGTAGATAATCACTATTCAAAATTTTGGCACATTGCTGTCCTTATATGCAGATTATTTTCATGGCTGTGATTGCATTGCAAATGCCCTTGTATATCTTGGTCTTATTCATTTAACATTACATCACAAGCAACTTTATGTGGTTAAAAACTTTGCAAGAATAATTTCTGGTGTCTCCCTGGCTAGTGAAAGGAAGAAAGGCAAAGATAGCAAATGAGGTCATCAAGGCTCAGGCCACCTGGCCTGGTGGCAACAGTCTTTTGGAACATGAAAGCAAGGACATCACAACCAAAGTCATTATTACTGAGAATGACTGGTGTCTTGCTTTCCGTGATATTTTTCTTTAAGCACCAACACATTTTCTGGTGATACCCAAGAAACAATAGCCCTGATTTCTGTAGCACAAGGTGATTATGGAAGTCTTCTCAGACATTGGCAGGAAATGTGCTGGTCACCTGGGCCTGATGAAGGATTATCGCATGGTGGTAAACAAAGGCACAGATGGGCCACATGCTCGTCACATTCATGGCCATGTTTTGGGAGTTTGGCCAGTGAATTGACCCCTTGGTTAAGTGTGTTTTGAAGAGAATGTTTCCTTCTCTGGGATATAATTAAGTTTACAAATTCCAATATGTTAGCACACATATTTTTGCCTGTATTTGGGAAAATTGAAGAAGTAATTTGAAAAACCTATCCATAATAAGAGATATTTACATAGTAAAAAAATAAAAAAAAATAGTTTTAAATGTCTGAATGGTATTCCATCATGTAGGTGAGCTGGAGTTTACTGAAGCTGATGACTTTTGGTAGGATAAGGGTTGCAGTAACCTTACTAAATGTAATCCACAGGACAAAAAGACACTATAGATTCTATACTGTGACCAACTTCATGCCTCATATTGGGGCTTTCTTTCCAATACTGTAATCACCCTAGGCAAACAATTAATTTTTAGAGAAAATATCTAAGAAAGTCTCCCTTCTCTCTATATGCTCACTAACCCAATCAAACCAGATGTTTGGTTACCACTCTGACATATTTGGACTAAGATTTAAGGGTAAAAAGTAAACTTTTCTAAAGAGATATTTGGATTGCATACAAGAACATTATAAAGAATCTCATGTAGCATTTTATTTCTCTTGTTAAATCCATGCCTGCTAAGATATCACATCACCCTTTAAGTACAGGTACTGGGCCACCCTTGGTGAAATCATATATGGATTTATTTTTACTTCCCCCTTTGGCCCTCTTTCCCACCATTTGTCATTTTCACAGGCTTTCATGACATAAATCTTGTGGAATGTTGGCTATGCGTAGAGCATGAAGGATTCGTACTCTCCCATTTCAGGCTGGATGGCCAATGTAAGCAACTGGAAGTAGTGGAAACTGGGGACTGATACTGCAAGGAGAGGAATTCTGGAAAGAACACATGATGAATAATACCGACAGGGTTAAGTTGAGGGTGACCACATGGACTCGTGATAGGCAGGTAGCAATAAGGCCCATTGGAAGCTACAAAAGATGAACTGTGGCGAATTTTTTCCTATCTCTATGGAAAGGCCTGCGGGTTGTCTCGGATCTCAGTTGCATCTCTTTACCCAATCCTCATTCACCATAGTGTCCAGATGTTGTAGATTTCTTATCTGAGACTCTCAGAACTGGATATTGAAGTAGAAGCTGAGGAGAGTGTATTCCAGTCCGAGGCCTGACTAAATTTGGCTTCCAAACCTCCAGCACGGTCTCCCTGGCAGGGGAGGGGACCCTTGGTCAACTTTCTCTTTGGCCTGGCCTTTTCTGTCACAAAAGGGTCATTTTTCCTGGCTTGTTGTAGAATTTGAAGGCACACAGTGCTGGGGAGATTTTATTAAGCAGATCACTGTGAATACAAGCTTACTTCACACCGGTGGCTCTTCTCTTGCTCAATCCTGGAGAGTTTACACTTTTTTTTCTCTCTCTCTACCTCTTTGGCTTGAGCAATTTGAAGGCAGAAAGCTTGAGGGGGTATTTTGTTTCTGACATGGGCAGTCTGTAAAATAGTGAATCTTTTAACATTGCACTGACAGATACTCTCAGGTCTAATATAATTGATGTATTCATAAGAGCTTAAGCAACACTGCTTTCCAAAAGGAGAAAAACTTGTCTTTTCACCTTAGAACTGACCGACTTGTGGTTTGGATGCTTACATGAGATATTAAACAGACTCGATGGAAAAGGTTTGTTTGCCTCAAGTTGACTTTCCCTCATCTTGTAATTTTTGGCCCTGAGTCAAATTTTTGTCCCTTCTCCTGCACTCCTTGGGTCGAGGCCAGCACCACAGGCTTGCACTCTCCATGGTGTTGACAGAGTGTTTTTCAGCTGTACCAAAGGCCACAGATTTTATGTCAGACTTCGAGATACACAACCTGATAAACATAGCTGCCTCTATCGATTGGCAGGATTCTTTCTGGAAAAGAAAACACAAATTGTTTCACATAAATAAGGAAAGTGGTATGGGTAGCATAAAGTAACATGACTTTGAAGGTGTGCCTGAGGCCTGAAGGATTTTTTTTTTTTGATGATATATTTTGCTCTTTAACTTTATTTAGTTGTGAATTCTATTTATACTCCACCATCATCTGATTGCTTTCAGCAGCCGCATGTGCCTGGTTCTGTAACCAATAAACAAATCAACAACTGGTTAGTTTGGAAAGTTGGATAATGGTAAATAACTCCAGGACAGTATTTTGAAAAAGTATCTTTATGTAGATATTTTCTTTTTCATGCTGGATGAAAAGCATGATTATTACTAGCTACTTTTATTCACTGCAGTTTACAGAAATTCTGAGATGTGATATTTCTCTGACACTTTTAATTGAATTTTCTTTCCTTCCACTTTTTCCCTTTGGCTGGGTGCCAGGTCACTAAATTTGGGTAGGGAATCAACACATGCATATGAATGCAGCTCTGTGTAGCAGGACAACTCATCTTTTTAGGGCTGCAGTTATGGAGTCCCACAGAGGACCAAATAACTTCTGACAATGTCTTGCGATCAGATGGTGTTCTGGGCCTACCACCTGGGCTTCAAAGGCTACTATTGAGGAGGGAGAGGGAGAGAAACACACCTTGATAGTCAGTACTCTCTGAGCTGCTTTGCCATTGAGCAGGCACCCTAGGAGTCTGATGGGGCTGATTGGAAGGTCCAATCACTTTTGGAAGATTAATGAGATACTGAAGTTTTCTGCAGCAAGCCTGTGTGGACCAGAAGGCTCAGGGCACATGGGGGAGGCTCTCTAGTGCAACCTAGCACCTGATCTGTGTCCCTCCTTCTGGAGGCTGGGTGCTTAAAGGCTGTTGGGTCTCTGGGCCGCTATTTTCTGAACCTTTCACTGAGCGTTAGCCACATCTTTCTCTAGGCCTTTCTGTAAAGCCCAGCACTGATCCTCTGATGTCATTGCAGACCTGTGATTAAACACCAGCCAGTGACAGAGAGGGTCATCAGTAATAGGTCTGAGAGAGGATCCAGGCCCAGGGTAATATGTTATTCATTACCAATGTCAGTTGAGGAACTGCGAGCCTGTCTGTTGGTAGCTCTTTATGTGATGCCTCCCCAGGGTCAACGCAGAAGCACATGGCTGCTGGCATGCAGTTTTTGTTTGATGAGTGTGTGGGGGGTGTAAACGCATGACATTAGTATCTTATCAGGTAGCGGGGTAGAGATGCAGCAGGTCATCAGTCTTCAGCTACTGCAGAAAGCTGTATCAGAAATAAAAATGACTGTTTCCCAGGCCTGGGAATTCATGCATACATTGTGCACATACGTGCGTGTGTGCACACACACACACACACACACTCATTCTTTATGATATTTTAAAGTACATGTAGGCATTTTGATGATCCTTGTGTGCAGTATTCTATTTCCAAAGAGCAAGTACAGACATGGTACTTCATTGGGAGGGGGCTTTACTAGATCTAGCAACCTCTAAGCTATGTTTAAATTTTTTCAGGGGGGGGTAAGATAGATAAACTACAAATTTTTTTAGTCATCTGTAAGATAGGCAGAGTAATACCTGCTGTGTTACCTTAGCATAAAAATTAAATGAGAAAATGCATATGAAGCACTTAACACAGTGCTTAGTCCCAAAATGCTTGGTCAATATTAGACGTTATTGTTGTACGTATGTGAATTTTAGCTGAATACAGGAGCTTCAGATTTTTTAAAAACTAGATTTGCATAAGGAACTTTGAATCAAACAAGATTAAAAACCACTGCCCCTGATAGGGCTGTTGGAGAATAAATCTGTTACAGAGTCAAACTAAGTTTGTCAGAAATCAAAGACAAAGACATCTGATATGTGAGGTTTACCAATCAGGGGGAATTCCACTTGTCCCCAAGAAGCAGGAAGACTCTATCAAAGTTTTATGTCACTGCTGTTTTTCCTCCAGTTTCTATTAGTTAAAAAGTTTTTTCCCTTCACTCTACTGGTTTTCTTTTCTTCACTGCATGAAATCCAAAGGGAATAATTATCTTTTCTGTACATAAACAAAATCTGTTCTCCAATATCTTGCATTCTTTTGACATTTTGGCTATCACTATTATAATAATACCTTTTTATTATTTTATTCCATTTCATAATTATAAGATAAAAATTTCAACTGTAACTTGTAGCTTTACATGTGATGTCAATAAATGTTGTTATTTCCATTTAACAGATTTGCAAACTGAGCCAGTGAAGGACAAATATTTTATATATGTACAAAGTTAGAAACAGTTTCCATTCAGGTTACACAAAATCCAGGCACCAAATAAAACAACACAAAAGAGCTTTCTGCAGTCCAGAGGTCTAGGAATCTAATTCCTATAAACTCTGCTGAAATAGACATCCCTCTCTCTCCCCGCTCATAAATCTTTGGACCATGCAGATATGGCTGCATGGCACAAGATACCCTCCTAAAAATCTCTATGATTTTTCACATAAAAATAAAGACTAATAGCTGAAAAATCTACAGAATACCAAATTGCACATAGTGAAAAGTAGACAGTCGGGCACTTCATCTTCAAATTATTTAACAGCTTGAGGAAAGATGTGGCCATAAAGTTAAATGGCATAATTTCATGGATGGAAATGGCTGTCCTTTCTTATATTTAACATTTACCTTAGGAAATAATTACCTCTCCACAAAGCCACGTTTTAAATGGGAACCATTTCCCTGGCTGTATGTTCTTTCCATTTCTTGGATGCCTCTGTGAAATAGTGCTCCTTGCTGATCTTACGGAGAAAAGTGTCAGTGCTCACAAGCAAACTTCTTCAATGAAAGTCTCACTGGAAATCTGACTCATTCATCATTATCTATCCTCATATGGAGGCTGCACGCCAGCTTTCCATCATATGGAACTTGGTGGGAATCTTGGGATATATTCTGAGGGTGAGAAAACGACACAGTATGCAGAGGGGCCTCTGCAGGAGCTGCCAAGGAGGAGACCAGAGGGATCCTTGTTTGGCCAAGTTACTTTGGCTTCTCTTGTAGCTTTTAGCTGACTTTAAAGCACAGTGTTGTTCTGAAGTTAGATCCAAATGTGTACAAGAAAGATGATGATTCTAGATCATTTTCCAAATGGCTTTCTCTGCTTTCCTATGTGCAGTGACTGTTTCTCTGGAACTCAGTTTATCAAGACTTCCTTGTCAGAAAGCCTGACTTTGATTTTTGTTGCAATTTTTTCTCATTATTAAGAAACAATTACTTTTGGGTTTCTCTACTCTTTGGTTGTTTTTGCAGTGTTGGGATCAGACTCAGCCTCACACACATTCTACTGTTCCACCACTGAGCAATACCCCAAGCCTTCTTCTAATCTTAATTGGAGGGAACATTCCCTCTAATAATATCATGGCCATAATGCTAAATATTTGTGCTTGCGATGGTCCTCTGAATCTCAAAGAGAGAAGTAGCAGGAGCTACTTTGTTCACTTGTGTTGTATTCCTTGAGTCCTACTTCATGTTCTGTGCTGTCCTGGGCACTGGAGAGACAGTTAAGATGAATGGGACCTGAATCCTGCACTGAGCGTCAGTGAGGTAGGAAACGTGAGGCCTGTGCCCCTGAAGCACAAAGCCCGCCTATGCATGGGGTGCTGGGGGGAGGTGCAGGCCAACAGTGTGGGCTAATCCAGAAACGTAAACATCAAGCAATACTGGAATTTTGACTTAATTCCCTTTAAAGAATAACTCTAGGTATCTGTATTTCTTTAATGGAAATTCGGGTTGGAGAATGATCAAAGTGGACCTTGCTTTCAACTTCTAACTCTAGGTTCTTGTGTACAAGGCATGTGATTTTAAAGCAAGAAAGTGTAAGCTATAAAATGCAAGGCAGAAGCAACTCATCAGGGCCACTCTTCCACATTGGAGTAATTCATCAGGTCATTGTGTCAGATAAATGTAATCACTGGGGTCACAAAACATGGCCAAGATTTCAAAGCTCTCCATTTCCCAAGGCTGTAACATGGCCTTTACCTGTTTATAAAAGGGGTCCCAGTGGAACTGGGCAATCAGGCCAGCCAGGAAAGCAAGAGGCTGCATTTCCTGGCGCCGTAAACAGAACCCTGGTGAGTCCCTGGCCACCCCTTCCCAGCAGACGGCAGACGGTAGGCGGTAACAAGCCTTGTCTTTTGGGCAGGAATAATTAATGGGGCGAGTGTAGGTTTGTGGCTTTTGAGCAGCTAGGGTGAAACTGCTTGTCTGTTTCAGCTTTCGCATAAACCACTGGGACACACTCCCGGAGTCAACCGTGATCTGGCACTGCTAACAAAAGACTCCCATTGATCACTGCCCTCTGGTAATTGCTGCCAGTGTGAGGCTGTCCTTCACAACTTGCTGACATCTCTTGACAACTTAAATATGGCCCATGCTAAAGGCCTGAAGCCATCATAACATAAGGTGAGGAATGAAAAGGCAAATATGAACTTTTCCAGGAAACCCAAGCTCAGAGAGCAAAAAAGCATGTCCAGCGATGACATTTTAATTGTGCATTAGAAGCCTTTTCAGTGGAGCCTCCAGGCTCTGCTTGTGTTAAGAGGTTCCTGGTAAGCTAAATCCCAGAAGTCCCCATAACACTTTGTAAATAAGAAACCGGGGCAGTGTGGTGCTTCTCTAAGCACATGAACATGCCCTTGGATTTTGAAACAAAGGAGTGTTAGAAAGATATCCTACCATGGGTGGACTTGAGGGAACTTGGCAGCTGCATCTGGAAATCCAGTTTGGAGCTCATCTGTGTTTGGCACTCAGCAATCTGTGACCGTGACTCAGCACACTGTAGTCATGACCTGAATCCACTTCCATGCCTGCTGTTGTAAATAAAGTTTTATTAGAATTTAGCCAAATGCATTTGTGGATGTACTGTCATTGCTTTCCCTCCTCATCAGCAGTGTTCAGTAGCTGAAGATATTGTTTATATGTGAAAAATGTGAAAAATTGGGAAAAGCTTGCAGATCCCTAGTCTAGATGAAGATCCGAAGGGTAAATGTGACTTTTATATTAATTCATCAAATTGAGCATTTGTAGGAAATTCTTAGAGAAGACATGGAAATAAGTGTGGGCTTTGAGTCCTAGTAAGCTGGGCTTGTGGGAAATAGGGCTATGGCCTTTTGTAAAGTTTTATGAAAACTTTAAAACTCTTCTGCATCATTCTCATTTTATTTCCCTGTAATCCTAGTCTTCATAGCTAACGGTTCCAGCTTTTGTGACTTTAGGGATCATGGGAAAAATGGTAGAATTTTATTTCCCTTGGAGCCCTCACAGTCTAAACTGTTGATTCTTAAATGGAAGTATAAACGTTGAACACAAATTTTTGGTTGGCGCTTAGTTTAGATATGACCATAAAAATTCCCAGTGCCACAGGTAGATTTAGTAAAAGTTGAGTCATGCTTGTCCCGGCATTGTGTACTTAAATTCCAGCTTTCTGAACTGTGTAGAGAATTGTTTATAGCTGGGAAGGAATTAACCTTTAAAGCACCAAGTCACTATAACTGTCAGAATTTTGTAGCTATTTGGGTGAACAACTCTAAAATATTCCATAGTCTTTTACTATAAATGCCTCTAGGTCTGTCACTAACCTGGGTGCTGAATTGAGACCCAGCCCAAGTCCTCCCACTTCTCATCTCTCACTTTCTACCTTCACATCTCAAAACTTTCACACATGGAGATGTTCTTTGCCTCAAATGAAACTCCAGTGCATTGCTGTGTTGAGAAAGATTCTGAGGATGCATCCAGGAGCTGTAGAAAAGACCTTTGCAGCTGTTGATTGATACCTGTGGTGATTCAAGAGGGAAAATGATGGTTATTCATGCTGCTTCATTATAATCTCTGCTCTCTGAGTTGGGGGGTCCTGAATCTAAGGGCCCTCCTCAGTTCCTTGGTGACTAGCTCTCTTCTCTCTTGTCAGTGGATCTGAGACTCAGTGTTCCTGTTGCTGGGTCTGATTATTTTCCCTCTGGTTATTTCATTGCTCTATTTTTATTTCTTTCTGTGTTTATTTATTTTACTTGTCTCCTCTTACCTTAAAAACTTCTGTTGTGAAATCTGTGTCTTTCAGATGCTTCTAGTGGATAATGGTGCTTCTTTCTGCTGTCCAGAGTCAGTGCTTACAAATGTGCAGATTGTGACTTGGACAAGGAGTGTGAGTGGAGGTTTAATCCAAGCCAGCTCCAGTCTTTTCAAATAAATTAGTTCGCATTCTCCTTTAAGGAAGGGGCTTCTCTTTTCTATTCTTTCCTTGAAGATTCTTCTTTTATTAAATGACTCATAATCCATTTATTCTCATGTTCAAATTGCCCCAGGTTTTGCCAGTGATAACCCTTTCAGGTTAGCTCTTGTGTCCTTTTGCCATTTTTTTTTTTGTGAGCATTTCCTTACTTTTTGTACAGTATCATGTTCTAGATTCATCCTTTCTCTTCCTGACCCCAGTAGAGGAATCAGTTGTTTTTATTGCTAAGGAGCCCTGGCTCATTTTAGCTAGGAATGGTATTTAGAAGCCAAAACTGGGGAGCTAGATATGTTCACAGTTAACTGGAGTATATTTGCTTTGAAAATTTTAAAAGATTAAAAAAATTTAATGGCATTATGTGTTTATATTGATACACTTCCAATTCAAATCCAACCCCTTTTAATGAACTTCCTTGGTTTTTCATTTCATTCTTTTTCTTTATAGTTAGAATCCTTGCTCTGAACAACACAACCCATTTGCTATGTGAGAACTACAGCATTTACATAGTTATCTATGTTCACATGCTTATTTTAATCCTAAACCCACAGCTACATAAGTGAAATGCTCACCATCAGCCATTTCGTCAAAGTTTCTCTAGTTGTCTCTGGGTTGGATGAATCTTATTTTCTAGTAGTGCTCTCAGGAATAGTGTTTCATTACCATTCAGGGCTGAAAGCTTCTTCTACCATTCCTCCTTGCTTCCAGATCTGTAGGTTTGCCCTGGCACAATTAAGCTCCGCTGGACTCTACTTTCCTTTTTATTCTAAGACCTAGGAAGAAGAAATAACCTCCATTTGAGTTACTCCACCCATTGTTAAAGGCAAGCACTGAGGTTGGACAAACTCTTCAAGCATGTTAAAAGCTCTGCTTGGATGCGATGTATGATATATATGCTCACATGTCACCGGCTAATGCGAGTGACCTGGTCGTGCTTACCACTGGTACTGGAAGTACCCCTGCCCCCTACATGGAAGCATAGCAGAGGAGAGGCGTGGTTGGTATCCCAACAGGAAGGGAAATATTAAAATGCTCAAGGGTAAAGTGAATCTTCACATGGAAAATTTTGTTTAGCAGAGTTTCCCAAATTAATTGACTACAGAACACTTACCTTGAAGGATATCTTTTAGGAATCAAATTCCCCAGAGAACACTTTGGGAAAGGCTGTGCAGGTACAACTTGAAGTGTTAGAACCGACCTTGGCAAAGACATTCTTGTGAAAGTCTGAGTACATGAGCATGTTGAGTTCTAACACTCACGTTTCAGCAAGTGAGAACCAGACATGAAAACCTTCACATGTCAACGAGTCCAGTGCCCTTTTATTAGCTAACACTTTGTAATTCCTAAACAGTTGTAACAGATTTGGAAAGTAATCCTTAAATCCATATCCCTTCGGATCCTTGTGGATCATCAGTGATCTCCTTAAAAAATATCCCAGCTCCTGCTCCTAACTAGCTTCTTTTATTTTCTTAAATATTGTACTACTAAAGAATTATCATTTGCTACGTATTTCTTCCAATAACAAAATCTACTCTCCCCATTTGGTTGTTTTTGTATTTCCGTCTGTATGATTATTGCCTTTGTTGAAATCAGATATGTGAATAATAAATTGCTTTTAATGAAGATGAAAAATCTTTTACTGAGCATGTGATGTGTACATGTCAGAGTGCCTTCATTTTGTGAGGTTTGGCTATGTGGAAAGCAGAAAAATAAAACTTAAATTAGGAACACATATTATTTCTTTGTTGTAACACATAAGTGATTTATAACTTTGAAGTCAAGAAATAGAGGCCAATGAGCTAAAAGATAAAATGGAAACAGGGGTGTCCTCATTCTAGTGCCCAAGTGGGACAATTTAGTCTTATGATACTAGTTTTGTGGTTTTCAATCATTTCAGCTGCAATACAAGAGATTCTACAGGGATCTGGAAGAAGTTTTGCTAATGAAGATTGCAAAAAATGAGAGACACATTGCCAGAGGACAGAAATATACCATATGGTATTGCTTGAATTTCATTCAGTTATTTTCATCCTAAATGTGTAATCTTTCAAGCTTATTTTTCTAATTTTTTATTGCTATTTTATATATGTATATATATACATATATACATATATGTTGTTTTACATGTACAATTAGATGGTGTTTGGCATATACACATACACAGTGTTGTATAAATGTTAACACTATCAATTTCCAGAACTTTTGTATCATCACAAACAAACTTCATATCCATCAAAAACTCTCCTTTGTATCTCCTGCCAGGTCCTGGTAACCTCTAGTCTATTTTATTTATGTACGAATTAGCTTATTCTAGGTTTACATAAGTAGAATCATATAATATTTGTCTTTTTTGTCTTGCTTGTTTCTTTTAGTGCAAAGTCCCAAGGTTTGTGTGTGTTGTTGCACCTAAAAAGGCGTCAACATGATTTTTACCTCTGCACTTAGCTTAGATCTAAACCAAATGGGACTCAAACCAAGAGGCTTTAACAAGTTTATAATTTAATGATGTTAGATTTGTCTTATTCTCATAAGGTGGTTTAACTTAGGTTTAAACAGATTTGTGCAAAACTCCTGTGCAATGTTAGCAAATAAATCAGAACTTTAGTCTTTTTTCTGGCTGACCAATATTACATTGTACACATAGACCATGTTTTGTTTACCCATTCATCTGATAATAGGCATTTGAATTGTTTCCACCTTTTGGCTATTGTGAAAATGCTGCTATGTACATGGATATGCAAACAAGGCTTTTATGGAGGGTTCTAGTCCCACTCTGCAATCTTAGGTCCCGACACTCACGAGGAGTTTCAGTACTTGGTGAGTAAAATGGGACAACTAGCCAAATGTTAAAATTCTGGTTTGAAGTTTTATGGGTTTAACTACTTTTTTTAACTCAGGGCTGTCTTCTCCTGTTCTGCTCTTAGGTCTGTCTCAATGTGGTAGTGGATGGAGAATGGAGAGCCTTAGGTGGACAAAACCATACAGCCAAGTAAACTGGGCTCCTTTCCATATTTAGGGGCCATTTGCTGTTGTGGGATTGAAAGCATTACAACTGAGTGACAGTTGTTTAATATTCTAATTATGTGAACTTTCTGTGTTATGGTTTTGCCATTTGATGGATTGGATTTCATAATATGATTGAATTTGGATGTTGGAACCTTGTTTATTAACGAAGACTGACACGGTTCTACTAAGGTTTATGTTAAACTGACTGCAGTGACATGGGAAATCTATGGTGATTGTTTGAGAGGGGCTGGGGCCCACACTGACCAAAGTTCTTTTAGTTAAAGTTTCATAAGAAAGTTCCTTGGAGCTAAAATTCATGATTTCACTCATTGTGGCTGATTGTGTGATGATGGATGTGAGATGTGAGAAGACTGGGCCCAAAATAGGGGTTTGCAGAAGTCAAAAGTCAAAGGAGTGATTATTTTTAAAGAGATTGTCCATGAGGGAATCCAGAAAAGCATTTAATAGTCTGATTTTATTATTGTTTTCTCTCACAATGCCTTCCTTGTTGTGGATATGAATATGGAGGTACATACTTATTAGCAGAAGTTTCAGGCTTATATATTTCTGAACAATAACTAAGATCTGCTTATTCTAAGTTGGGAAGTGGGTAAGTGGCCATTTTTCAGGATTATTATGATGGAATAAGGTAGTAACATCAGCTTTGATTCCATGCTTAGGTCTGAATCAAACAGGCCCCACCCAGGAGTATTAGGTAAATTTTAATTTAGTGAAGTTAGGATTCTCCTGATCTTATAAGATGATATAAATAAATTTATGCAAAGCTCCAGTACAATATTAGTAAGATCCAAATAAATCAGAAACCTATAGTCATTTTCATCTTACAGGAAATTATGGTTTTAAATTAGCAGAGAGAATCTGTATGGCTAAAATTGATAAAACAAGTAGAATGGTTCTACTCCAATCAGGTTTCAATTTTTTATTATTAGATATTAATTTTTAAAATTTATGGATGTAATTAATTCTGAAGATACTCTTATAAAAATATAGTGCAGAAAAGAATTATCCATTATCTAATACCCTAAAGCTGCTACTAATGTATTTTGTTATAATTCTTTATAGTCTTTTTCCTCAGTGTAACTATTTAGCTATTTTTTAATATATTTGTAATTTATAATTCAAGGAAATTTTGTATCTTCTTCTTTTCATTTAATTGTGTTAAAGCACTTCCCATCTTCTTACATTGCCTTCATAGACATCATTTTAAGTGACTTAACTGTAGAAAAGCATGTACTGTTACAGAGCAATCTGCTCATTCCTAGTTTAAAAATAGACTAGATAAGAGGTATTTGCAGATTTATTTATTGTTTCTTTGTTAAAGATTTTAAAATTTGTACATATTTTCAGTAAATATTAAATAGATTCATTGTGGGAAATTGGTACTTATACATATTCGATTTATTGTTCAAGAGTTTGGCTATTCCCAAGGAATTTCAAAGGTCATGATGGCCTGGAATGATTAGTAATTTTTTATGAAGCATGTGGGGGATCTGAATTACAAGTTTGCCTGGTTCGTGAACAGACTCCCCAGTATCAAGATCTTAACATAATTTGTTTATTCACTATTTGTCCCATAGGTATAAGGAATAAAAGCTTGATGAGAGATTTTCTAGGAACACATTTTCATAGAAGGAAGCATGGTGGCTAAATGTGCTTCTGAAGGGAAGATATTGAGAAAGGAAATTGGGTTTTGTGCTTCATTATTCGCAGAGTCAGTGCTGCCTATGGAGGACTTGGTTGATGGTCTCAGTACAGAGCTTGGTGACATACGGCAACTGTTGTTTTAGTGTTTCTGCTGCAATTCCTACATGCTAGGATGTCAGCGTTAGGAGCCTGGACAGAACTGGGATCTCTAGGAAGGATGGGCAGGGGCAGGATTACGATGAACAGGCATTGACTCTGACCAATGGAAATGCAGATGCAGATGGCTGGGGCAGAGATCATTGCTGGAGAAGACTAATTTAGACACAATGTTTAGTGTAAGTGGCAGGGACTTTGGAAGATTGGTTTGGTATTGGGCTGAGTAGAAGGTGGAAGTAACATAGAGTGGACATGAAGCGAAGAGAAATTAAGATAAACTCCAACGGTGTGACATGTTTATGACATAGAAATATTAAGTCTAACTTTCCTTCTTGCTAACTAATACAGATAATTCATATAGGTATGGAGATGATTACTTAAAATCCACATGAACCTCTGACTCTTGGAAGATAGCCAGTGAGATTCCCAGAGCTTAAAGGGGCCTGTTTTAAACACCAAACTAAGTTTTCACTGACACCGATACAGAGCATGTAGAAAAATATTAGTACTTCCTATTCAAACAAATAAGATATAGTCTGGGGACACAGGGTTATCTAATTTTCCTTTGAAAAGATAACATTTAAGAAAGCACAGAGTTTGAACAGTAAAAATACTTTGTACACTGTGACCCACGGATCTAAACTGGAGTAGTCCTCATGGCGGGGAGAACAAGCAGAGTATTGTCTCATTGAGGAAAAGAAAAACAGCATCTGATTTCCTAAGCTGGTTCTGAAGTGCATTCTTAGAGTCTAAAGATGTATTTTTCTTTTTTCTTCTCTTGCTTTCTTTCTTAATTTTTTTAACCTCCTGTTTTTTTATGGCACTATCTAAGTGGATGTTGAAACAGTCTGAATGTTAAGAAAGACTATATTTCTATGTAAACATACACAACTCAGCACAGAGAGAAAGGAAAGCAGTCTTGTCAACCCGAAAAGACCCAGTACATGGTAATTTCTGTAACTGAAGTATCCCAGGGATTCCAGGACACAGGAACAATCCATAAAACGGGACTGGGACCACACAAAAACACACCCATGGCTCCAGGCAGGCACATTTGAAAATAAGCAGACCTTTAGGAGTAGGAAGCAATGGTCTTGTATCCAGTGATCTTTGTAAATACCCACTCTAATGTTAAAGTCCTTTCTAAGTCTCTTCCAGGTAAAAGCATTGTCTAGGAGGGCTGAGACTGTGAAACCCAAGTCAAAAAGACTGGTAAGGTCATGACCTTGACACTTTAATTTTCTTTCCCAAGGTCTTTTATATGCATCATTGGATTACAATCTCAAATCTGAGATTCCGATTGAATTAGTATGCATTGAGAACTTTCTTCATTGTACTCACAAAACTGTGTGGTTTTATGTACATTCTGTCATTTGGATTTTTCAAAGACAACATCAGATCATTCCCAAAGAAGCTGAAGCTGAAAAGATCCTGTGGTGAGAGAATTCCTACATCTTAACACAGTTGTCTTTGGAGTTCTCTGCCATAGTCATGAGTGTTTTCTTGCCTGCCAGCTGTAAAATCCTTGCAGTGTAAATTCTTCAAATAACAGTAATTGGAACAATAGACAATGTGAAAAATAGTAGGAAGGATCTTAATGTTCTAAAACAGAGTTCTATGTGATCCTTGCAGTTTCCATTCTAACAGCAGATGAAGTAGACTTGGGACTAAAGTCCAGCCTTGAAAGTCTAGCAGAACACAGAGCAGGCAGGAGTGACCTGTTCTGTCTTCACAGGGGTGGCCACTCTGGCCTCCCAGATGGAAGCCAAGATTTCCTTTGGTGTAAGTGGTAGCTTTGACTGGCTGCAAGGGGAGAGTGAGTTTGTTTAATTTGGAGTAAAGTTTTATGAGTTAATCTCTAGTGAGGGAAAGCAGCAATAAACACAGAACATACTGGTCATTATTCTCAGTATTTCTACATTCCTTCTCATGCATGAAAGGAGGAAAAAATGTCAAACACACATGCATACAAAATCCAAAGAGGCATGTTGCTCAAATACGCATGAATGTCTGTGTGTGTGTGTGTGTGTGCGCGCGCGTGTGTGCGCATGTGTGCATGCATGTATGTATGCATGAGTGTATGGTTTTGTTTTGGCCAAACCATCTGGTGTACCACAAACCCCAAGAGTGTGAAGACAAACATTTACCAGGAGATTCACATGGTTTCTTCTATGTATACACATATTTGTAGAAGACTCTTAGATTTCTAGAGAGTAGAGATAAACACATATTTCTCTATGCATTTATGAACACAGACCAGTTCTTGGCAGACCAAATTGTTATTTATTTTAGTGGTTTTTATAAACTCAGGTGGGTTAAAATGCCAGGGAGACACACTCAGTCTGGAAATGATCAGTGTCATGTCTGAGTAAAATGTTGCCTTTCTCCTCAAGTTTAATAATAAGGGGAAAAAATTCAGAGCGATTGTGATACAATGGTGTGCTGAAAAGTGGATTAAATCTCGATTACATCACAACATAAATAATACCTTAGCTAAGAATGTTAAAGGTGAGCTTGAAATGGTCTTAAAAACAAAGGAGGTAATTTGCCTGATTTATTAGGGGAAGAGAAAAAGTAGCTTGGTGTGTGTTCTGTGAATTTCATGTTTAATGGGACAGACTTTTAGGGAAACTGCTAAGGATTTGAGGAAGCTAAACCAAAAGCCCCTAGAATGCTAGCTGGAGTTTTAAGAGGATAGAGGAAGGGGGAAAACATTCAAAAGCCAGCCTATCAAGAGAACAATCAAGCAAAACAAAGAATTGTTGCTGCAGCGAAGAGCTGAGCATGCTGGCCCTGGAAACTTGCCTATTGTTTTTCAAGGGGGTCCTGGCTAGCAGAAAGTCACTCAGTAAGGTAGCACTTAAACTTCAAAAAGGAAAAGGGAGATTTATTAGGAGGCTATGGGGAATGGTCCTGGTAACTGGGACTCCTGCTGGTTTCATTCCTGTGTTTTTGTATTATTGAAAACCCTCCTGTAACATCCAAATGTGGCTTTAGTTCTTTTGATATTGGTTGCAGCTTGAATATTTTGCATCATTGTCTTTCTGGAAAGTTCAGGGTCTAAGCCCTTTCTTTGAATTCCTCTTAAAGAATAGACCACATGCAGCTTCATTATGGGGCAGTGTTGGGTTGGGGTGGCAGTGCTGGAGGCGTGTTCCTAGATGGTTTGTCTATGAGCAGAAAATACTACCTCTGAAGTCCTGGGTTTCCTTGTCAGTAAGCAGGAAGCTCTTTAAAGGTCTTTCCAGTTCTAAGATCATGATTTTTAGTGAAGCAGAAAACCTAACTTCTGAGCAAACACTACCCAGTGTATTAGGGTGAAATAGTTTACCCAAGATCATTTACCAAAACAGCAAATGCTTGTAAGTTCTGCAAAGAACTTGGGGCTGTCTCTATCTTCCGACAACTGGATACTGTAATAAGGCTTTAGGCTTTGGAAGGACAGTGGGCAGGTCTGTGTGGCTCACCAGTGTATGTCCAGAGCTACTTGGCATAGAATGGGCAGTCAAAAGATATTTATCAAATCAATAAAATGAAGAGATGAGAATGAATAAAATAAGGGACTTCCTAGGAGCAACTCAGTTCTGAGAGTCCAGTTTCCTCAGTTCCGTGGCATAAAGCCCGGATCATGCCCTAGCATGCAAGAAGAGGAACTGGTAGAATGACTGGGAAATTAAAACGTGTCTGCCCATCATTAATACTGATGGCAGAGTCTGGTGTGCTGTGTTATATGCCGAGAGTGTTAGCTCTGGAGGTGATACAAGGACAATCAGATGACACCTTTGATGCTGGGCATTGGTGAGTAAATTGGCAGCCCTCAAGCTGTCTGGAGTTGTGTAACAGAGTTACTCAGACTTATCAGACATATGTGGAAGTAGGCTGCTTGCCTGGAGACTCTTCACCAAATACCTGTTACATGTCTTTGCATTAGTGTTCTGTGACCCTGTACGTACATATCAGCTCAAAATTAAAGCTGCCTTTACTATTGGCAATGAACTCTGATATATATATATATATATATATATATATATATATATATATATGTATTTTTTTTTTTTAGAGGATAAGACCAAACCAAACAAAACAGAATAGAGCCAATCAAAACAAAACAGTGAACACAACACAGGACTTCAAAGCAAGACAATAGGAAATCAACAATGACTACCATAATGCCTGAACTCTCATATTTTATATTTCATTCTATTTCAGTTTTTAAAACTTCTCAACATGATGCATGGAGTTGCTTTCATGACCAATATATAGCTTGGAAACAATATTCCAGGATATGTCGTTTCAAGGTGGACCTAGGAGGACACATGCAGACTAGACATTTCATTTTTTTTGTTTTGCTTTTTAAAAAAAGTACCTTTATGTAAATATAGTTCACATATCATAGAATTAACCCATTTAAAGTACAGAAGTCAATGTTTTCTGGTATATTTACAGATATGTGCAACTATCCCCACAGTCATTTTCAGGACATGTTCATCAACCCCAAAAGAGACATTTATGCTTTAACTATTTGTCCTCTTAATGCCTTCATGTCCCTGCTCCCCAGTCACAGGCCTCCAGGACTCTATTGTCTACCTGTACAGGTCTGTTCTAGACATTTCATATTAATAGAACTGTGTAATTATGTGACTGGATTTTTCACTTAGCACAATATTTTTAAATGTTTCTACATTGCAGCATGTTTCAGTACTTTATTGCTCTTTATGGTTGAATAGTATTTCACTTGTTGGTATATATCACCTGAGGCATCTGAGTGTTTCATTTATAATAACATAGGCTATGAAGTTCCCTTAAACTAACAATTTTTTGAAAAAAAATACTTATTTTCTCTTACCTCTTTGCTAGTGAATTACAGCAAGCCCTTCCTGGCCCTTGATGTGGTCCAGGAAGTTTATATTTGTAACTCCATGGAAACATTATTGAAATTCTAGCAAGTTAATTCCAATCTACTGCTTCCAGTGCAATCCAAGGTGAGAATAAAGACACTAAGACATATTTATATTCATGAGGAGCCAAAGAGCCCTAGATGGCCAGGAAGAGAGCTCACTGGAAGAAAAGCCTGGACCCAGGGCCCAGCCCAGAGTTTATTAATTTGTGAAGAAAGGGGTGGTTTGAGGAAGAGTGCTGGTGAGAATGGTGGGAGATATGTAAGTACTGTGAGCTGGGCTAAGTAGGAGGCCTGAAAGCACCTCTGCAATATACAGAGAGAAGGACATGCAGAAAGACTACTCTGCATAACACTATTGAGGTAATAGCTAATGTTCTGGGGTCCAGCTTTAGTTTTGATATGTAAACTTTTCTGTCCTGGGAAGTCAGAACCTCTTGTCTTGAGGCTCATCCCACTTGGGAGCCCTGGAGTGGTGGCTTTTCATCCTGCGCGCTTGCTCAAACATGGTTTTTGGAGTTATGGAGTGGGGAAATAGAGGCCGTTGCCTAGCTTCAAAGATTACACACAAGCACCTCAGCTAGCCCTGTTTACATTGCTTAATGCCAATTGAAGGGAAAAGGAAATGGCCTCCCTAGCTCTGTGCATTTCAGTACAGGGAGATAGGGCCAGGTTTAGCCAAAGTGGAGATAATTTCTCTGTTCAAGGTGAGTCATCCAGGTTGTTCTCCATAGTGAATATTGGTTCTACAGATCCATCTATTTCATTTTGTCAGGTTTATAGCATCCAAAAAGATGTGTGCTTGGCAGGAGCCCCGGATACTCCTGTTGGTGAGGATGTTTCCTGGTCTCATCTGTAGGTTCGGATTTCTCCTCTGAAAAATCTTCCTACTTCTTTCTTCTTCTCATCATTGGCAGGAATCCCAGAAAGAATCAGGTATGCAGGAAAGAACTGGCTGTCATAGAAACGAGGGCCACAGAGCCCTCAGTCCCTCTCCATCGGCACACAGGCAATTACAAAGGCAGTGACCACACTGACCCACTCGTCAGGCTCATGAAAAGCACTGTTTGGAACATCCTGTCATGCACAGGGCCTCTGGGCTGGAAGCAGGGCTTGATAAACAAGGACTCTAAGGACTTAATAAACAATGTTCACTAAAAAGCCACCTTTGGCACAACCTGATTTTTGGAGTGTTCTGGACTATTGAAGTGGACCTGTTTGTCATTTCCTGGCCTTGTCTCTGACATGCCAAGCTGACAGAGCTGCAACTGCCTCTTACCATGTCTGAGACATTTTTGGCATTTGCCAAGGGTGTTTGCAAATCCAGCGTTCCTTGCAGTGGATTCAGAGAACTGAAAGATGGAGCCGAGGTACAGAGGAGATGATGTCACTCAAAGTGTACTCCCAGGCTTCCCAAATGGTGCCAAGTGATAGAAACTGAATGACTTCAGCAATGCAGGATCAGCTGGCATCTCTTGTCTCTGAGATGGCTGACACTTTTCTATATATTCAGGACCTGGTGACAGGGAAGAGGCCTCAGTTTCTCAAACTGCATGCCCCGAGAAATCATATGGATTGCTCCATGGAGGCAGAATAGGGCAGCTTTATAATTAGGGAGCTTTGTGTTGGGAATACATGAATCATTAATCAATTTATTCAACAGATAAGTGATGAGTGCTCAACACATACTGGGACACTGTCCTAGATATTGAGGACAACCTAGCTGTGGGGCAAACGAGAGAAGGTTTCTATCCTTATGGAGTTTCCTTTTTTAGGGAGAAAGAAAGAAATATGTCACATGTCTGTGTATGCTATGATATTGGGTTAAGCAAAGTCTTCTGAAAAGAAAGAAAACAGATGAGAAATATGGAGTGAGGTATTAAAATAGGCTGAGTAGGCAGGGGAGGCTTGTTCTAGGAGATAATGCTTAAGTGGAGGTCAGAATGAAGCAAGAGAGCAAGTGATGAATTTCTGGGATGTGTATTCCAAACTGAAGGAGTAGCAGGTACAAAAGCCCTGGGGAAGGTGCCTCTTTGAGCATGATAGAAGCATGATAGGGAGGAAGCAAGAAGGATAGTATCACTGATGCCAAGTGACTAAGGGTGGTCACTAAGGTACCACTCAGTGCCTCTTTATTTTTTCTGATAGCGCAGGCCAGTGTTCCTAGAGAATAAATGACAGTTTAAATAAAAGCAAAATATAATGATTCCCAGGAATATAGCTGGAAGCCAATGAGAACTTTGGTCATTGGTTCACATCCAGCAGCCAGTTAGGAGGAATAAGCTTATGTCACCAAAGTCCCAAATTGCCCTGATTACAGTGAATAACAGGGCTGAGCTGCAGAGTACATAGCTTCCAAGATTTCCCAGAGAGATCCTACCAGCTTCCAAGGGAGCCGCATTTAGGTTAATGGTTTCTAACTGGTGTGGAGCTGGGTAGGAAGCTCTGGGGGTGTGTAAGGTGATACGTGGCGGTGGTTGGAAGAAGACAGTAGCCATCTTGTTTCTTTTTGAAACATTCTCGTCATAGGTTGAGGTGTAGCTTGGTGCTGGAGCACTCTCCTAGCATGCATGAGGCCTGGAAGTTTGAGCCCTGTCACTGTAACCAAAAACACCCATACTTGGTTTTCTTTGCCCTCTTCTTGTCCTCCCCTTTCCATCCCTTTCCCTTTCCTCCTTTTTCTTCCTTTCCTCCCCTTTCTTGCTTTTTCTGTTCTATCATGTCCTAATTTGTTAACTAAGGAGTAACTTTGGATTCAGATGGTCAGAGTGTGAATTCTCACTGTCAATTTCTGACTGTGCTCTTTTGGGATAAGTTACCCTCTGTGCGCCTTTAGTTCTTCATTGACAAAATGAAAAAATAATATGGCTCGTCTGGAAGGGTTCTTGTGAAGATTGAAAATGTTAATATAGGTAAAAAGCTTAAAGGGAACATGGTACAGTAACACACTTGTTTGACACTATTTTCTAACTATTCTAACAGGGTTATAATTTTTTAAGTAAATAAATGTGGGAACATGAGGCTTGTTGTACCCCAAACATTCTGACTATGGAGTAAATAGTTTAGAGAACTGTCCATGGTTTGATGCCATGGGAAAAAGCTGTAGGATTAGCTGATGGCTTGGATTTTATGCAAATGAATAGGTTTTGGAATCAACAATGGACAGAAATACCAGTATTATGGTTTATATCTAGATGTTCCCCACGAGCCTCATGGCTCATAGGGGGAGCTTTGGGAAGGGCATGGATCAAAGGGGTGATACAGCTGACTTGCTGGTAGGAGGGGGGCCCGGTCACTTGCCTAGGGACCTGTAAGGATCTAGCTACCTCTCCAGCTCCTCCTTTTCCTCTCTGCTTCCTGACCACCTTGACACAAGCAGCTTTGCTCTGCCCAGGCCCTGCCGCTTTGCTGTTGCTGTGTTTAAGACTGCTCAACTGGCACTTCTAAAGCATGAGCCAAAATAAACCTCTCCTCTTTTCAGTTGCAGGTATGGGATATTTTGTCCCAGCAATGAGGAAAGTGACTAAAATATAATTGCCAGATCCCCTCCTTTGGTGTCCATTTCTCTTAGTGCTTTCATTCTCGTCATTTCAATTAAAATAGCTGCAGTTAATCGAATGTTTGTCAAGCTGATAATTGATGTCCATTGTGCGCTTAGCCTCCCACTTTTCAGCTGAGTTCCCTTGGGAGCCAGATGCCTGCCCCTTCCCCTTCTCCCCTTTTCTCCATGAACATGAGCTACCCCTCCTCATCCACCTGAGTCACCTGAGGTTCAGGTCCAGAGATCCAATGGCAGCTGTCTTTCTGAGCAAACTTCCATGAGCAATGGATGGAGTTCTGCCTCTAGGAATTGCAGTTGGTTTTGTAGGGCTTCACATGGGCTCTGGCTCCAAGATCAACAGTGCTCTCTATGCAGAATAAAATGAACTATCTGAGCAAACTTCCATGAGCAATGGATGGAGTTCTGCCTCTAGGAATTGCAGTTGGTTTTGCAGGGCTTCACATGGGCTCTGGCTCCAAGATCAACAGTGCTCTCTATGCAGAATAAAATGAACTATCTGTATCCTGTGAAAGGGGCTCTCCGGCTACAGATATCCAGAGTAGCCTGGCCATGCAGGAGAAAGTGATGTATAAATTCTCCAAAACAGAAAAAAACCAAACAGTCCCTCAATCTTTCTGGAACAATAACATTTCTTACAAAAATACTTAAATATCTTTATTAGGCAAAATTTAATCGTTTGCAAAAGTAAAGAGAAAAGCATAATGAATCCTTTTTGTACTCATCAGCAAGGTTAAAAATTTACTGATTTATGGCCAATTCTGTTTCATTTATAGTTTCCTGATTTTCTCTAATCCCTGGAATATTTTGAAGCAAATTCCAGCCATAGTATTATTTTACCCTTACATATTAAAAAGGCAACTTTGAATACTGAATCACATGATGAATAGTAAGAGGCAGAGAAACCAACCAAACCAGACCAAAGCATAGAGGGTGCCCACGAGCTTAGGAGCTGCTATGCAAGAACTGGGTGAAGAAATGTCCCACTGTACTGTCTCCTGATCCTGACCCAAGCAGTTACTGGTGCCTCTGATTAAGAGACTTAAACTCTTTGATGACAGCAATGGCTTATCCAAAAATTAAAATTGTTACAGTAAAAGACACGTTGCTGTGAATCTCCCTCAAAAAAACCTTCTCCCTTTGGATGTGCTTGTATCATTGTTCTTGTCACTATGGAAGCACTTTGAGAAATCCTCTTTTGTGTCTTTACTAGTTGTGATTAGAAATCTGTGACTACTGCTGTCACGGGCCACCGAACAGAAAGGTATTCTCAGGAGGACATTATGATGTGTCCTTCCGCCATAGTGTGACTTCTGGCTCAGCTCCTAAGTCAAAATGACCATTAAAGGTAAATGTTTTGAGTTGATTTAGAGCATCAAGTCAGCCAGGATAACTCTGCAAAACATTCTCACAGAAGAGGACTTTCCAGAACTCTTTGGAAGTGGCAAGAACAATGAAGAAAGTGTGTTTGAAGTGAGGGGGACATTTTCAGATGTAATAGCTTTCCTCTCTGCTTCCTGACCTTTCTAGATACTTGGTGTAAGTGGACATCTTATGCAGGTTTCTCTCCAAATACTGTCATAGATTTTCCTGAATTTGAAGATACATCATACTTGTTGATCACACCTTACCTATCCTGAAGGACAAGCAAGCCACAGAAAAGTTTTGAAATGTTTCCAGTTTCCGATAGAGATCAGGTCTAAATAAGGAATGTTAAGTGGATGACTTCTGTTTTGCTTTTCTCTGTGTTAAGGATTTAAAATCCATAATAGTTTATCTTACCTTCCTGGACATTTGTTTTCTTGGAGGTCCTAAATAATCTCTTTCTTGGGTAAATATCTGCCTGGCAAGTATGAGGTCGTGAGTTTGATCCCTGGTACCAACAGAAAAAAAAAAAAGTAAAAAAAAAATCTCTTTGTTGTGCACATTTTTGTGTAAATTGTTCTATTTTTCTTTATTACCCTATTCTAACACATCAGGTTCAATTTCCTTTTTCTTTTTTGTTCTAATAATTTCCATTTAGAGATCAGTGCCACAGGATAAAGACACAGTTTTAACATTATGGCTTTTTTCTTTCACCCAAGTAAATTGTGGAAGACAATGGAAAGGAGAACAAATGTGTTTTTCAAGAGCCAGGATTCTTACTCTTGTTGTATTGGCTCATTGCAGACAGCATGTGTACAATTCACTTTTGACTGAATCATAATAAATAGGAGACAATATGGTATAAACCACTTTTTATAATGCAACGCTCACCAATAAATTCCATTTATAGCCTTAAATCAGATTGGTGCAGATGCAAAAATTATGTAAAACTGGTGATACCTGCTCCTGACCTTGTGGGGGCCCTCCCAGATCTTGACTCAATAAACTTTTTTTCCCCTAATGATCTGTCAGTTATTCCTATCAGGAGAATACAATGGGGGTGCTGAGAAGTGGGGAAGTGAAGCAGTGATTCAGAGACCACCAGGGCCCTTAAGAAGATTAATTTGTATGAGGTACCTGAGAAGTTGGAAAAATCTCAATGCATTTCTGAATACACATATTCATTTTGAGCTGATTTCTGTTCCTCTTGTGCCCTGTAAAATTTCAAGGAATGTGGTTGAGGTCTAGAGATTTCCACAAAGAGATTAAGAGAGGCTATAAACTGAAGAAATAGTGGTTTTGTATAACTGTTGGGCATGAAATATTTTCAGTACCAAGATGTCCCGATTTTCAATATAGAAACTGAGTAAACACCTTGTAAATATTCAGGGAACATTTCAATTAATGCTCTTAATAATAGGGCATATGAGTTTAAGCCTAAAAAAGCCCTGCATCTGTTATTTTGACTTAGAATAATACACAAGTCTGTTTTCATATTTATTTCATAAAGCAGACCGTGAAACGGTATTTTATAGATATCTAGTTATAATTTTTGTGTTTTGTTGTGGAACCAATGCATTTTGAATTTTCCATAAATACTTTTATTTAATGTTCATTGTATTTCATCATCCTAGCCAATTATTTAATCATATCTACTTTTAAAAGATGTTGGGTCCTTTTTAGCTCATATAAAGTCCTGAAATGTTCTCTTGCAAGTGTTGGTCATCTCAAAGTGAAGATACAAAGACTATTTTATTTTGTTTTATTTCTGAAGTCTAACTACTAGACCTGTGTGGATGGAGGTAGGGAGTTCATATCTTGTGAGAGAGAAGCTCTGAGCAGCTCCAGGGTTTTTGAGGACCAGGGAGTACTAAAGCAGTGAGAATCACCTAGCAGTAGCCTCGGACCTGCTATGTAAGTCATGTGGACTCTGGCAGATGTGTCTCCTTGAACATCTGTGCCTCTCTGTAATATATGAATAATACTATTTACCTCCAGGGTCGATGTTAAGGCTAAACAAAAGGCTTTGCAAAGTGGTATGTAAACTATAAACAGGTATTTTATTATCATCATCTAGTTACAGAGTGGTACGTTATTCCTGAGAGACAAATAACAGGGGCTCTACCTTGAATGACAGGGAACTTGATGATTTTAGCACACTTTGGTCTCTCCATACAAGGAATTTTTAATTCCAAATGTATTAATCTAGCACTCTGTCTGCCAAGGAGTGGTTTTCTTTCTTAAATAGTAGTGTCTCAATCTATTGTAAACTACGTTGCCAGTGATGGAGAAAGTATCTTAGTTGTGGAAATCTCAGCAGCAATGTTGAGGTATAATTGACACAATAAACCACACATGTTTAAAGTGCACAAATTGATATGCTTTGATATATATATATATATATATACATAAATGATATATATCATATATATGTGAAACTATCATTACTATCAAAACAATGAACTACCCTGAATGACTGTTGTTCCTATGTCCTGCACCACCCCTGTTACCCTCTCCTTTGTCAACCTGCGTTCTGCCAACATGAACTCCTTGACTTTTGTATAGTTTTATATAAGTAGAATTGCCATACTCTGCTCACGCTGACAAAACATCATAGGCTGGGTGGTATAAACAGCAAAAATTATTTTTCACAGTTCTGGAAGCTGGAAGGCCAAGATCAAGGTGCCAGCAAGTAGGTTTCATTCTGAAGGTTTTGCCTTGGTTTTTGAAGGCTGACATCTAGCTGTGTGCCTGTGTGATTCTTCATTATATGCCTGGGACAGGAAGGAGCAAGACCTCTTACGTCTCTTCTTTTAAGGACACCAGTCCCACTGTG
Source organism: Hydrochoerus hydrochaeris (assembly GCA_004027455.1). Taxonomy (NCBI): domain Eukaryota; kingdom Metazoa; phylum Chordata; class Mammalia; order Rodentia; family Hydrochaeridae; genus Hydrochoerus; species Hydrochoerus hydrochaeris. The sequence continues at coordinate 256,555 of PVLA01000270.1, forward strand.
AGGGCCCAACATCCATGATCTCATTAAATTTCATTATCTCCCAAAGGCTTCATCACTGTCACAATGATAGTTAATTTCAACATATGAATTAGAGTTGGCACAAACATTTAGTCAGGCCAGGACTCGTATAATAGTTACTTTTTGGCTTAGCTTCTTTGAATCAGCAATAATTAATTTGAAATTTCTCCTGGTTCTTGCATATATTGGTAATTCATTACATTTTATTAAATATTAGGCCGTTATGTAAATACCATAGTTTGTGTATCCATTTACTTATTGATGACATTTGGGTTGTTTCTGATATTTGGCTTTTACAAACAAAGATGCTATGAACATTTGTGTACAAGTCTGAATCTTCATATTTTATTCACTCTTGGGTAAATATCTAGGACTAGAATCTTATGTGTTTAATTTTTTAAGACCAAACCATTTTCTAAAATTTGAGATTTTTCTGTTGCTCCACCTCCAAAATTGAATATGGGCAATCTTTAGTTTTAGCCATTCTAATATGTGTGCCAGAGGTTTTGGGTATCTTTTCATCTTAACTGTATGTGTTTGTGTATATATGTACACATAGGTATCCAGCGTATTTCTTTTCTTTTCTTTTTTGCCATACGGGGAATTGAACCCAGCACTTTCAAACTGACCTCCTCCCCAGACCTCTTTTTGAATTTTTTATTTTGAGGCAATAGTTCTGTAAGTTACCAAATTGCCCAGAATGGGCTTAAACTCTTTTTGTGGATTATATTCTTCTATTAAATTTTGATATTTTTTCTCTTCATATATTCTACATACAAATCTGCTATTACATAAATGATTTGCAAATATTTTTGTGTGCCTATGTCTTGTATTTTCACTTGATTGTGTCTGTTATCTAGCTTAAGAGCTTAAGAAGGTTTTGCTAGCCGGGGATTTAGCTCAGTAGCATAAGTGCCTGCCTTGCAAGCACGAGGTCCTGAGTTCAATACCCAGTACAAAAAAAAAAAAAAAAAAAAGGTTTTGCTTACCTACAGCCACAATTTTTACCTTTTATTGAATAAGTTTTATAGTTTTAGATATTAATTTAGGGCTGTTCTCCATTTTTCAAATTGATTATATATATAATTGTGATTTATGAATGGAAGTTCACCACCATGATCATTAATAGTAATAGTACCTAGTTGTTCAAACATCATTTGTTGAAAAAGACCATTGTTTCAACTTGCATCATCTTTGCACTTTCGTCAAAATCGGTAGTCCCTGTATCTGTGGATCTATTTTTGAACTCACTTTTTTTTTTTCATTGTCTAGTGTCACACCAAGACCACAGTCTTGATTATTGTGGCTATATAATGTTTCAAAGTCAGATGACATTTTCCTTCCAGCTTTGTCTTTCCTTTACAAAACATTTTGAATGTTCTAGGTGTTTTGCATTTTCAAATAAATTTTAGCCTTCAGTTGTCAATTTCTATAAAACAACAACAATAGCAATACAAACAGGCTGCTGAGATCTTAATAGATATTGTGTCCTACTCAAAGATCAGTTTGGAGAGCATTAACATCTTATAAATATTGAGTCATTTGTTTCATGAACAAGTTGCATCTTTTCAAGTTATTTATGTCTTCAGAACTTCTCAGTAATATTTTGTAGTTTTAAGTATGTAAGTCTTATGACTCTGTCCTATTTATTCCTGTTTCTGATTCTTTGATACTGTCATAAGTCACATTGTTTTTAAAAAAAACTCAGCTTTCAACTAGTATGAAGACATGTTAATATAAAGCAGTATTAAAGTTTTAGATTGACTTTTTATTCTGAAATCTTGCCAGATTCATTTTTAGTTCTAATAGCTTTTTATTGTAGATTCCACTGCATTTAAAATAACTCCACTGGTTCCATGTATAGACTCTCATACTGTCAACACTGCCAAAAATTTTACTTCTTCCTTAATAATCTGCATGATTTGTGTTTATTTTCTTGCCTTATTTTATTATTTGGAAACTCTTGCATAATATTAAATAGCAATAGTGGAAGAAGCTATCCTTATTTTGTTATCTTGTTCCTGATCCCTTACTTGTCCACTTCATCCCCAGTCCTGCTACTGGGAACTAACTTTGAAGTTTGTTGTTTTTCTATTACCATTGATTCTATCATGTTGTGTCTTATTGGATTTTAGTATATATGATTGTATAAACAAAATTTTTATGGAAAATGAGATAATATAGTAGCCATTGTTCATCTTCGGTTATTTGGTTCAGAATGCCTTGTAATACTTTCATTCTCTTGAGTGGTTTTATTCTATTTTGTTATGTTTGACATCATTGTGTGTATAGCTAAGCTCAACTATTTCAAAGATAGAGACATTATGATAGCTACTGTTAATATCCAATTGTCTTGTTGTGAAGTGCTGTGTTGCTTACATTGTTCTGTTCTGATCTGCTTAGATCTGTCCTCTTTTTTTTTATTCTCTTCAAAATTAAAAAAAAAAGAAAGAAATGCGCCAAATCCCCAGCCCTTTTTACTGATCGATTTTCAAATGTTAAATTAACATCTTTTCAGTCTTAGGATAGACTTCACTAGGTCACAATGTTTTTACATAAATTTATGTTTTATATAAGTATATATTTTGGTAGCTTTAACATATCAAGGTTTTGTTTAGAATTTTTGTATCTATGTTCATCAGGGATGTTTGTCTATAATTTTCTTTTCAGTAGTATATTAGGTTTTGGTATTTAGACAGTAGTCCACTCAGAACGAGTTGGAAGAATTCTCCCCTCTTCAATTTTTTGGTAGAATTTGTATAGAACTGTTTTTATTTCTTACTTAATATTTTGTAGAATTCATCAGTGAAGCTATCTCAGCCCAAGTTTCCTTCTCAAGAAGGTTTTTAACTACAAATTGAATTTCTTTAGTAGGTACAATGCTACCAAGTTATCTATTTATTCCTAAGTAATTTTTGGCAGTGTGTTATAGGAGTTTGTCTTTTTAATCTAAAATGTTGAATTTATTAGAATAAAGTTGTTTATTATATTCTGTTATTACTCTTAATATCTATAAAATCTGTAATGATATCACTCATCTCATTTGTTGTAAGATACATCTTTTCTCTATTTTACCTTATTTGTTTAGATGAATTTATTATCAGTTATCTCAAAGAAAAAACTTTTCATTTAATTAATTTTTTCAATTATTTGTGTCTCTTGTGTGGAAACTAAAAACAGATATTTCTAGATTCATAAGTGGACAACTTATACAGGCTTCTCTCCAAATACCACTCACCCAGCAGCATCCATTCATTTCCATATGTCATGCGGTGTTGTCATTTTTCATTCAATTTGAAATACTTTTCTGCTGTACTGGGCATTGAACCTAGGGTCACTCTGCCATAAAGTTAAATATCCAGGCCTTTTAATTTTGAGACAGAGTCTTCTAAATTGCCCATGCTGGCCTTGAATTTGGAACCCTCCAGTCTCAGATGCCCAAGTAATTGGGATTTCAGGTCTGTACCACTGATTGTGGCTCATTCAATTCAAAATACTTTAAAAATCCCCTTTCAATTTCTTTTTTGACTCAGGTTATTCAGAAGTGTGTTATTTATCTTCTAAATATTTCCAGACTTTTCAGGAATTTTTTGCAATTGATTTCTAATTTAATTTAATTGTGATCAGTTCTTATATGACTTGAATTGCTTTAAAGAATGTATTCTATTTTGATAAGTGTTTCACTTGCACTTGAGAAAAACGAGTATTCTGTTGTTGGGTAGAGTATTCTGTACATGCCAATTAGGTTAAATTGGTAGGCAATGGTTACTAAATTTTTTACATCCTTGATTTTTTTTTTTTTAGTCTTGACTATTTTATATCTCCTATGTACTGCCAATTATTGAGACAAGCATATGGAAACATCTCATTTGTCTATTTTTTGTTGGGTCTTCTTACCCATGAACAAGGGATATTTTTACATTTTTAAGGTTTAAGAGTTTTCTTTCAGTATTTTATAGATTACAATGTATAGGTCTTGCACATTTCTTGGTCTAACTTTTCCTTCAGTGTTTTTGTGAATGGTATTATTTCTGAAAATTTAATTTCTGATTGTTCAGTGTTAATACAAAGATGCAATCTAAGTTAGACAAATATAGAGAAAACTGTAAAATGTTACATATCAAACTGTTAACATTAGTTGGTGGAGCTGCTGTGGGTAAAAGACTGAAACGAGGTGAAGAGGGATTTTTGTTTTAACCTAAATGAAGTTAATATGTATTGCTTTTGTTATTTGAAATAAAAATTCAATGAACTATGAGCAGTAAAGTTGTTATCTATATAACAATGTTCCTCTCAGCTTCGAGGGGAAAGGAAGGGAGAGAATTAAAAGGAGAATGTTGGAATCTGGTCTTGACCTCAGATATGACAGTAGCTTCTTGTTGAATATGTGAGTCTTGTGCAAACTCTGTTGACAGAAGAAAACCTCATTTCCTTGCTATGCTTCTTGAAGAATGCAAAGCAAACAAGATCCGATTTGTGATGTCTTCGTTTGCAGGCATCCGTGCGGAAGCTTTCGCAAGCTTGCAGATGCTGTTAGTTGTCTATAAAAGCTCCATGCTTCCTTTTCCTCTTTGATTTCAATATGTTGATTGCGAGTGTGACTTGCTTGTATATCTGTGTGTGAATTTGACCAGTGTATGCATCCTTTGTGGCTGAGCCAATCATGCCACCTCATTACCCCTGATAGAGATTCACTTTTTGTTCAGGCTCTTTTGGTGCATGCTTTTATGGAACCACTATGGCTGGTAAGATGGGTGGATGCCTGTGGACATAGATTTACTTCCCAGATGAAAAGCAGAACGTGTTTGGGAGGAAGCCTCCTGATCATCCCCTCCTCCTTCATTGAAAGGCGATATGACATTAGTGTACAGGAAACCATCTTGCAACCATGCAGGAATTACCAAGAAGTTAAAAAAACAGCATATTGAGGATGATTGAGAGCAAAGGAAAAAAAAAAAGCATGAACTTTCAACAGAAAAACTGAGCTACTAAAATTATTTTGGATTGACCTTCTTGCAGACTTTGTATTTTGATTTAAAGCCACTGTTATTTAAGTTTTCAGTCACTCAAATATGAACTCATGGGTGACTGTAGCACAATGTTCAAAGTGGGGCATCTGAAGTGTGAGGTGGGGAGACTATGGGGGAGCCTTTACAGAATTAGGAAGGGTGAGCAGTAATTTGATGGGCAAAGAAGAAATGTGAGATGATTATTTCAGTTATAAGGGACAGAATATGCTGTAATCCATGCAGCACTGCATGATATGTTTGGGGAGTGGCCCGGCTTGCTTAAGTTTAGTGGTTCTCAGCAGGACTCCATCTTGCAGAGCATTTGGAAATGGTGTAATTCCTGAGAGGCAAGTATAGCGTTTAGTGGATGGAATATTGAACATTTGGTGGTGAGAGGAGGGTAAACTAGTATGGATATCAAGCAGGAAGCCTATGTGGCAAGCTTGCTCTGTTTTGCTCATACACACATCTCCTTTTAGGGCAAGAAGGCTTTCCTTCTTCAAAGAGAAGGGTGATTTCATCTATATAACAGTGTTATATAGACACTGGGAAGAGGGATTGTGACCATCTTTAAAGAGACCCAAATCTTTCCAGACAGTCACTGTTGAACACTGTGAGAATTGTTTGCCTGCACTTTTCAATTTCTCATTCAGAAATTTGTCTCTTTTAAAGAAGCTACTTCCAGAAAAAGAAATAAACTATTCCTGTGAATGAAAAGGTGTTTTTTTTTTTTTGTACTTAGCACAAACATAATTCTTCTTGCAACATTTTAATAAGAAAAACACAGGCTAGGAAAAACATTTAATAAGAAAAACACAGGTTAGGAAAAACACTAACTCTTCAGCTAGCTTAGTTCATTTGTTTAGAATGCTAAGGACAAAAGAATGGGTGTATTTACAAATATAAATTAGAATGGAAGTCTTTGTTCTTTTAAAAATATATTCATGACATCCTGGAGGGCAGCCTGGCTGGGAGACAGTGAGTCCACACTGTGCGCCTCCATTATTGATGAAACTTGAGGTTCCCGGGGTAAGGACCATGAAGGGTGGCGAGAAGGTGCAGAAATAAAGACAAGACACAGAAAGCTTGGATCAGGTGGAGCCCTCTGTCTTAATGGGAGGAAAGAAACCGCCCTGTCCCTACTGCAGGGGCGTTTGTTTATGCATTTTAGCAACTTAATGTCATATGACACCCCATTGTCCTAGCAACCCACCATTCAGATTGTCTTGGGGCTAGGTGTTTTCTGGGCTCAGGCAGCTTCTTTATGTGACTTGCCTCCGGCACTTTTTGTTCTTGGGATAGGCATCCCCGTGTGGTCCATTTCCAGCTTCAATGGCTCCCAACATATCACATCCTGGAGGGTGGGACCACCAGGAAGACACTAAGTTTGCCATCTGGGCCTCCTCCATTGCATCCTTGAGAGCCAGCTGGCTCAAAAAGTGTAAGACCCAAGAGAACTCCAAGACCTAGGACAATAGCCCAGCATACAGATGCACTTATACCTGTAGAGGGAGAAGTAATCAATGAGGCCAATAACGTGGACACATCAGAAACAGCAGCAAGGGGACAGCAATTGTACCCTGAAGAACTCTATTAACAGAAGACCAGTTCCAGCCCCAACACCCAGAGGCCAAGACTGGCTCTATCCTCAGCATATCTCTGGGATGCAATGAGGATTTTATCCCAGAACAGTAAACACCGGAAGAAGGTAGTTTCTTGGGATAGCTATAAAGAACCAACTGCATCTGAAGAACGTCCCTGAGGGAAGGACATTTCCTTTCCTCCTTGAGAGAGGCCTCAATGCTAGTGGGAGAGCTACCTGTCACAGGAGGTTTGCAGGCATCAACATAGAAGACAAAATAAAAGAAAGATGAGAAGGTGGAGAATGGCAAGATGCAGAGGTGAGGTGTGCCTCAGACACACAGCCAATCCAAGACAGGCCTGGAACTCAGCAAGATGGATGAAGTTGAAGTCAAACACTGGCGCTTTCTGAAATGATAACAACAGCAGTGAAAAAACAAATGGAAAAGGCTATAGAGGGAAAATGATCTCTCAGGTACAAGAAGAAATGTCTTACTTCTTACTTGTTGGTGAGACAAAATACCTGATGCCCAAAGTTGGGAAGGAAAGGTTTATTTCTTACAATTTTTGGAGGTTTCAGTCCATACTCATTTGGCTCCACAGCAGGGTGGTATGGTGGGGCCGCCGTTCATGGCAGCTGCAAACAGCAAGGCAGAAACATGCAAGAGAGAGAGACATGCCTTCTTCCAGCCACTATATTGTATGCTGGCTCCACTCATAGGCGGGTGTAGCACTGACACCATCAATCCAAGAGCTAGACAATGAACCAATCACAAATGCACAATGCAAATGCATGAGACCTGGGGCCACTTACATAAATCATAACATTCCACGCCTGGCCCCCAAAGACTCATGCACATCCAAGAGTTGCCAAAGTCCTAAGATTTTCAGCATTGCTGAGAAGTCCAAGTCCCAAGTCTCCTCCAATATCTATGGCAAAGTCTTAACTGTAACTCGTACAAATGAAACAAGGTTAAACATTTCTGAAATGCAAAGGCACAAGATAAATATTACCATCCCAAAAGTTACAAACAGGGGAATATAAAGCATTGGAAATAAAGCAAGTGCAATATCCAGCAGGGTGAACATTAAGTCCTAGAGTTCTATGCTCAGCACTTAAAGCAATCTGGTTGCAAGCTCCAAAAGGCTTGGGTGATTCAATCCCCAAGGCACTTCCAGGGATTTCAGCTCCCACAGCTTCTCTCTTAAACCCTCTCTGCTCCCTTTTTGCAGCTTTCCTTGGATGAACCACGTTCCTAGCTCTTCCGAACTTCTGGGGTCTCCACTGCACCTTTGGCTTCACCCTTACATCTTTACATATTGCCCTCTCAGGGGTACACTACTTGGCCTCCCAGGCCCTTTGCAATCGAAGTGGAAGCTGTCTTATCCTCAGAATTTGTGCATTTTCCTTGCACCTAAAATCAGCACCATGTGGATGCCACCAAGGTTTGCTGCCAGCTGGAGCAGTAGCCAGGCTTTTCTCTCTGTTGGCTGTAGGAGTCCAGTGCCTGGATCACTGTGCTCTGTTTACCTGATTGTGAGGAAAAGCTTCTCTGTGTTGTCGCCATTCTGGAACCTCATGTGGCTTCTGTTGACATTTTGGAGCATGGTGCTCTGAAACTTTCTCCTCTGAGCAAATTCTTTCACTTTTGCAGTTCTGAGGCTGCAAAAGATGGAGACCCACTGCTTCCTGGGATGTCCCCTGGCCATCTTTCTTATTTCTCTGTTCCTTCTCAGCAGTCAAAGTCTCAGCTCTATCTTTACAATCCACAGCTTTACTGGAGTTTTCCTTCTGGCCAAACTCACAGCATTTTAAATTATCCTGCTGGGCAATTTGCTCTTGATTTGCAACATATATCTGGCTAAAAGCCCCTAGCAATAGCCATGCCACAGCCTCAACATTGGAATGCCTTGAAATTTCCTTTGCCAGATTAATCAGTCCATTGCCCTTAATCTCAGTCTTAGGCAAAGTCTCTGGCCATGAGCGAAATGCAGACAAACTTTCTACCAAGCCATAACACACATCTTGGGGAGTCCAAAATCCAATGCAGTCCTTCCCAGCAGAAACCTCCCAAGCCTGGTTTTTACCATCAGGCTTTCTATCAGCCTGAGCTCTGACCAGAATCTCCCCTACAGAACAGCCTAAACTGCTCCAAAGTCTATGCATCCAGGTGACATGTCTGAACCTTTCCAAACTGCCCACAAACCATTTCCAAAGCCTCTCAAAAAACACAGTCAGTATAGTCACAGAAGTGACCCCAAAATCTGTACTAGTCAGGGTTTTACTAGAGAAAACAGATATAACGTGACATATACAGATGTAAAAGAAATGACAAGATTGGCTTACCATGGTCAGCCAGAGTCGGATGAGGAAGCGTGTAGAGGGTGTCTACAAACTGGAGGCCGAAGGATTCAATCCAAGGTCTGGAGTTCACCCTAGTGTCGCGTGCAAGTCCACACCAGCAGGCTGATGGGTCTGCAACAGAAGGCTGAAGGCTCTACGATGAAAGGCTGAAGAGTCTATGCCAGAAAGCTGAAGAGTCTACATTGGAAGCCAGGAGACAAGGTCCAAACCAAAGGTGAAGATTGGAGCTTCTCAAAAGAATGGAATTCATTCGTTCTTCCTCCTTCCCTTTTATAACTCCAGGTGAAGAACCACCCTAGGGTGGGTCTTCTACACCCTTGGGTGTAGAGTTGCTAAACCCATTTAGTTAAGCTTCTAAATGTTTTAAATTGACACAATCAATCAACCACAACAAGAAATAATGCTAAAAATCAAAGATATTAGAGAAGGCACAAATAAAATAATAAATGAGCTTGGAAAAAGATGGAGACAAAAAATGGCCAAAACAGGAGAGAAATGGAATCCATGAAACAGATACAAAAAGAGATCCAGGAGATTAAAACCTCCAAGAAAGTCTATGCAACAGATTGAAGGAAAGGATGAAATTTTAGATCTTGAACACAGAATTGCAGCTGGAGATCATGAAAGGAAAGATATCTTAAAAATAGCAAGAGACCATGAGAAATCAATCCAGCAGCTACAAAATGAAGCAAAGAAGAAAAGCACAATATTGGAGTCAATGAGAAAGCTGGAGACAGCACAAATGTCTTGAGAATCATAAATATATATGCACCTAATACAAAAGCACCCAACTATATAAGACAGTTATTGATAGACGTGGAAAATCAAATAAACAATAATACTGTTGTAATGGAAGATCTCAATCTTCCATTGTCACAGAGAAACAGATTAACTAAATGGAAAATTAGCAAAGAAATATCAGTGCCAAAAAAACCTGTCAACAAATGGACTTAATAGGAAGGAGCCACACCCCAAGGCTATGTGCCAGCAGCCTGGAGAGTTCTGGCAAGACCAACACAGGCCCAGAGAAGAAGTCACACCCAGAGGCCACATTGCCATCAGGGGAGTATTGGTAAATCACTGCCCCATGCCTCTTACTACTCCAGGAACCACTGGTTGAAAGAAACCAGGTGACTAGTTCAACCCACTACAGCAAGGAACTGGCAGCCAATACAGGAAACATTTGGGATGTAGCAATGGCCTGATTCAGTGAAACACAGGAAAACATCAAGATGAAGGAGCAAAATACAATCTCAGATCTCCAGCCTACCTAGAACAAGTTCAGGAGACATAGACAGTAGAAATTAGAGATCACATACTGGAAATCTCTGAAAAGATAACAACTGGAGTAAAGAAGCAATTTAGTTCTTGTATTGTTTGGTTAATATTGCATACCTATGTCTGATGGTCTGGACAATTATTTTAAAGATAACAAGAGGGATTATGGTAGCCATTGTTAATTCCCTATTGTTTTGAAGGTCTATATCATTTTCACTGTTGTATTTTGCTTTATTCCATTTTGTTTTGTTTGATTTTATTATGTATGTATAGGTAGCTATTTTGGAGATAACAAGATATATTATGGTAGCCATTGTCAACTTCTTACTGTCTTGTTTTGAAGTCCTGTATTATTTTCATTGTTTTGTTTTGTTTGGTTTTATTGTTTTTTTTTTATTTCATTATGTCTGATGGCATGGGCGGCAGCTATTTTGAGATAACAAGAAGCATTATGGCAGCCATTGTTAATTTCTTATTTTGGTTTTGAAGTTCTGTATCACTTTCATTGTTTTGATTGGTTTTGCTATGTTTTATTTTGTTTTCTCTTTAAAATAAAATTAAATATATATTCATATGATGAAATGATATAATCCATAAAGTGAAATCTTTCTGTAATTTTCTTCTCAGATAAACATTACTACTAGACTGTGAGCTAAAATAAGTTTATATTGATAAAGCAACATATTTATTTCCAAACAGGAAGGGATAAGACTGAATTTAACATTTTTTTTAGCAACTTGCTGTGTTATAAGCCCCATTTCTTTCTCTTCTTCTTCTTCTTCCTTTTCTTCTTCTTCTTCTTCTTCTTCTTCTTCTTCTTCTTCTTCTTCTTCTTCTTCTTCTTCTTCTTCTTCTTTTCCTCCTCCTCCTCTTCCTCCTCCTCTTCCTTCCTATCTTCCTCTTCTTCTTCCTCTTCTTCTTCTCTCTTCCTCCTCCTTCTTCTTTTCTTTTTCTTCTTCTTCTTCCCATTTCTTAAATGTGCAGTGAAAATTTTCCCAGGAGGAGACTGAGAGGAACATTTCTTTTGTTTTTCTCAGGTCCGAAGGGAAGACATGATTCCTGCTTACACATATGGCAGTCCAACAAATAGATTAAGCAATCATCTATTCAACTTGGAGGATGCCTGTGCCCAATGGTTACAAATTTTGAATATTATGCCTTCACTATGGACTTAATTATGTTCCCTTTAAGTTTACTTATTATGGCTGTACTTAGAGCAAAAATCTTTAAAGAGTAATTCGGGTAGGATGAAGTCATGAAGATGGGCCTATGTCTCATAGAATTATTGTCCTTGTTAGAAGAGACACCAAATCTATCCCTTATTCTCACATCAGGACACAGTGAGAAGGTGGTATCTGTAATCCAAGGAGAGAGTCTACACCAGACTGTGACCCCACTGGCACCTTAGTCTTGGACTTTCCATGTTCCATAACTGTGAGAAAATACATTTCTATTGTTTAAGCCACCCAGCCTGTAGTATACTGTTATGACAGCCTGGGAAGACTAAGACACTTTGAAAAAAGTACTGATTCTCCCCAAGATTTTTAACTGTTCATTTAATTATTTTTTAGGGTATAGTAGCTTAAAAGATGATTTTTTTTTGGAATTTGGACTTTATCTGCTCATATGTAATTACACAAATGGAAATTCCAAATTCAACTTTTTGATTACATCAACCCTAGGGCACCACCTATCCCTACTCTGAACATGTACTACTCAGGAAAAGAAAGTACTACTCAGGAGCAATTCTCTGTGTAATTCCTAGCTAAGGATCAGTACCCAAGTTCATAACCCACAGATAGCTTTTCTTTTGTTCCATCCTTAAATCTGAAAGCTTGGATGATAACAAAAATCTTTCCACAGGAATGTCAAGTCTCCTTGTAGAGAGGCATAAGCCAAGCAATCATTTGGGCAAATGTACCCTGGAGTGGGCCATGGAATGAGAGAGGGAGGGAGGAAGGGAGAGAGAGAGAGAGAGAGAGAGAGAGAGAGAGAGAGAGAGAGAGAGAGAGAAAGACGAAGAAAATCAATTTGATTCCTGTTATAATTGTTGCAGGGATTTGTACTTGATCTTCATTTTCCATTAAGAACACATCTGATCAGGAAAGAAAGCAACTCCCTCCCCTCCCTGGTAAGCAGCTGTGGCTCCAGCAAGCAGTGGCCGCCCCAGGGAGAGAACTAGCCAACGTATGTTGAGATCCCACCATGCTGGAACTTAGGGTGCTGGGAAAGAAAGCAACACGCTTGCCTCCCTGGTAAGCAGCTGTGAGCCTACGGGCACATGGGCTGACAATCAAACATCCCATCCCTTCCCCGCTGTTATAATGGGAGCCAGAGGTCTGACATCCATTGGGAGGTTGACCATATTTAATATAGCAAACAAGGGGGATTTCCTTCTACCATCTCTTTGAAGGCAAATATTGTTATCATTGTTTTGCTTTGTTCTGATTAATTGTATTGCTGTATTCAATATTCTGTTTTGATAAGTTCTCTAATGTTCTATATTTGGTTTGCTTTTGCTATACCTGATTGAAAAGACAACTATTGTGAAGTTAATGAGATATACTATGGTACCTATTACTGTTATCCCAGTATCCTGCCCTGAAGTTCTGTACCAATTTCACTGCATTGTCTCCATTGGCTTTGTTCTGTCTTGTTCTGTTGTATTTTACTATTTTCAAAATAATAAAAAAAATTTTAAAAAAAGAACACATGTAATCTACTTATCCACGAAGGATGTTTTTCTTCTGTATGCACTGATGTACCAGGACACACATAAGCTAGGTGATGTTAGAACTTCTGTTTTTTCAACTTGAATTTACACATTTGAAATCTCATGTTTGAAAAGAATATTTGCAAAGAGAAATTGCTCAACTTTCTTGGGAAAAGTGGGCTCTTCTTAAGTTTATCTGAAGGTGACTTTATTATACAACTAATAGAGTTCATTCTTAATATGGCACTCCAATATTTAGTATAAAAATAGTTAATTATTGCTTTTTCTTTTCTTTAAACTTCATTGTGAACAACCTTTTTTTTTATTTAAAGAGAAACAAAAGCATGTAAAGGTTAGAGATAATACAGAATTCCAAAAAAAGATAAACAATAAGAAATCACTAGTTAATAAATTACATATTGTCCTCTTAGAAATAGTTGTTCAAGTTACAAAATTAAAGCATACAAAGTAGATAGTCAAACAGTGAGAGTGTAAACAGCTATGCATGCATGAATCTCTACATGTATGTCTATACTTTCTGTATTAGAGGGAAAAACAAAACTTAGCAAGACAAAACAATACAAATCCCTATAAAAACATGAAACCTAAAAGTTGTATAAAACCACAGTACAAGGTGATCTACAATCATTACTGTGTTGTTTCTTATTATCTTCAATAGAATGTCTATATCATCAGTCATAATTGAATATAACAGTATAATTGAGTAAAGCAGTAAATAACAATATTAGTAAAAATAAAACATTGTAGACAGTATAAAACTTCAAAATCAGGTAATAATCAAACCAGAGTGGATATTCTAGTGGATCTTGTCATATTAAGTGCAGTTGCCTATACTCTCAGACTTGATACTATCAATCATAACAGCTTTGAATAAAATATATCAGTACAAAACAGCAATTCAACAAGCCAGATTTGATTATGACCAGTCATGGTAAAACAGTGTAGGTTTTACAGAGCTGAAGATTAACTTAATAGGAAATTAATATGATTACCATACTATACCCTGTTATTTTCAGGATTGCTGTTTGTGTCCCCAAATCTAGTACAGGTAGAATGAATGGAACAGAATATAATACATCCAAGCAGAGTAGTGTGAGTAATGTGGGTTTTAAATCCTGGTGTACTATTAACAATATAGTGTATCAAGGCCATCTATGTTAGAGATTCTAGTTATCCTTCTCTGCCTCATTTCTGCTATGCTATTTTTCTGCCTTTGTTTGTCTAGTTTTCTCTTTCATTCTACTGCCTGCCCCACTCATTGAGGCCTTTCTGCCACTGTTTCTAAAATTCTGGTATTTTTTTCTCTCTCTCTAGAATGTCCTTCAGTATTCTGTGTAGGGTTGGATTGGTGGTCACAAACTCCCCCAGTTCCTCTTTGTCATGGAAGCATCTTGTCTCTCCATTAATTTCTAGTGACAGTTTTGTAAGGTATATCAATCTGGGCTGGAGGTTATTTTCTTTTAGGGCTTGGAAGACTTCGCTCCAAGCTCTTCTTGATCTGATGGTCTGTGTCGAGAAGTCAGCCGTGATTCTGATGGGCTTACCTTTATAGGTAATCTGTTTCTTTTCTCTGATGGCTTTTAATATTCTGTTTTTATATTGAATTTCTGGTATCTTGATTATTATATGTCTGGGTGTAGATCTGTTTTGGTTGTAGGTGGCTGGAGTTTGGTATGCTTCACATAACCAAATGTCATTTTCTTTTCCCATGCTTGGAAACTTTTCCTTAATTATTTCCGTGAATAGCCTTTGCAGTTCACTTGTATGTATTCCTGCTTCTTTGTTCACGTTTCTTATTCTTAAATTGTAGATTCTCTTGTCATCTTCTAGGCTTTGTATTGTTACTGCCTGTTTCCTTGTTGTTTTTAAGAGATCTTTCCTTTCGTGATCACACATTGCAAACTTGTCTTCAAGTTTTGATAGTCTATCCCTAGTTTCTTTTAAGGAGTTCTGCCAGCTTTCAATGGAATTTTTAATTTCCTGATAGTCTCTTTGAATCTGCTTCATGTATTCTATATTTTCTTTATATTCTTTATCGAATGTTTCTCTCCTTTTTTTGTGTTCTTCCCTTCTTCCATCTGTATCTTCCTGAGAGCATTTCTTTTATTACTCTACTCATATTTTGCTTTACCTGATTTAATATTTCAGTTTTAAGCTCATCTACAAGGTCCTGAAGATATCTCTTAATGTCCATTGAAGCCATGTCTGATATTATGTGTTTGCTGCCCTCATTCTCCCTTGTTTTTCCTTCTCTTGGATCAGGGTTCTGGGCTGGGGTCCTCCTTCTGCCTCTCTCTCCTGTCATGGCCCTGGCTTCCTTCACACGGGTTACAGTGCAGGTCTCAGCTCCCTTCCTTGTTGGCCACGTTTCCTCCAAAGCATGCTGGCAGGGGAACTCCACCCTCTCCTGCCTACTCTTGTCACTGAGGTATAAGCAGCAGCTGTGTTTGCCTGCCCCTCCCCACCGGGCCAGCCAAACTTCAGGTGCCTTCACCTGGTTAGTGCTTGCTAGGCACAGGGAATCAATTTGAGATGGCTCATTGGGTCCTGGCCAGGGGCACGGCCCAGTCCAAGCAAATCCCACGAATCTGCTCTTGGGAGGGAGGAACCAACTGAAGTCACTGTTGCTCCCAGTTCAGGCTCCTCCTGCCTGATTCCAACATGTCGCCATTTGGTCTCACCCTTTGCCGGCTCCGCTCTCCACTGGGCTCACCAACCCCTGACTTCAGCACTGCTGTTCTTCCTGTGACTGGTGGTGGAACGAGTTTGAGTGGCTCTGCCAGTGGGCACGGATTCAGGCTGTTCCAAACTTGGTAGGTTGCAGTGAATGAAAACGCTGTGTCCTGTAATTTTTAGCTGTTTCAGTTGTAGTCCTGAAGTATTTGATGAGCTTTTTTAGTTTTAATTTCTTCCTGTGTCAAGAGGATCCATCTCCCTCTATCTGGGTCTCTCTGGGGTGTTTTATTCTGGCAAATGAGTTGTTTCTCCTGGGAGGTTTTGTATTTTGTTGCTCACTGATTGGCCATCTTGTCTTCTCCAATTGTGAGCAACCTTTAAGACCAGTTCTTATATAGAGATATTTTGGTTAGACTGAAATTTATTTCATTACATAATATAGAGCTATGTTTATTGTTGGAAAGCTTGAAGACTAGCTTACTATACTGACATCTCCTGAAAGGTAGGACAGATCCAAGTCTATAAATAGTTATTTAATTTCTCCCTTCCAGTGTTCTTATCCATTAGGGTTTGTCTAACATGCCCTGAAGATGTCTGGGCATATTGCTGACAAAAAAAATCAGACCATGCCTAATAAGGAGGGAGCCCTCCTCAGCCAGACATGGTTGGTCTTATGGGAATTTACCAGCGTGAGGGGAATTGGGGGACCAAGTCATATCATTTAGCCTCACTCTTTGAACTATGGGAGAAGTTTAAGATCGACTCTGAATTAATTATACTTAATGGTCATGGTGTCAATGTCCTCCACCATGTGGCACAAAGTCAAGATCCACAGTTGGAAGGACTCTCACTGCCCCTTTCCACATCACATTCAGACTGAATGTATTTCATATGCTTTCTTTCTCATTAAGAAAACAAATCTTAATTGAAGCCTCCCGTTACTTACTGTTCATTTTTTCTCTTGGAGAAAACAAAGCTCCAGAATCTCAGTGCTGTGAACATGGAGCCTCAGATGATGGTGGGTTTTTGGGAAAGAGCCAAGGGTGTTTCTAGAGGAGAAACATCAGCATTTTTCTTATGGAAATTTAATTACAAATAGGATGGTGGTTCAGCCTAGAGAAAAGATCAAAATGAAACAAGATGGTGTTTTCATCCTCGTTCCTTAATGGACCATAATCCTGGTCATAAAAACCCACCACTTAAACTTTGGCAGTCTTACTTTCCCAGGAAGCTTTATTACTATTAGCTTGCATCAAGACATAGCTTCTCCAAGTCAAGTTGGAGCCGAAGCCGTGGGTGAAGAAAATGTGTTTGTGGGCAGGCCAGGGCTTCCCACCAGTCCTCCACTAAGCTGTGCACAGCCTTCTGAGGCTTCTTGATGTTTTTCCGGGTGGGAAAAATATGCTTCAGCCCATTCTATACAAACTGTATCTGTGGCTGAGGATACAAGGAAAGGTGTTGAGAATTGTGAGCCACAGGTTTTTGGGAGTGTAGCAGGATAAACCGTAACTGCAAACCACTTCTCCTTTGAGTAGACCCAGGGTGCTCTAGATAATCTCACGTAGAAGGTCTGAACCTGCCGGTCTCCTGGAGGTGATGTTGTTAACTAGTCCTCTCTCATCTGTGCCTTGTGCTCTGTTTAACTCTGTGCCAGTCAGATCAGCCTTGGGTACTCCCCACTTTGGCTTGTCTCCCCAGACATTTCATAGTCAGGCGGTCTGGTCCACCCTACTTCTCATCAGCCCCTCCCCTTGGCAGGCAGCTGCATGCTGAGAAGTCTCTAGCCTCCTTCTGGACTCCCTCACCTCTGTCCATCATAATGAGAAATGGGATTTATACTCCAGCAAAAACCCATCCTCTACTGCTTTCTGTAGCTTTTATAAAAATCAAAAGTGGTCTTACTCTGGGGACTACCTAGGTGGGGTAAGCCTTACTTCTTTGATTCTAATAAAAACAAATCATGTCCAAATTAAATCCCCTTTTTTTAGGTACAATGGACTTCTGATCGTTCCTGTAACTTAAAAAATTTTAAAAATGCAATGGGAGATGAAGTGTTTTCACTTAAGATGATTAAGTCTTATTTCTCCAAATACATGATTAAAAGCCTCAGATTCGTGTTGCCTCCTTTGCCACAGAGCTCTTTGCAGAGCCCCAGAGAAAGGGTGGCTGGCTCTTGTGTGTCCACCCTATAGCGGTGGAGTGAGAAGCCAGCTCAGCCTGCTTTGTGAGCTTTCAGAGGATGAAATGAATCTTATTTTTGTGTCTGAACTGAGAGGGGGAATATTGTGTAGGCAGGAGGCAATTACCAGGTTGAACAAGGGCCAGGCCAATAGAGTTCAGTTGTTCCTTTTTGCAAAATTTACCATCTGGCGTTTGATGGGCCAGAGTGGTCAGGCTAGCATTAACTTACACCTCATTCCAGGAAGGCGCCTCTGAGAATGGGGATGCCTAATAAGGTCATACTGTTCCCTGGCTGCAGGGGAAGGGTATGGATGCTAAGTGGAGGTTGGAACTGTTTGCTCAGAAGAGAGCGTATTCCAGAATGAGGGCAGGAGTTCACCAAAAGGCCATTGAGATAGAAAGTAGTAAGAACCCCCACAAAGGGACTAGCCAAGATGCTAGTTGTGTGTGGAGTATATCTGGTCATCTTGCTGAGGCTTATACAAAGTTCACCCAACATACTGCTAGAAGGCCTGCAGCATGGTAGCCTGCGGAGATGGCTGGAGTGGCCCACTCTCCAGGCTAGAGAAGTGGGCATAGGTGCACACCTGGGTGGGGTTCTCACAGCACAGGTGGCACAGGACAGGGCTTTTCCTGAAGTAGGAGATGCAGAGTAAATCAAAGGAAGGAGTTTTCAAAGTCCAGTGAAGAAACCCCAGAGCCAGGAGGACATGATATAATTTAGGCTGAGCCTCCCTAGTCCAAGAAATCTGAAATGGTTCTACACCTGACATCATAGGACAGGCTGAAGTTGAAATGCAGGACGTTAAGACTGTTGCATGCAGTTACCTTTAGACTATGTGTGTAAGGTGTGTTAAGAGACATAAATGAATTTTGTGTCTTGACGTGGGTTTTATCCCCAAGATATTTCATAATGTGTGTGCAAATATTCTCAAAAGCAGGAAGTAATCTGAAACTGGAAACATCTTTCATCCAAAGCATTTTAGATAAGGGATACTCAGCTTACTTATATAACATAAAAAAAAACCCCAGAACTACCTGCAATTTACAACCCTTTGGTATTTACTATGTAGCCATTGCTGTTCTAAATACTTTGCATATGCTAATTAGTAACATTAATCCTTCCCACAGCACTATGAATTACAGGCTGTTATTCTTCCCATCTTCCAGTTGAGGGAAATAAAGGACAGAGAGATGAAACTACTCAACCAGGGCTGCCCAGAGACCAAGTAGCGAAATTTTGACTTGAACTTGGAACAAGACAGAAAATTACATGAAAGGGTATTAAATTATATGTATTATACAAAACAAATCAGCATAAACTAAAACACAATCTTGTAAAAGAATGAAATTTTGCTTATTAATAATGTATTTTCTTAATATTAAATACATTCATAAAGAGACCAAACAACCTTATGATTCTTTTCCTTTTGATCAATAGAATATTCCTTCCATTGTAAGAAGGAGAAAACAAAGAACAGTTATTTATAACCTTGAAGAAATATTATTTTGATAGTTGTTAAAATGATGAAACCCAACACAACTTTCTGTGAACTTGATAAATAGTTAAAGGAAACTAGTGTTTAATAAGTCAGTGATTTTGGAAAATTCAGTGAGTTAAAAATTTAGATAAATAGATACATTTTAGTAAATTATATTTTGGTGAGCTTTTTCCTGTTTATGACCTAGATCCAGGTCACACACCAGGAGACAATGTGATAAGGTTAATACCAGCAAATACTTCTTGTACCTGCACTCTATGGAGGTTATGGAGGAATTTAATTCTAAGCACAATGATATTTTTATTTGCATCCAAAGGGACCTGCCAATGTGAAGGGACAGAGAAGCATGGTGGATCTGGACAAAAAATTTGGTGCTGGAACTTTATGATTGGTTTAAATTCAGTATTCAAATGCAGTTCTAAATTCGAATTAGACAACCTTTACCCTATACTCTATTGCTACATAAGAATGTGGTTACATGAGCTTTAACATACTAGTAAATGTTTTGTGTGAAGCAGGTAACCAGACAGAACTCTGGGATCTTATTAGGGTTCCTTTTTGGACTTGCTCTGAAGATCCAGATAAGATAATATTTATTTAAAGTTTTATGGGGAAAAAAAGGAAAGATCTAAGACAAGGCACATTATTTTGTGGAGCAAGATAAGATAATACCAGTGGTATCTTATTTCTTACAAATTTCATGCAAGGGGAATTGGAGACAAATGAAACCAAACCAAACCATAAGAAAAGAAAACAACTGATTCACAGTCCTGAGCTGAGTAGTAGATAGTGTTAATGCCATGGTATGAAGTCTTCTGACATCTTGCTAGAGGAGGCAAGGGATGGTCCATGAGACCTCCCCTTTCCAGTCTTGTGAATCTGACATCTACTAAAATTTAGGGGACATGTGCTAAATGTTGGACCAATGACTTGATCATGTGATCTGTAAGCATTAGCAGAAGAGTGGCTTCTCTGGAATGTTTCTGTCTTAGCATTTCCAAACTTCTCCTCTTCTGTAAAATTTCCTAAAGAAATTCTCAAGGACTCATTCTGTCAGTTCCCAAGCATGTTATTCCAGTGTGCTCAAGTTATACCCATCACACAGGCATCGATGTCATGTTAGAATGAACTCAGCACTGCTCTGCAAAACTGCATGTATCGAGTTTGTAAATACAGCACATCAGATTTCTATTAGAGTCCGAGGCAGGTGCTGAACTTACCCTTCTGCCAGTGTCCTAACGGTAGGAAATCTGCGGTCTTAACCTCACTCTGGATAGCATCTTGTGGAGACAAACCTTCCTTACAAGAATACTGAAATGCGTGGGCCTTTCTCTTGAGTATTTCTGCATTTCGTATTAGTACATGTGCCTTGTCTTAGATCTTTCCTTTTTTTCCCCCATAAAACTTTTAATAAAGGATGACATTCTTCAAACAAAGAGTGTTTTCTCTCCAATCCTCTTTGGTGGCCATCTAATAATTTTTTTTTAAAGTGAAAAGAGGCTGTTAACATTGAAGATAATCGTTGAACAGAACCGTCTCCTACTTCAGGGTTTATCCAAGCTGCAGGACTGTAGCAGAGGCAGCTTGTGACCATAAGAGCTGTTCTGCTTTGTAGGCATGAAATTTGTTTTCAAAACAAATTAAAATATGGAATAAACCAGACAACCAAAAGCTTATGTAGTTTGGTGGCTATTTGCTCAGTCCTCTCTTCCCCAAATCACCTGCCTCACAGGTCACAATAGCCCAGGGGTCTCTGTTTCCATCCATTTGGAGAAGTATGGTACAAGAGAACCACCAACATTTGCCTTTTGTGGTTTTTTTTTTTTGTCTTCAAAAGGGCAGAACTTGCTTTAGCCATATGTATTTTATTTACATCTCATACATATATGGACAAGAACAGTTAGCCCAAACTAAGCAATAGAACGTTTTCCCAGCACAAGTTTGGTAATATATACAAAGATTGTAGCTGTGCATGGGTCTGTTTTGCTTTGCAAACTATATTGATGGACACAGCTCTATTTTTAAACTAATACTTTATTTTCATTTGTCAATGCAATTTTTGCCTTGTAATAATACTTACCAAGTTGAAATGTTTTTCCTGTGCTCCAAATAGAATTTTTGAGAAAAAATTGCAACAATTAAAAATCATCATTGCCTCTCAGTTCCAAGAGAATAATTCACTTAGAAATGGTAATAATTTAGTTTTCATTACAGAAATATTTTGGTTGTCTGGCTATGAATTTATTACACTGAAAACAGAAGTGGTTTGCACATGGGATATGGCATATTTTGGAAGAAAGCCTTTCTACATGTGACCTGGAAAATGATAATAAGTTGGTCTGTACTGCAAATGAATAAGTACATGAACACAAAAGTGTTTACAGTTCCTCTGAAGTGATAAAGGGATTTAAAGAAATAAACATATTGAGGGATTGGGAGTGTAGACAAAGGTCCATAGAGGGATCTAAGCAAGGGAATCTCAGGGCAAATAGTATAGTAACTATTTCATTTTAGGAAATCACACAATGATATCCACGTACATGAAGAATGGTAATGTGTATGGTGTTAGGAGGAAATAATTGGGCGGTACATAAATGTTTTAAAAGTTAAAAGTAACAAATGCTCTTGAGTACAGTAAGAAAACATAAAGGTGGTTTATTTGCAAAAGTCAGATGAGTATCAGCCACAGCCTTTTTCTAAAGAGTTAGTTCCAGAAAAATAAGAGAGAACTCTCTGCCATTTATCACAAAAGGCTGTTGTAGAGAAGTGCACGGAACTGGTCATGTGCTTTGCGCATCTATGCCGTGGTCCAGCTGAAAGGGGAAGAAAAGTCTTCTGGAAACAAAATTCACAGTTAGAGTCTTTCTCTTCCTAAATAATGTCTCTAACCACAGGTGCTTATGGCTGTGCTCCAGAGTGTTTGTTTTTTGAAAATGCGTTTTATGAGTGAATGCATCCCCATTCTAAATTTTCCCACTTACCTGGATATATTCTTTATAAAGTGCTCCCCCTTTTATATCAGAACACAGAGTAATGGTCTCTTCTTTCTCTATCATTTTTCCAAAAAAGTGAATTATTTTTTCTGATTTTCTACTGACAAGTGTTTTTAAAAAAATTGCTAGCTAAAATTTCAAACCCAAAACAAAAGGAGAAAACAGACTGCAAGGAACCCCTGTGTATCCATCATCCAGCTTTAACCATGACTGATACTTTGCCAATCCTGAGGAAATTCTTCTAAAGTACAAGTGTTAAGTTACACGGGATTTTTTTTGCATGTATACTTGTTCCATTAAAGAGGCATAGAAATTGAGCTCTTGTAAATTTATTGGGAACTTTTATTCTTCAAAAGGATCTTAAGGGAAACTATTTGCTAAAGTCAATGATCATGTTCTTATTCTTCTGTTTTATAGAGTAAAAATTTTCTCTCTTTCCTGCCTCCTTCCCTTCCTTCTGCTTCAATAAGTATTATTTTTGCAGTATGTTGGGTCAGGAAGTTGTCTTTTTCTAAAGGAATTTGTGAGCTGATAATTTTAATGAGAAAGTGGTAGGGTGTTTTGAAATTTTTCTTTTTTAATAACTATGTGTGTGGTTCATATTTTGTGGTCAGTCTGGTGAGACAAAACCCTGAAACTCCTTGATTCCAGCATTAGTAATGATCACATCTTTATTTCATAATTGCCCACTTTACACAAAACATGATCATTATCTGAGAATTTCACCCCCTTGGAATTCAGGTCAAGATTGTCCCTTTTAGGGAGTGAATTCCTCTGGTTATTACCAGACTCTTAGAGAAGATAGTGTGTTTCACTACAGTCTGGGCATGACTCTCTCTTCTGGGTAGAGACAGGATTTCTTTTTCACTGTGTCAGGTCCTGCTTGTTTGAAAATTTCCCAATAACTGTTTTCTCCTCATTGAGAGAATCCTAATTCTATTTGGGATCCAGTGTACTCACTTACTCCCCAGGGAGGCATTAGTAGACATTTGCTAGGAGTTTGGGGGAAAGTGTAGGTTTGTGTTAACTTCTTCTTTTCCCCTTCCTGCCATCTTGTGACAATGAGGTAAGAAGTCTGATGGCAGAGTAAGGGAGGAGGCACAGACCTGGGCCCTGTGGTAGAACTACTACACCTGCCTGGACCAGGGGCCTTCTTGTAGTATTGGAGAATTAGATACAGCTTGACTAAGTTATTGGTCAAGTTTCTGTTATATGCATAGAAATGCAATTGCGGACAGACTTGTGCATAACATCTTATGAAATCTTGCTGTTTCTTGTCACAACTTTGAGTACATTCATTGTGTGTATCTTAAGTTAGGGAAACTAAGAGAGATTAAGGTTCAATTTACCAAGTAGGGAATGTTTTTCTTGAAAATAGCCCATATTTTCTTCTGAGGATGCATTGAAAATGTTCCTTAACAAATTGTACTTCCTGGATCAGTGCTTGCAAAGCAAATTGGAGAGCTGAAGAAATCACTTAGGTTTGACTTTCCTCAACAGCTTCGCAGGAACTTTTCACAAAACCGGGCCACCAGTAAGTTTCAAACACGTTAAAAGGATCACTTTTGCTGGCATAGTTATGCTTTCTGTGTTTATAGGTACCACGTAAATAACCTAAAATATTTAATTTTCCATCGCTCTGCATTTAAAAACACTATTGTTGACTATCTGAGAAGGTGAAAGAAGGGTAGCTTATTCTGAGACCTGTTAGGCATGGGAGAGTATCACCAAAATACCTTTAAAAGTTCAGAGAGCCATATGTGAGGGAGAGGACGACGGTAAGAGGGGTCTTTTTTGAGAAGTGACAGATTACCTAACACAATAATCCATGCAATTGGACAAATTGGTTTGAAAAGGAAGACAGCTGGCTTTGTTCCAACACCACTAATGCTGTGAATGACAGCGACAGAATAATGCCCAGAGGGCAGGGTGGTGGGGGTGCTCTGTGTGACAGACCTGGCCCTGGGCCAGCTGAGGAAAAATGCTCAAAGCACCGGGTCTTCTTGTTTTCTTGTTTACATCTGGCTTGCAGCAGCCACACAAGGGCTGTTCACAAAGGATGTTGTGTAAATCTAAACAGGTAAAAAGCAGGATGATTTTTTTTCCGATGGAAAATTTTCCTGCAATTCATCTTAAACACAGAACTCCGGCGGTTCTCATTCTCTGTGAGGCCACCCGTTCCAGCCAATCATTTATGACTCCCAGATCTTGGCATTTCATTAAACCCAAAGCATTTGACAAACTGTATTTTCATAAAGATTTTCCATGAGTTGGTTTCTAGCAGGAGGAATTTATGATGAGTCCACTTATTCCTTGCTTTTTTGGAGACTTCGAAAAAAGTTCCTTTATAAACAATGGAATTGCGTGGAGGGAATGAAGACCAAGCAGTGGCCCAGGTGTCAGTTCTGCCTTGTGAAAAAGCTCATCACGTGCCTCTGCAGAGCCTAGCTTCGTGCCCCCCTAGATAACTGTGCTGTCTGACCATTGGCCCCCTTCCAGTCTTAACGTGAGTGGGGGGCTCTCTTTCGCGCCTAGGTTGCCTGTATATTCACTTATTATGACTAACCACTGTGAAATCATTCACAGACCTTGGAAGGAACATAGTAAGGTGACTTATTTATGTATTTTGACTAATAATAATCTTAACTTGTCATTTCATTTTTAAAATTTGATAAACAGACTGGGAGTTTGAAGCGGGAGCTGTTTGTATTAAATTTATAAGCCCGCTTCCTGGCATTTTGGGGCTGGTTGTTGCTTTTGGATTTCTTTCTTTAGGGAGGAAGACAGAGAGAGAGAGAGAAAGAGAATATGGGGGTTCTCCTGCTCACCCCCTTGTGGTTTTTCCTAGTATGTCAGGATGATGTTACACAGAACAGTTTTAGGTTGTGCAGGCTTTCCAGGATGCATGGCATTTTTGAAACTTCTATACAATGCAGAGAAAAACTAAAAGATGTGAATGTAGTGTTTTATTAGTACAGATTTTGTTTTTTCTTGTGTGTGCATGAAAACATGAAGTTAATGACATTATATCAGCAATTTGATTATTTTGGTGAGCAAAATAAAAATTCAAATTCCCTAATAGGTTTTCTTGCTTGTTTCCCCAGTACTGTCATCAGGCAGAAATCAGGGATGGTCATGAATCAGCTGAGTAGACACCATTTCTTCTTAAATGTTTCGTGTCTGTTTCTCTGACCAGAGAAAAATGGACTGGGGATGTGAAACAAGTGCTTGTATTATTTTCTATGACTGCTGCAATTGCTCGAGGGATCATATGAGTAATACATTTGGCTACCTGTTTTGATTGAATGCATAGTGGACGGAACAGTTGCCTGCTAGCCTCTGCCTGTGCAGACGCAGGTCCATGTGGTTAAACAGCAAAGAAAACCAGAGATGTGGCAATTAAGTGGATAACTGAGGTCGAGAACTACTTATGCTTGAAAAATAGTTTCGTGGGGATTTGTTTAGATCAGAGTTTGGCAAACTTTCTATAAAGGGCCAGAGTAACTAATTAAAATTTTGCAGACCACAAAGTCTCTGATGCAACCACTCAGGTCGGTTGTAGGACAAAAACAGTCATCTAAAATACTTGAAGGGGTGGGCACAGCTCTGTCGCAATAAAACTTTATTTATTAAAAATAGTGCGGTTTTTGCCAGATTAAACTGTGGACTTTAGTTTGCTGTTCCCCGGACCTAGACCAACTTCTTTGTTTTTACAAATCAGTAAATGGATCCAGTGGGATAAAGCAAATCACTCAGAATCCCCACTCAGCTAGTACATGGGCAAGAATTCCCCAGTCCTGGCTCCTGCCACGATCCCCGACCTGGGCTGATTTTCCCTTGGTTTTTCCATGTGGGTCTTCAGGCTCTACGTCCTTCACTTTAGAGAAGTGGTGATCATTTTGCTTGTGATAGTGGTAGTCACATGTGTGTGCTGAAATACGTGTGTGTGTAGATCTGGGCAGTGCTATTTATGGATGCTAAAGTGAATCAAAAGATAAGAAACCTGACACAGCTGTAAGCTATTCATTTTCCAAAAAATATTTTATAGGGTCTTGTCATCTGTCAGTCTTTCCAATTGTTCAAACCCTTCCTGTGTTTTGCCATGGAAATCAGGGCCAGACCAGCTGAGAGTGCTGACAGATGGTGGGAAGTACTATTTTAAAGTCAGAAAGTCAGGAAAACGGTACCTTCTAGAAATTGAGGGTGATGCTGTGGTCTGGGGTGTCTGGAGAAGTAAGTGGGGGTGTTTAAACTGCATTAGGCTGTGCAGTCTTTTGGAGGTGTATTTGTCAGATGTGGACAGATACTGCTTTTGTCTGCCCTATTCCTGGTCCATGAGCCATAATGTCTGGGGCAGGGTGGTCACACGGCACCAGCCAGGAGAATCAGTGGCCTTCTCAAGAGCATTAGAAGGGGACACTGGTAGTGAGGGTACTCTTCCACTCATTTGGGGAAGGTGAATGTCAGAGCTCTGTCTCTAGCCATGCCTCGTGGTGGCAGTAGACAGAGAGTGCCTGCAGCATACGGAGTGGGGGAGACAAAGTGGATAGAGTATGTGAACCCCTTTATGTGACGTTCACGGCAGCTGTGATCTTTAAAGCCCTCCTTTGTCTTGGTACCTTGCTTGCCTTTATTTTCCTTAAGCTATTTTTAGTTGAGATTTTGACACCCACAAGCAAACACTCCTGAATTTTCTTCCACTTCCTTGGTAAAATATCTGTCTTCAAATGTCAAGTTGTATATAAAAATCCATAGTTTTGTAGAAAATATGTTTCTTTTTAATAAAATCGAGGTAGCTATATTCTTCTTACATTCATTTCATTCCTGAGAGAAGCAAAGAAAGATACTTTTCAATGTCTTTTGAGGGTGGAATGTAAAACTCTATCCATATATTTACAAATTTGTATCCACACATTCACAGGACACCTACATCTGCCCTCTCTTTCTACCTGAAGTTAAGGTTGCTTTGTGAAACCTGGCTGCTTGCATGATGAACAAACAAGAGAACAAATAATATAGTTTTCACAGAAACTTAAGCCACCACAGAGAAATCCAGAAGTCGGGTAAAAGTGTGTTCACCACTATAAGGACTTTTTCTTTGTGCTTCAAATTCATAAAACCACTTGACTGGT
The DNA here is from genome assembly GCA_004027455.1 of Hydrochoerus hydrochaeris. Taxonomy (NCBI): domain Eukaryota; kingdom Metazoa; phylum Chordata; class Mammalia; order Rodentia; family Hydrochaeridae; genus Hydrochoerus; species Hydrochoerus hydrochaeris. The sequence continues at coordinate 284,024 of PVLA01000270.1, forward strand.
CTCCTCTGATATAGTTAAGTCGAAGCTACGTTCTTCATACCAGAAGGTCAAGTGCAGAACTGGAAATGAATATAGTCAGTGTTCACAAACAAACTATAAATTTGAAGAAAAAAAGTTTCCATTTGATGTATTCATTTTTCTATGAGATGGTCCACAACAGTCTTGATAAACAACATGTTTTCAAGTGTCCACTTGACTCCATGTAATGTGATCCAAGCTAAAATCAAGGTAAATTTCTAAATTTGATATGTGGAGGCACCCAGGGAACATCAAGATTTACAATACTTCCAGCACCCCAGAAAGCCCTTGTGTTCTTCCTCTAAGTGAATATCCCCAATGACGCTAACCATTCTTCTGAACTCTGCCACCATGGATAATTTTATAAAATAGTTTTCCACTTATAGAAACTTTATCTAAATAAATCATGCACCATGTACTCTTTAAAGAGTTGGCTTCTTTTCATTCTATGGCATGCCTTTGAGAATAATTCATATTGTTGAATGTTCACAATTTTTTAACAATTCTGTTGCCAGTGAAATCTTGGACTGTTTCTAGTTTAGAAATAGTATGCATTAAGGTGTTAAGAATATTCTGTGTATATCTTCGAGTGGCCATACGCATCAGGAACAGAGTATCTGGATCATAGAGTAGATATATGTTTATTTCTAACAGATACTGGTAAATAGTTTTCCAAAGTCATTGCACTAATTTCCAGTCTCACCAAAAATGTATGAGAGTTCCAATTGCTTCACATCTTCCTCAGTACTTGGCACAGTAATTTTATCTTTCTTTTATCTCTGTCAGTAGCTGTATTAGTGTATGTTAGCTGCCATAACAAAATTTTGCAGACTGGGTGGTTTGAGCAACAGAAACTGATTTTCTGAGTTTTGGAGGCTGAAAGTCAAAGCTTAGTGTACTGGTGCATTTTGTTTCTGATGAGGGAGCTCTTCTTGACTTACAGAAGCTGCCTTCTTGCTGTGGCACCTCAGTTTTGTAAACAGTGTTTTTCTGGAATTTACTAATTTCATTAAAACTTTCAAATTTATTATCATGCTGTTCTTCATACTATCCTGTTTTTAGCTTTTAATATTTAAAGATGTATAGTGATAGCCTCTTTTTCATCCCTGGCAAAGTGTTTTCCTTCATAAAGGAAATCAATTCTACTAGGAGTTTATTAATTTTATTAATCTTTTCAAACTGCCAATGTCTGGGTTAGTTGATTTTTCTTCACTGCATATTTATTTTATATTTCATTGATTTATGTGCTTACCTTTACCATAGGTATACTTTTATTTTTCTTGTATTTAACTTGATTTCTCACCAAGCTTTTAAAAGTAGAAACACATCTTAATCTTTAATCTTTTTAAAAATATATGCACTTACTTAATATATTCCTTATATTTTAGTATATGTCCTGCCAAAGTAAGCACATGTTCTTATGTTTTAACATATGGATTTAATTTAATAAATATCATTTAAGCATAGCCTTACTTGCATTTCACAAATTCTGATACATTGTATTTTCACTTGCTCTGAATATTTCCTAATTTCTGTTTTGACTTCTTTGATGACTTGTGGCTTAAACACATGTTTTTAAACTTTTCAAATGTTCAGTTTTCTATTTATCATTGTGATTTCCCACTATCAATGATTAAAGAAGATACTTCTTCTGATTTCAAGTTAAATTTGTTGACACATTTTATGGACTGGTTTGTGGTTTATTTTGGTAAATGCCTCATAGGCATCTGGAAAGATTGTGCAGCCTCCCGATGCTGGATGGAGTATTCTAAATATGACAGTTAAGGCCTGTGGGTTAACCAACTCATTCCAGTCATCGGTACTTTTTACTGACTTGTTGCCTGCACATTCTATCAGTTACTGAGGATGGTGTGTCAAGCCCGTGCTGCTCTGGACCTGCAGAGGCTGCTCTGCTGTTACAGACTGTGTGATTGCCACCTCCCAGAGTTGTGGTCAGAGCTCATTCCTGGTCCTCTCTGGACTAAGCATCTTCAAGATGAACCAGAGGCCTGTGCTCAACATTCAGTACCACATATGCACGACAAACCAATAGCTTTCAATTATAAAATTGACTTAGGGTTAGATTTTCAAAAAAATGTACTTGGCATTCTATGTCTTCTTTTTTTTGTTGTCAGACCACAAAAATTCTTACCCGCCCCCCTCCCCCACTATAGAGTGCACACTCAGGTCCTAGACACGGGCTGTGTGACTCCATGAGGGATGGGACTAGATATTGCAAAGCTGCTTGGAGATACATAGCAAGTGCCTCTTAGCCGTGGAAATTTTGTTTCCTCAGCAAACTCTGATTTTGGAGGCCTGGTCTGTGAAGTCTGGGTTCACCCCACTCACACATTCTCTCATGGTGGTCACTGCCCAAAAGAGCATGGAGATGACTCCTGATTGTCCATGACTGTAAGCCTGGCACCAGAGAGGGCTAATGAGTAGAAATGGAGCATCAAGCTACAGAAGAGCATAGAAGGATGTAAAGTTAAATGCTCTTCTGTCACTTTCTAGATGTGTGACCATCAGCAAAATCACTCTTGAGCCTCAGTGTTTATATGTCTAAAATCTGATTTATAGGATCAATGATTAGAATGAAATGACCGAGAAACCCCTAGCACTGTGACTGGCCATCGTGATGATTAAGGGACGTTACTTTCCCCTCCTTGTCTCCCCATATCTTATGGGGAGAATGGATCATGCTCCTCTTACAGGCTTGGCTGAGGAGCCTCACACTGTTCTATGGCAGTAGGAAGGGTTGAGGTCCTCTGACTCAGTGCCCCACAAGCCACATTAAAGTTTTCTCAGTGAAGGAAGCAGGACAAGATCTCAGCTAGGTCTCAGCCATGAGCCTCAGTTTACACTGAGGACCTTCAGCCACCTTGCCTGGAGAATTGTGCATCAACCCATCCAGGGAAGTCGTGACTGGCACTTCACTGCTGTCCAATCATGGAAAAGTCTCTTACAAATGAGAAGTCAACACAAATATAATCCTGTTTTCCTTTGACACAGGACTGGGATCTGTTATCACTCATCACTTTCTGAGATCTGCAGTAAAGCACATCATAGGGAAGTGTTATTGCTACTGACTGAAGGAGAGCTGGTAGTTTTGCTCAGCAGGGCTCCCCTGGGAATGGAATCTGCCTCTCAGGCTGGTGGAGCACAGGTCAGGCGTACTGATGACATCACTCCGAGGGCTTGTGGGTAGACTCTGGGAGCCCCAGAGTCTCTGGTAGAGAATCTAGGGTGACTGGAGTAATAGAAGACAATCATTATGAGCAGATATGAGGCTGTCTACACCGTGAGAAGCAGAATAGGCCAGTGCGAGCTAGGCACGTGCTACATAAGATCTCATCCTCTAAGGCAGGCAGGCTGCATTGAGAACCATTCCAGGGCTCCTCTGGGCCTGGCTGAGGCTGATTAGTGATGTCTGCCATGGAACAGGGAGGGGCTGGTTGACTCAGATACTGTCTTCTTTCTTTCTTTCTTTCTTTCTTTCTTTCTTTCTTTCTTTCTTTCTTTCTTTCTTTCTTTTTTTTCTTCTTTTTTCTTTTCTTTCTTCTTTCTTTCTTTCTTTCCTTTCTTCCTTTCTTCCTTTCTCCTTTCTTTCTTTTTAAGACAGGGTCTCATTATGCAGTTCAGGCTGGCCTTGGGCTCACTTGGGCCCAGGCTGGTCTCAAATTTGCAACAATCTGTCTGCCTCAGCTTCCTGACTTCTGGGATTACAGGAGTCAGGTACTCTTTCTGTTCCTCATTTCTTTGAAAATTTAATTTTTTCAAGTGACTATGTTTACCTAGTGAGAAAAATTAATAACACTGCCTGGCTGCAGTGAAAATTACAGTCACCCACCTCATCCTTGTTCTACCCATGCCTCACTCTGTTCAAAAACTAAACTCTGTTTTTAAAAGCTATGACTCTTATGCCCATTTTCTTTCTTTTATGATTATAATAATAATTATATAAACCACAGAAAGGATAATATGAAAATTCCATGTTCTATTACCCACATTCAGCCACTATCGTCACATGGTCAATTTTACTTTATTTATTGCCCTTCTCCTCACAGGCTATTTCTAAGCAAGTCCAAGTTACAGATTGAATTAATCTGTAAACAACTGAATATTACTCTCTAAAAGGTGAAGATTCTTGTTTTAAAATAATATTATATTATCTTCTCAGTAACATCAAATACATGGTGTTCTAATTTCCCTGATGGTATTATAATTTTTGCTTTACATCTTAACTATATATTTTTAAACATATGCTTGTATTTCAGTCCTTTGTTTTCAAAGCCAATACCACAGTTACCATCTCCTGGGGGTCTCGTCTATTTTAGAGTAAGTGTGCAAATCACTAAGGAAAGGTGTCTGTGGAAGAAGTGTGGTGTTCTCTTGGTTTGGGTCCTTCTCCTGGGGCCTCCCTGCAGACCTTGGCCTTCTAGGCTACTGTGTGCTGTGATTAGCTAATGGGGACTCTGTGCCTTCACTTTGTGAACTGAAGCAAGTGTATATGGGCAGGACTTACATAATAGCACTCAAACCACCCCACACACTGGGAATGCATAGGTGGATAAGATTCTCAGGGAGCCAATGTTATGTAATGGAGAAAACCCACAGGCCTTGGATCTAGAGAGCTTAGGTTTAAATCTAGGTTTTGTTACCTAGCAGCAAAGTGACCTTGGGCAAAATATAAAATCTCTTGTGTCTCTGTTTTCACTGGTGTGATACAGGCATAAATGTGCTGATCTTGAAGGGAAACTGTAAGAATGAAACAAGACATGTAATGCGCTGCAATAGTAACTAACATATAATTGGGACTCAATTTCATGTGATTTCTCCCATTCTGTAAGCATACACATCATCTAAATGCATGCACATTTAGGTCATATATATTTTACTTCTTAAATAAGTTTTTCAAGTTTCATGTGGCACTAACTGATGAAACTAAACTTTCTTGGTTGGAGCTGCTTTGACACTTGACTCATAAAATCATTTCAATTATGGCTTCTTTTGCAAGTGACAGAGAACACAACTTGATTTGAGTAAAGAGGAATTTGATTGGCTCACGAGGTGGGAAGGCTAATGGTTGAGTTGTCTGCAGTCAAGACATGATCCAGGAGCTCATCAAGGAGTGTTGGATTGTTTTGCTTTCTCTTGCGATGTCTCTGTCTCTCAGCTCATGCACTGGTATTGATCTGTGTTTTCTTCCATCTTTCAAAGGCATTCAAGGTGACTGAAAGCATCTCTGGCTTGTGTAGTCCTAATTCCAGGGAGAGAGGAACTTTCCCAGGATTCATATCTCATCTCAGAGAAGACTCTGATTGGCTCACTGTGGTCATGTGATCCCTCACGTGGTAAGAAGAAAGCCTGGGATGGGATAGTTGCTAAGAAGGTCCCTGCAGCAACACATAGAGGGAAATAGGTGATTCTCCAAGAAAAAGCAGAAAATATGTGATTCTCCAAGAAAAAGCGGGATTGATGAAACAAAGAATGCTGCATCATTTATATAACTTATTGGCAGGTGATGATTAGTCATGCTAGATAATCAACATATTAAACATTTTTATCCTATGGCTTATTCTCGAATTAAGGTAAATATTCTTTTATGTAAAATTTCATTTATTTTTATATAATAATAAATTAGTGTTATTAAGCACTCTCTTCACCCATTTAATCTTCACTAAAACTACATTTACTCTTCTCACTTTATAGATTGGTAAATAGAGGCTGGGAGATCTCAGTAACTTTCCCCAGTCACAGCAAGTAGTTAGAAGAGCTCAAATTTGAACCTGGGTAGTATAGTGACAGTGTGGTGTTCTGAGTACTGTAAAGACAAAAGAGAACTCCCAGTCAGCCTGTGTACCAGTATTATTGAAGGAAACTAGACCAAGTCCATGTTACTTGTCATATGTAGTATGCCGTATATTCTGAAATAAAATCAACTCATCAAAGGTTAAGAAGTTCCTTTGTGTGTAGCATTATAGTAAGTATCTTAGGAGTTGAGAGAGTCCTTATGAAAAACAAAAAGATAAGATCCTCTGCCTTCAATAGTTTGTAATTCCTCTCTGAGGAAATAAATGATTTAACTGGAAAACACCAGTTAAAGAAAAAGTTGCTCAGGAGCTCGGTTCATATATGCTATGGAGCATGAAGCCAGGTCATGCCTAAGGAGCTTTGTGACAAGGCTGTTAGGAGGGGACACATGTGGATAGAAAAACTCAAAGGGAGCTGTCAGTAATCAAGGGAACTAGGAGCAACAGCTGACTGCATCCCATTCTCTCCCCTAACCTTCCACGTGTACTCTCTCAGCGTTTTCCTCGCAGCCCTGTAAGGCAGGCCCTGCCATGATCCTTAAGAATATGTGGAAACTGAGTCATAGAAAAGATTCCACAGCATATTCAAGGCCACACGACAAGTAATTAGAACTGAGACTCATGCTAAGGTTGGAAGGCCCAGAACCCAAGCTGCCAACCCTAAGTACTTCCCATTTTAAGAATGTTTTGCTCTGTGGTGTGTCAAACACCTGGCTAGGACTGAGAAGGTATCCATGGACTTCTAGATGGGATGGGTTCTCTGGGGTGCTGATGAGAGTGCAGATGGGTTGGTTTCCATCACTGGGTTCCACTGACCTGGCAAGGGGGCATTTAGAGACACAAGCAGGCTAGCATTCCCCACATAAGCAAATGCCCAGCTTCCATTTGATCTGAGCCAGCTTTAAGCAGTAATTTCCCGGGGGTGTCTTCCTGGAGCATTCCCTTATCAAGGTGTGGCTGGGAAAGTGAAAGCTGGATTGTAAAGCAGCCATTTAACCTTATACCAGTGAGACAGCAAAGCTACATTATTCAGAGGTTCTGCTGACATCAGCATGATCATCACGAACCATCCCTAAGGCCAAGCCAAACAGAGCAGTAAAGACGCGTGGATGGAATGTAATCATCAGAGAGAAAGACACGAGAAACCAACACAAGCAGCCAAGTGACATTTGTGACCAACTTTCGGTCATCTGCTTGGATGTCTGCAGGCATGCCCTAAGTCCTTGAAGTCCATAAGGAAGAAACAGGATGCGTGTGTTTATTTTGTGTGTGTGCATGAGTAGTGAGTGCATATGTTTAAATTCATGGCCGACAACTGTGTTGTGTGTGTTAAATGGCTGAAAAATGAAGAGAGCGCTGGCTCCGCTTTAATTGGATTTTCTAAAGCATAAATAAAAAGTAGGGAAGGATGCTGCATTCTTTGATTGATGTCTTCCCTCGAAGTGTGCGCAACTCAGCTGTTCTGGAGTTCCTTGTTTGCCTAATTAAGGGTATTTACTCAGCTTGTGCTCTGAGTTGCTGCCTTGTATGCCTGTCTAGAGGGTGACATCAAGCCCACATGACCAGAAATGCCTCTAGAGGTGGTGGAAGCCTGAGAGATGGACCCCAAGGAGTTATAGAATACATATGGGGAGAAACGGTTGCATATTGGATGGCATAGAAACACAATGCCCAGCTCTGGTTTGGGTAGAAGTTTCTTTAGAAGAAGGGTTCCAGTTACACTTAGAAATGTGTCAAATGGTTTGATCTTCTTAAGGAGGCTTTAATGAAGATAAACCTCCAGTGGCTTTGGAAGGTTGGCCTTTTCTGTGATGGGAGTTGGGGCAGGGGTTTCCTCCATTGCTGTGGTTTGGATCTTAAATGTTCCTCAAAAATTTATGTGTTGAAAGGTTAGTTAGTTTCTTCACTGAGGGTACTATGGAAAGGAAGGTGGTGAAAACTTGGGGAGGTGGGGTCTAGGTCACTGGGGATGTGCCTTTCAGGGTATAATTTATACCCGGCTCCCTCTCTTTTTCTCTCTTTCTCTTTCCTGGCTTCCATGAGCTGAATAGGTTTCTTCCATGTAGCTTCTGCCTCACCCCAGGTCTAAAAGCCATGGGATTCAGCTGACCATGGCTTGAGACTGTGAACCAAAATAAATCTTTCCTCTTTTAAATTGTTCTCAGATATTCTGTTACAGTGACAAAAGCTGACTAACACACCTGGGCTGGGAGAAAAGAGAAAACCGTCTGTATGTTTGTCTGCAGTTGTCTATTTTCTTTGTGAAGGCTGGTACTTGGACAGAAGCTAGGCACTTAGGGTACATTTAAGGAGATGCTCCTCTCAGGTACAGCTGAAGGATCTTTCACCATGAAAATATGAGGGCCCCAGTGTAAATCCAAATGCCTTAACAAGACTGCTTAGCTCTTGAAAATAAAGTGCAGACTCTTGGTTAGTGGATCTTGTTTCTGCATTTCTAACAGCAGTACCAGGTGGTCCTGGGGCTGCTCTGGGATCTTACTTACTTCTGGGATTTGACAGCAGTAAAGTGCAGGTGCCAGCAGTCAGGATGTGAGTCATATCTGGCCTACACCCAAGTTTTCTAAATAAAGTTTTATTGAAACACATTCATTTACATATTGTCCATGAGTGTTTTCTCCTCACAGTGTCAGAATTGAATTTTTATGACAAAGTTTATGCAGCCCACAAACCCTAAAATATTTACTATCTTTATAAAAAAAAAGTCTGCTGCTCCCTGGTTTATGGAATCTGTTTGTTTATCATGAATCACTCACAGAATTCAATCAAATGGAATGAACTTTCGTTTCTGGGGCTTTGTAAATGATATCAGCCCTGTCCTAATGTTCTTGATCTTCTGTTCCTTCTCTTTAACTTGTATGTTGTTCTGATCTCAGTTTACAAGTCATCTCACCCATGCTGCCTTGCTTGATCGCCAAAGGCTGAGCTAAGTGACTCTCACATATGGCCAGAGTCTGGAGCACCTCGTTATGACATTAATCCACACTAATTGCCCTGAATGGTGATTGCCTAATCATCATCTGGATCTCCTAGTGGATCATAGGCTCCCAGCAGGTAGCAACTATATCTATTCACTATTGAATTCCAAGCACCAGCCATGTAATATTTTAAATTTGACAGCTTTAGACACCTTTTTTATCTTTAAGCACTCTGAACAGAGAAAGATCTTAACTGTCCAGAGAAATTTGATTTAATCTACTTTCAATACTGGTTTCCTTGAAGTGGATGAAAGTCAGCGGTCATTCATTATAATGGGAACCATGCCCCACAGCCACCCAACATCACATGCATGCGTGTACACATGCACGTGCAAGCACACACACACAAAGAAATGCAGACACAGCAGTCATTGGCTCTTTCAGGGTTTGGGAGAAGAGCTACATGCCTTTGAGATTAAAATACTTGAGAATTTGAAAGTGTATATAATTTTTCTGAAATTGTACTGCAATGCTTAAAGAGCTATAATTATAGTGATTCTTGATTTGTGTTTACTACTCCCATTCTTCTTTATTGGAGAGAATAGAAATCCAGTTCAGTGGGCTGTTTCAAGAAAGTAACCAGCCATTAGGCCAACTGCTTCTTTAAAGAGGCCAGGTAGTGGCTTACAAAGCTCATTTGCGCTTGGCAAGGCCAATGCGATCTTGGGTGAGGAGCTGGAGACTGCCCATGAATTGCTGTGTCTGACCAGAATCTGCAACTGGAGACAGACTCTTGGGGCTGCTGTAGATATGTTTCCAAGGTGGTCTTTCTGCAGGATGAAGGGTGTCTTATGGTGATGCTTACAGACTCTAAGCCAAGCAATGACAGAAGGTTGGTAAGAGTATCTGGGTGAGAAATCCTGAGCTAACCAGATACAGCTCAACCCTCCAATTCTTTAATTCTTTCCTGAGATGCTTAAGCCATCGTCACAATGTTGTTTGCCCAGCACGCGGCACTTACCTCTTTCCTCACTCTTTACTTCTGTTCTCTTACAATCATTCCCACCATCCGTGTCCCCTCCAGTTCCTTATTAACTATCAGAGCCTATGTGTGTTTAGTGCCACTGCTTTTTCATTATCACACATGAGTGCTTATGACTTTTTAATATCACTGGCATTTCCTTTGCAATCTCTTTCCCTCTTTTTGAAGCAAGGAATAAAGCTCCTCCAGAGAAATTATGTAACTCTAGAAACAACAGCCAACATTGGAGACATCCTGTGACAGTAAAAAGCCAAATTCCAGATGTTGGATTTTGATTCTCCAAAGAAATGCGCTCAAGGAAGGGAGGGATCAGAGGCAGGTCAGGAACTCATTAGAGATTTGCTGGTTTCCCTTCCACATGGGAGAGTGCAAAGCAGGCAGCAGAGAGGGTTTCAGAGTGCAGGCCAGGCCGGCTGAGGTGGGCAGTACCCCCGCTTTATCTGCTGAGCAGTGCATAATCCTCTGTCCTTGGCTGGCCTGGCCTGGTTTCCCTCCTGATGTTCTCAGTAAATGTTTACCCTAGAATGTCTGAGGTAGGACAAACAGGATGGGGTCATTGGAGGAGATCATTTAGTTACTTACTTATTTTTCTTTGTGTCAATCTGAAATTGTTGACAAAGTAACTTCTGGAGTGTTAAAGTTCAGCATTTTTTCTTCTTTTTTATATGAAATAGCTGCTCATTTTTCTGTTTTAGTTCTATCTAGTAGGGACTTTTTTTTTTAGACCACCCACAGATATACTTTCTAGTTTTGGCAGTAAGTAAACAACAAAAACTCATAAATTACACTAATAAATATTTATTGTACAGAGATATGTTGAGGGTTTTTAAAGAAAAAGAAAGAAAACACAGACTGGGTAAAAGCAAAGATTAACTGAATGAGAAGAAAAATCCCTATTTTATTGTTTGAAAACTTGAAAGCAGTTACTGAGAAACAAAACTGAATGTTAAAGCTTTCAAAGGAATTCTGTTCTGCTTCCAATGAAGCAGCAAGAAAAACATTTCTTGATTTCAATAAAATTTTGGATTAAGTGTACAGCAATGACAGGGTGAAGAAATAGTTGCATTTAAAAGTCAATGAATCATGGAGAAAAAGAAACTCAGACCCTGGAACCAATCAATGATCTAATATGAATCTTTTCTGGGTTAGACAGTGGGTGGGAGCCAGGTAATCTGGCTTTCTCATTTTTCCTTCCTGGGGGGAGGCCTGTGTTGTCTTCCTGTGTCTGGAAGAGAGAATTACGTGAAGAGACTCTGAAGCATAACAGTGTGATTATATGAGACTGAATGCTGGGATACGACTAATGCCTGCCCGACCTTTTCACTGCATTCACCCTAGATTGCTCTAGTAACTCATTTCCTATGATGACACTAATAAGGTAATAATAACGATGATTTTATTACATACTTAGACCAATTGTCCTGATTTGCCTGAGATGGGTTTGGAGAGATCCTGGCACATGGGATATTTGGTTTTAAAATTAATAAAGTCCCAGTTGTACCGGGATGTGTTGGTAACCCTATTATTGCTACTACTAGGACTACCACCATCATTGCTGCAGTTTCTGATGTTCTGTTTTAGGTACAATTTAAGTCTTCTCAATTTTATTCAAAAGCAATTAAAAGTTATTTTAGGAAAAAAACCCCCCACTTTTTATATCTCTAGCATACAATCCAAGAAAAAACTTGAGCTGGCCACACAAACACCTTCTAGTGGACTGCAACCTTAATAAAGTCCCTTCTATGTAGTGTTCTGGAGTTGTCATTCTGAGACAGTGCTCATTACAACATTGGGCTGGGGGATTTTTCCCTTGCATTGAGCCCTTCTGAATTGGGGCAGGACACTTTTGATAATGAGCATCTTCAGTCTTGATGGAAAATCCAAATACTGCAATGGGTATTTTTCTTTTCCATTTCAGCTGCTCAGGCCTCTTTACTGATTAAATCAACTAAGTGATTGCATCTCCACTGACTGAGATTGCTGTAGGTGACTGTTTTATTTAGAAAGCACCTTGGTTTCCAGATAATTTAGTTGGTAAATCAGGATTCTCCAACAAACCAAACCAATAAAACTAGTTTAATTTTGTTTATCTGAGTACACTCTCCCCACCCCTAAATACCAGTACTGAATTCTGGTCTCATATCTAATATTGATAGGGTACTTAGCTTTACATAGATGGTGAACTTCCTCCAGCCCTGGATTTCTCATCTGTGAAGTAAAAAAGATAATATTAATGTACTATACTGACTAGTAATTATTTTGTATCAGATGAGGTGGGAATGAGAATACAGTGAAAAGTACAAGGGCTTATGTAAATGGAAGTCTTCATACTGAAAGGAGTTTCTTTTGGTGACGTACAAAGAGAATATTATGTTAATCTTACCTTGGATTTGTGTTAAAAATCTCATGATGCATTAGCACTCAATTTCATATGCTCAGAAGTTCTGTGTGGTTGAGATGTTATTTTTGGCTAATACCACCATTCCATTTACCATGTAGTCTTGAAGTTTGGGCTCTGAGACAGCACATGTAGAATGAACACACAGAATTTTGTAATCTCCAACTCCATTAAATCCCCCTGGACTTTGCAAGTGATCCCCTGATGGGAACCACTCTGAGGCATAGTACTCCAGAGCATATGCAGGTACAAAACTTTAAAAACCTCTGATGCAGATAGACAGAGGTGACTTTCAAACTAAACCCAAACTCAAAATTCCATGTTAGGAGAAAGGCAACCATATAATTCCTCCTGTATAATTCTTATGTGGTCAGTGTGGGCAACTAGGGCTAAGTGTCAACTGGAAAGTGAAGCCTTCTTTCTCATGGTGTCCATGGTGTCCACGGCTGTCACAGAGCTTGCTCTGGTATGAGCTCCTGTAAGGGGTGGAGGAAAATTCTAAAAATTTCACTGTGGAGAGAGAATCTTCAGAAATCGGCATTTGGCAATGACAGTCTGCAACAATTTCTTGGCACTTCTTTGGCCCTTTTCAAGTCCCCGTTGTTTCATTTTGGGGATGGATTAGTTGTACCCTAAGTGCTCTTAAGATTGTAGGGCCCAATTCTTAGTTATTTCTTTATGCCCTATATCACTTGGTCTAGTGTTGCTCCTCATGAGGTTTCAAATGGCTGGCTATGTGTGGACACGGTAGGCTGCTGGGCAGACCAGAAAGAATGGCAGGAGGTGTTCCAGGGCTCATTTGCTGCTCAAGTTTCTGAAACTTCCAAACTGGAGCCAGAATGATGGTAGACTGGTTGCCTTTTTGGTCCCTATCTTCACCCCTCTGTAGTCATATAGTGCCCTACAGTGGCCCAGCTACATGATTTATTTGAGATGACTAGATATTAGCAGACATAATGCAAAGAGAGGCTTGAGAAGACATTTGAGCATTTTTACTTGTACTCTTGCCTTCAGATATTGCCTTGAGAAGAATACATTTGAGCTAATTTGTTGGAAAATGAGGTAATTTAAGATGGCAAAATCGCACCAGTCATCTGGTCAAGGCAGAGATCAAGCTGAGAACAGCTGGCAGACAACACCTAATTCTTACCTAATTCTGAGTAAACTAAAACTAGGCACATGAGCAAGCAAGCCACAGAGGCAACTGACTGTCTGAGCTACGCTCAACAGTAGCCTGTTGAGAGTCAATTCCAGATCATCTGAACTCAGTGTAGAGTATCTGAACCCCACAGACTTGATAAGTTCAACCAGTATGTATTCTTGTAGATAGCTGAGGTTTTGTCATTGTTATATGCCTTTATTTTAGCAATAGATAATTGGTAAGAGAAACTTTAGGCTAAAAGGTAGTACTATATCTTAGTTTCCTAGGGATATCAAAATGAAGTACCACAAACTGGTGGCTTAGAACAACAAATTTGTTGCTTCCAGTTCTGGAGTCTAAAGGTCTGACATCAAAGTGTTGACAAGGTCATTTTCCCTTCTGCTCTGGAGCTGCTAGGAAAGGATTTGCTCCTAGCTTCTGGTAGCCTTAGGCATTTTCTGGCTTATAGATACTTCTCCTTCATTACCATATGTTTCTTCTTTGTGTTACGATTCCAGTTAAATTGGAATAGGATCCATCCTCATGACCCTATTTTAACTTCACAATTGTAAAAACCTTATTCCCAGAAGGTCTCATTCTGTGGTTAGGACCTCTGTGGAGTATAATACATCTTTTTGGAGGACACAATTCAAGCATGGCAAATGATAAGGTAATCACAAATTATCACTGAAAACAACAGACATTTAGGTGGTTCAACTTTAAGAACGTATGCCTGGCTGCATAGCTTTAAGGGAGACTTTTTAATATAGTTCCTTCCCAACCCCCTTCTCTCATTCCATTGGGGCTACCCGATGGGCTGCCATTTTAACACAAAATTTCTTTTAAAATATTTCCTTGAGATGTTGGAGCTAAGAAAAATACAATTACTAATTAATATTTTTGTTATAAACTGAAGTGAGCAAAAAGAGTACTAAACCAGGATAAGGAATAATTTACAGGGAGATCAGGGGCGAGGGGCTGCCCTTGCCCTCTCAGCAGTCATCCCTGAGCCTGTAACCAGCTAGAATTCATGCTCAAACTCTTGGATACTTTCCTGTGCCCCACTGGGGTTCTGACCCTAAGTACCCATCCTGCAACAAATGACTAGCAGGTCTGACTTTTTACCCAGGTAATCACTTACCTAATTCTGAGTAAACTAAACACATTAAAATCCTTCCAAATATTTTCAAAACAACTGATCACAAAGATGACAAAATCTTGATATTTAAAACTAAAACTTAAAACTGGGAATATAGCTCAGCGGCATAGCACCTGCCTGGCAAGCACAAGGTCCTGAGTTCGATTCCCAGTACCAAAAACAAACAAATGAAAACCTAAATAAAATGTGGAAAACATCTTGCCACAGTGATATATGTGTATCCATGTTTATAGCAGCACAATTTGTAATAGCCAGATCTTGAAAACAACCTAAGTGCCCATAACTGAGGAATGGATAAAAAAATTGTGGTACTTTTATACAATGGAGTATTACTCAGCTATAAAGAATGATCACATTAAGATATTTATAAATAAATGGATGCAACTTGAATCCATACTCATAAGTGAAATAAATCAAACTCACATGTATAAATACCGTATAGTCTTCCTAGTGTAAGAAATGGTAAGAGTACAAAAGATTTTATGGTAATCATGGTTCACTTTTATATTGCTTTGAAGTCTTACCTTTTCATTCATTCGTTGGAATGTTTTTATTCTGTTTTGTTTGATCTTAATATATGTGATGGTATGAATAGTTACTTTGAAGAAAAGACAATATGGCAGCCATTGTTAATATAATATCATCTTGCTCTGAAGTCCAACCATGCTTTTGTTTTTCTATTACCATTGGTTCTACCACGTTGTGTCTTATTGGATTTTACTATGTATGATAGCATAAACAAATTTTTTATAGAAAATGAGATAATATAGTAGCCATTGTTCATCTTCGGTTGTTTGGTTCAGAATGCCTTGCAATACTTTCATTCTCTTGAGTGGTTCTATTCTATTTTGTTATGTTTGACATTATTGTGTGTAAAACTAAGCTCAACTATTTCAAAGAAAGAGACGTTATGATAACTACTGTTAATATCCAATTGTCTTGTTGTGAAGTGCTGTATTGCTTACATTATTCTATTCTAATCTGCTTAGATCTGTCCTCTTTTGTTTTATTCTCTTTAAAATAAAAAAAATTAAAAAAAAATGTGTCCAGCATCCTGTCTCTTGATGCTGCAGTGGTGTCATGCTTTGGGTTTTCAGATATTCTTGCTTAATAAGGAGAAGGAGAGGTCTCCTAAATTTTGAAAATATATTCTCAGTCAGTCCTATAAGCTTTTTTGAATTCACTGCTGCAGAAAATGCTTTGCCCAGCTCTTGCTACAAATTATCTTGCCACCTTGATGAGATTTGGATTTATTGTCTCTCAACACAAATCTCTAGTATCTCTTGTCAAGCTATAGGGCATGTGCAAATGAACCATTTCACTTTGGATTTTCCCAAGTCTTAGAATGTTTACAAGTCTTTCTACAATAAGAAATAGTGTTTTGAGAGAATTTAGGGAAGAGAATACACACTGACTATTTACCAGAAACCATTTGGGATCCATGGCCAAAAATAGTTTGTCCACAATGTGATTTTGCTACTTCCCTTCTACCAAAACTATACCTCTTGGTTGCATCTAGAGAAACTGTTCTGTTATTTTCCACAAAAGATATATTCCTGGTTTAGATATGTACCTTCTCTATCTCTATCCTGGGCAATTTGTTGGTGGCTAGGCAATCTTTGGTCTTGTAGAGATTGGAGATAGTGTGAGTGTGGCTATTTGAAATACAGATTGATGGTCCTCCCCCCTAGTAGCATAGCAAAGCATATTCTGTAGTGGTGAATTCAAAGCATCTGGGAGCTTTAAAAATACTTACGGTTACTTTTACATACTTGTCTAGGGCACAGAGCCTGGATATTTGGTTTAATGTTATTTTGGACATTTCAGTGAGTGCATTTTTAGATGAGATCAACGTTTAAAACAATAGGCTTTGAATAAAGCAGGTTGCCTTTCCTAATGTGAGTGAAGGTCACCTAATCAGTTGAAGACCTACAAAGAGCAGAAAAGACTGATATGCACTGAGCAAGAAGAAATTATGAAGAGATAGTTCTCGGACTAAGCTGCAGCATTGGATTTGCTGGGTGCCCAAATTACTGCCCTGTAGATTTGGGACTTGCCATTTTTTATAATACTTTGAGTCAGATTCTTAAGATAAATCTCTCTTTTTGTAGTACTAGATACTGAACTCAGGACTTTGCACATGCCAGGCAAGCACTCTACCACTGACCTACATACCTAGCCCTTTTTATTTTTTGTTTCGAGGGTCTCACTAAGTTGTCCAGGCTGGCCTTGAACTTGGTGATCCATTTGCCTTGGCCTCTCCTTTGCCTGTAGGTGGGACTACAGGCATGTGAGAGCATACCCGCTCTGTCTTTATGCACATCCTATTGATTCTGTTTCACTGGAGAATACTGACAAACACTGTATCCTTATGTGAGCCCTTTCCCCAGTGAGTCTGATGCCACTGTGAAGGGGTCAGGGGACAAATATGAGGAGAATGTATTTTTAAAAGATCTCTGGATGATTTTCATGTGACCAGGACTGACTACTATCCCTACGACATGCTCTTTCTCTCACACATAAAACAGACCCTGGTTCCCAGCAGCTAGGGAGACTGAGGCATGAGGATTGAAATCTCAAGCCCAGCTTGGGCAACTTAGTGATTTGATGAGAACTTGACTCAAATTAAAACATAACAAAGGGCTGGGAATGTAGCTCAGTGCAAAGACCCTGGTTCAATGCCCAGTACTGCAATGAATGAGTAAGTGACTGAATGAATGACTTTGGTTCAAATCACATCGCTGTCATCTGAGTCCTGACTTTGCCATTAATTGGGTGAATGACCTTAGGTACTATGTTAGCTTACTGTTGCTGTGATAAAATAAATACCTGAGAAAATCAACTTGAAGGAGGAAAGATTTATTTTGATTCTTGGCTTTAAAGGTTTCAGCCCATGATCTTGCAGCTTCATTGCTCTTAGGCCTGCAGCAAGGAAGAAACATGGTGGAGGGGGGTGGTCAAGGAAAAGCATCTATGTAGTATCAGTCAGAAAGAGAGAGAGAGAGACAGAGAGAGAGAGAGTGATAGAGAGAGAGGGAGAGACTGGACAGGGCAAGCAAAATATACCATTTTAGGGGTCAGCTCCTCAACTCCAGGGGCCTATTTCCTACAACTAAACTCCATTCCCTACAGTTTCTACCACCTGCCAATTGTCCATTCAGTTATGAAGCCATTAGGATTAATCCATGGATAAGGTCAGAGTCCTCATAATCCAGTCACTTTACAATAGCCATACCTCAGAACATCACTGCACTGAGGAACAAGCCTTCAATATATGGGTCTCGGGGGTCATTTTAAATCTAACCCTTAAAAGGTGTACAACTCACTACAATATTGTTGTCAGTAAAATAGAGATAATAAATACCAAGGCCATCAGATTGCTGAGAGGGTGAAAGGATGTCGAATTGAACCAAATATGGACAAGCACAATATGTCTATTTTTATAGGTGGAATGCATGTGTGTTTATAACGCCTGTTACTTCTGCAGTCATGTCATACAGACATAGCTCTTGTGTTGCAACCATATGCACTAACCTTTGCCCGGTCTTCATGGACAAGCTGCTCAGTCTCAGAAGTTTGCCTCTCGTGGCCCAGAGCCTCAGCACAGCAGGAAGCTGAACCTAGGTGGGTGAGACCTGGACAGTCAAGATTCAGGTCTTTGTGTTGCAATTCTGCATGGGGACACTCTCTAGGACTTTGGGAGAAGTCAAAGGTCACTTAAAAAACATTGGCGAAACAAATTGAAATATTGTGGTCAAGCTGCAGCTGTGTAAGAGATCAGGAGACATATATGACTGATTTTCATGGTTGGTTGAGAGGTTCACTGTGGCTTGGGGAAAGAGGCTGGGGCTCACGCTTGGGTGAAAGCGATCCTCCTCCACCTCTGGCCCTGCAGGCAGCGTGTGGCGTTGTTTTCAGGTGGCCATGCTCCTGTTCAGGTATAGGGTGCCTGGCTGTGGAGCACGCTCCTCATTGCAATTTCACACTAGGACATTTGAGACGGTTATGGGAAACCACTTTTCCCGAACTGCTGTTGCGAGTGCAATGTATTCAAGATACACATAAAATTGTCCTTTATTTTATGGTAATGTAAACGAAACCTGAGAAGTCTGGACTGAAATTACAAAGAGCGAGCTGGGAGAAAAGTGTGGATGTGGATAGCTCGGTGAGTGTCTATTCCCGTGTACTTCATAAAGCTGGACAGGAAGCTTGAAGCTTTCAGCTTGGACCATCAGCCCATGGTTTGCTTGCATTAAAATTGTGGAGGTTTTTGGATTTGTTTATATCTTGCCTCGTAAGAGAGCATTTTAAATAGCTGAAGGCATTCTAAGTTTCATTTGAAAAGATTGAAGAATGGGAAATCTGTCTTCAGACCAGCACTCAGAAAAACATACTACTTGAACAAATTACCTTACCTAGGAAAAGAGACATAGATGATAGTTGATGGAAACCACCTAGGAAAATCTTGAAGTTACTGGTTAACCCATTCATTTCATCCTAGAGTTGCAGGCTGCCTCCGGGTCAGGTTCTTTGCTAACCTGTAGACAGGTCTGAAGCTGTGTTCATCCAATATCTCCCTAAAGGGGCTGGCGAGAATACCCCATGGAGAGCAATGGTTTATACAGTGTACTAGTTCCACTCTTTACTCTTGGTGTAACCACACTAAACTACCTTAAGACTCAGGTTCCATCTGTGAAGTGGGGATGAGTGGTTATTATTGTGTTCCATTCCTGTAACAAATACACAGGACAAATTGACTTGTAAGGAATAAAGGCTTATTTCAGCTCAACATGTCGGAGGTCACACTCCATACTGCTTCAGGCCTGTGGCAAGGCAGCACATCATGGCAGAAGTACCAGGAGGCAAAACTTCTCTCCTCATGGAAGTTAGAGAAAAAAGAAGGGGCCAGGGCGCCACTATTTCCCTCAAGGCCTGTCTCTAGTGACCTAACAATTTTTCATTAGTGCCAAGATAGGGACCAAGGCTTTAACACACTGGAAATTTCAGATCCAAATTACAGCAATGATGATGATGATGATGATGATGATGACGATAGCAAACATCTATTGAATGCTTAGCACTGGACTCAAATCAAACTCAAATGTAAGGAACTCCTGTGTACTTTCAGTCAATCCTCTCAACAACCCAGTAAGGTAGGTTGCTAGTATTGTGACTTTTATCCCCTCTATTGGATGTAATGAGCATTAAATAAGTTAATATATAAAGTACTTAGCACAAAACCTGACATTAGGAGGCCTCAGTAAATATTAACAATAATACCAACTATATAATCAGTCCTTAGGAGCCAGTTCCCAACTAACTGCTATAACTGCTTTAACAGAGGTATAAGCAAAATGTCACAAAGGTTCAGAATGGAGATATGGGTCCCTTAGGAGGAGCAACACTTCACATGAGAGGTGGTGTTGGAGCTGAATCTTTTAAAATGGATGTGACCACAATCGACACTGTAGCTGCAAGAGCCACCTGAAGGAGCCCCATCATGAACTTGGCCCAGAAGCAGGGCAGCGTGGGGTATGTTTAGGCACAAAAGAAGAGGCCAGCTGGCTGAGGAAGAGGAGATGTATGAGCTAAAGCAGAAATGTAGGTTCTCTTGTGAGCGCCTTGAATGTATTCCAAGTGTTTGTAGTGAATTTGGTAGGCAAGGAAGCTATGAAGAATTATAGGTGGTAAACTCTGTGGTCAAAGCTGTCTGATTTTGAATGCAAGCCTTCAAGAGTTACCTTGGGAGCACATAAAATATTGGCAAAACCACTGGGCCTGGGATTTAAAATGAACTCAGAGCCAGGCCACAGTCCAAAGTGGATGAGAGTTTGGTTTTAAGGAGGAGGATTAGATCAGACCCAAAATTCACAGGGGTCAGGTTTAGCTGGTCTGATCTCTGCAACAACAGTGCCAATATTTTATCTAGGTTTAAAGTGTGCCTGCCCTGCTTACCTCAGCCTGTCTAGCAGATACTCAGAAAAGCCAGCACATGGCCCGCATGGGGACAGGGCCAGGCTGGGTGTGATTTGTCTAAATCTTGACATCAAATATTTCACCATCTTGCTTTCTCTCCCCACTGTTTCTAAATGGGACAAAGTGTGACTCTCGAGGGTGTTCAATTCATTGTGGATTTCTTGCGTGCCTTCCACGTACCAAAAGCAGAGCTAGAAAGCTGTGTGACTGTGACTTTTCTCCTCTCAGAGCTTAGTTGGTGAAGAACATAAATCTGGGACACCACTAACTAACCAGGTAGGGTTAAATGGGGGAGGGGAACATTTCCAGGGGAACAGACAGGGTGCCTGGGTGGTACAGGGGGGTGCAGGAGATAATGAGGGCTCTCGGAGAAAGCAACACACCTGAGCTCCTCAAACTGTCCTTTATATTTTATATACCATCCGTTTTAGATTTGAATCATTTGATATAGCGTCTTGAAGTACAGAGATCTTGTTTTGACTTTTTGCTAGCTAGGTTCTGCTGGTAATTCTTTAAGTGTCGCTGTCTAGAAGGTGGGAATACAGCCTTCCTGCTGTGTTGCTATTAGAGAGTAAAGAGGCAGCGTACCAGTTCAGATACTTTTGTGTGCAACAGAAAGCCCCACTCAAACTGAGCCAGCATTCAGGGGATTTCTAGCTTGTGGCAGAGGCCGTTGTCAATGCAGTGCCTTTGGGGGTGAGCCATACTGCCAAGGGCTCAGGCTCTTTATTTTGCCATGTACAGCGGTAGCTCAGCTCTACCAGACCTGCTGTATGAATGTTTGTAGCATGACAGGGGGTCAATCAGGCTACACACATCCTGTTCCACCCCAGTTTGATGAGACCTATGTAGGCCGTGGGACCTTGAGAGCTAATAAACAAAGAAACTCAGAGAATAGTAGTAAATAGAGACCACCTGAACACACGGCGTATGGTAAAGACCAATACTGTTTTATAAAATTTCTAAATTTTATATGTGCTTGTATATGTACTGGGTTGTAATGGAAAATAATTCATATGGCAGTTTTCATGAAAAATATGGAGAAACATTAGTTTGAGATAATCACAGAGAATGAGTGAGTTGTTCCTTAACCAGGACACTGCAGGGAGAGAAGGGATAGATGCTGGTGGTGCTGAGTTCCAGCCCAAGTGGTCTGGCCTGAGAAACTACATTTTCACCACTACACTGTGCTGGGACTTGGCCTCCAGTGCCCAGTATCTGAGTGGAAAGTGCTCAGTACCGAGCTAGTCGATTTGGGTGTCTATGACAAAGTGCCATAAGCTGGATATCTTATAAACATCACTAATTAATTTCTCATGGTTCTGAAGGCTGGAAGTCCAAGATCATGATAGCAACACAGCTGGTTTCCATTGAGGGAGTCCTTTTGGACTGTACGATGCTGCCTGTTCTTCATGTCCTCATGGGACAGGTACGCGTTCCACTACGTCTTTCCAGGGTTCTGATCTCATTCATGAGGGCTCCTTCCATGTGATTAGATCACCTGTGAAAGCTCCAACCCTACAACCCCATCACCTTGGGAATGAAGACTCATGAAGACATACAAACATTTAGCCTATTGTACATTTTATCCTCAAAAGACCCTTTAGGACATGGTCATATTTCTAAAAAGATGTGTATGTGTGACTGGCATTGGGCAAGGACAAGGGTAATTTTCTCTTGACACATCTCTGTCTCTTGAGCTGGATAGGGTAATGATTCCAATTCTGAATCCATAACACGATATGAGCCACTGAGAACATACGGTGAATCGGGGATCAGTTTAATTCTGATGTTTAGGAGATTTTTCTGATTTTTTTCCTGCAATATTTGGGAAATTTGTGTAATCCAGGAGACTGAACAGAATGACCTTCATGTGGCCTGGTATAGGAAGCAGCAACAGAGAAATCTCTCAAAAGAGCCTGACATCGTTTTACATAGGGTCATCTTAATGAGGCTAATCTAATACGGTAAAGGAAGAATTTTTTTTAACAAGTCCTAAGAGGACTAATAAAATAGCTTTGAATTTTATTGTTTTGTAGAGAGAGAGGCACTAATTCAATTAGCCACAAAATGAGAATTTCTCTAGCCCTACTGTCTAAAGTGATTCAGAAAACAGCCTGCACCCATGGAAATACTGAGACTGCCTTTGATATAATCTCCTTTCTGAAGAAAGAAGATTTTGTCAAGTTTTTAGCCAATTTTTGAACTTGAAATTTCCTCCTCTGTACAGTACAGATGAGAGTGGTGTTACTTTGTGGGTTTATTGAGAGAATTAAGCATTTAGCTTAGAGCTAAACTCTTATTAGTCACTCAATAAATAAAGCCTATTGTTCTTATTAGTTCTTATTGTGTGTGATCTTGTAAGGCGACAAGACTTTTTCTTAGCTGGCTCTCGAGTTTTTTTTCCAATGCTTTCATTTTTCCAAGGTTAAGTGATCTCAGTCAGTGATTTTTGGAAGGTACCTAGAGGAGAAAAACAAATGAAGTTAAATGATATTTTGCTTGAAATGCACAGCAGAATTTAGAGTGAATGGAGAGACAGAAATTAAGTTTTCTCTCGGAATTCTCAGAAGACTCTGTAGGTGCCAGTAAAATGAGTTGATAAAATTAGGGATTTGATCCTTTGTGTGCCACTGAATCATGCTTACATACTGAAGGCAGGTGCACCTCTCAGTCTAACCTAAATTGTTTCCAAGGGATAAATAATGTTCAGATCTCAGTGGCTGAGAACACAAGGTTACTTCCTGTTTTCTCTCACTCATGGTGGTTGAGATGTTGCTCTTCTTCCCATCAGTTTATTCTGGAATCCAGCCTGAAGGAGCAGTCTCAATCTTAGAAATTATTGCTCTTGAGGAAAAGGAAAGAAAATAGTGGAACCATTTAATGACTCTTCAAGCTTTTACTCTGAAATGACAGATGTCATGTCTCTTATTTTGTGGGCCAGAGCTAATCCTTCAAGCAAGCCTACCACCGATGGAATGGTGCTACTGTCCCACAGAGAAAAGCACTGCACAATGGGGAGACAGCCACATTTTACTACATCTGAAAAATCTATTAACAGCATGTAAGTGAGATAAGTTGAAATACACAGATGCATTTGATAAATCGGTGGTATTGATTGTACTATTTGTTTCCTAATACTGTGTAACAAGTTGACACCATACTCATTTATTATTGTACAACTTCTGAGGCCAGGAATCTGGACCTGTCCTCACTGCTTCTTTTGCGTAGGATCTCACAGGCTGGATTTAGAGTGTAGCCAGGTGACAGTCTCCTCTCCTGTGTCTCCATAGCAGCTGGTAATTCACTCCTCTGTAGCTAAGCCCAGAGGTCACAAGCTCCTAGTGGTCACCCCTAGTCTTTTGTCAGGACACTCTCTACAGCCACACAGGCTGATAAAGTGCAATTCACTCTCTTTGTCAAGGCGCACGGGAATGGCACTCTGGCTCTCCGGCAGCCTTTCCTGGATTCAGCGTATCTTTACTGGGAGAGAGAAAAGCTTAGTGAAAAGAGCACAGACTAGAGAGCTGCTCTTTCGTTTTCTCATCCTGGCTCTGCTCTTTTTTAGTCCTCATCCTCTCTTCTCTCTCCTCTCCTCCATCTCCTTCTCTTTCTTCTTCTCCTCTGTCTCCTTCTCCTTCTGGCAGTACTGAGGATTGACCCTGAGGCTTTTGCTATATTCCCAGCCCTTCTTTACTTTTTATCATTTTGAAGCTAGGTCTTGCTAAGTCTCCAAGATGCCCAGGCTGGCTCAAGCTTACCCTCCTTCTCCCTCAGTCTCACAGGTGTGTGCCGATGTGTGCAGATCTGGTGCTGCCATTTATTGCTGAGACCCATGTGGCCCTTGAGGTTCTTGGGGTAAAAGACCTTGAGAGGATGAGAAAATAAAGAAGAGACAGATCTGGGATGAGGTGGAGCCCTTATCTTCCTGATGGGAGGAAAGGAACTGGCCCCTCACTGCAGGGGTGTTTATTTACCCCTTTTAGCAACTTAATGTCACATAACACCCTGTTGTCCTAGCAACCCACTGTTAGACTGTCTTGGGGCTAGGTGTTCTCTGGGCTGAACGAGCTTTTTCACCTGTCTTACCCCAGGTGCTCTTTATTCTTGGAATGGTCATGCTCCAGCCTCGCCTCCCATGTGTGATCAATTTCCAGCTTCAATGGCTCCTGACAATTTATTGGTCACTGTAAGTGACTCAATATTTCTGAGCCTCAATTTTGGATATCATTTTACACATGAGGATAAGTAATGCAGCTATTTCATAGGAGATTAGAAGTACTAATTTCATCTGTGTATGCTAACTGATTTAGAGGAGGGTTTGGGAGCATGATATTTCAGCATTTGCTATCATTCCTGAGGGTGTGCCATGTGCTACATTTTATAACAAGTTGGAGATAAAGGGAGAAGAAAGGCAAGACCTTTACTCCCTAACTGTTAGAAATGCAAAGTCTCAGAGTCTGTAGACATGCAAACTTAAGAGAACTGTCACCCATGTGACCAAGGCCCTGAGATGGCCAGAGCAGAAGCGACTATCCCAGGGGAGGCCTTATAGAGGAGGTGGCCTTAGACAATCTGGACAGACAGATAACAGTAGCTAAGATGCAGGAATAGGTCTTGTAAGGCTGTGGTGTGTCCAGGAATGTGGACATTTGCCAGTGGGTGAAATGAAGGATTTTTAAAAAAAATTTTATTTAAAGAGAAAAAAAAAAGCAAAACAGAAAAAAAGGGAAGAAACAATACAGAATTTCAATGGAAAAGAAAAAATAAACAGTAAGAAATCACTAGTTGATAAATTACATGTTGTCTTCTAGATATAGTTGTTCAAGTTACAAAATTAAAGCATACAAGGTGGACATTCAAACAGTGAGGCTGTGAATAGTTCCATTCAATGATCCAACAAAAACCCAGCAACGTGGTCCTCAATCCTACACACTTAAACATACATGCAGTTATATCCTTTAGGCTGCTTTCTTTTCCTCCTTTTGCTTTTCAAGTCCATTGTCTGTTTAGTTATATTGTGTTTCAGCTTGCTCAGTACCTTGCTGACCTGTTTTGTTGTTATTTACTTTTTATTTTAATCTTTATTATTAGCAAAATACAACAGAACAAGATGGAACAAAGCCAACTGAGAGAGTGCAGTGAAATTGGTACAGAAACCCTCAACAGGTGACTGGCATAACAGTAATAGGTACCATAGTATATCCTGTTATCTTCACAACAGTTGTTCTTTCAATCAGGTAGAGCCAAATCAAAGGAAATACAGGACATTCTAGAACTTATCAAAACAGAACATTGAATAGAGCAATCAGAACAAAGCAAAACAGTGATAATATTTGCCTTCAAAGAGATGATAGAAGGAAATTCCCCCTATTTACTACATTGCATATGGTCAACCTCTCAAGAGATGTCTAGATCTCTGGCTCACTTGCTAACAAGGGGGGATGTTGGTGGTGGGTTAATTCTTAGCCTGCTCACCAATAGGCTCCTGGGAGCTGCTGAGTGATTCTTCTCCTGCCTCATGCCAGGGGTGCTTACCAATAGGGTGGGCAAATTGCCTTTCTGTGCTGCGCCTTGAGTCCCACCATGGTCAGAGCTCTGGGGCTGCTCATTCTCCTCCCAGCTCAGGCCAGAGGCCCCTACTGGGAGGGCGGGCAGACTGCCTTTGTGTGTTGCACCCTGAGTCCCTTCATCGAAATGAGGGTTTTACAGGGTCAGCTGTGAGGCACGAAGCCTGAAGGTCTCTGGGAGAAGGCAGTGAGAGGATCACTCACGTTGGAAAGAAAAAGTTCTCCCAAATAAGAGCTTTGCAAAACACTACTTCACATCTAGGTTTCTCTTGGGCCAGAGAATTTTAAGCACTTTTGGAGAAGGCCCATTCCACAGTAGTGTGATTGTGTCTGGTAAGGACATCTCATATTTTGTTGATGGCTGGTTGGGTTTCTCCCTTTCTCCATAGGAAATTTACCATTCTGATTAACAGGATTCTGAGTAAGATACAGAAAGTAAATATCTGCAGTTCATTACTGTTAAACCCACTAAACACTGGAAACACTTAAAATTTGGTTTGTCCATGGAATGAATGATTTTTGACTAACCCATGCTAATAGAAATATGCACCATCTCACACATTTACCATTTAATTGTAGTATGAACACCTAAAATCCACTCTGTTGGAAACTTTCAATTATACTAATACATAGTTACTAACTATATATGGAATGATTATAATTTTGCATGAATGCTCCTTGAAATCAATGACCTTTATTATTATTATTTTTTTTGCATTCTGTGACCCCTAATCCATTCTCGGTACATGGTGTTCAACAAACACTTGATGTGTATATGAACAACTAATTTAACACAATATTAATTATGCTAGCTGAATAATATCTCAAGTCTGGAGCCAGAACTTCAGCCCTCCTTTCTGCTTGCTTCACTGCCTCACAGACACACACTCAAGCCTTGAGAGATCGAAGGCTTCGCCTTGGCTCTTTCTTCAATGACGTGGCCAGGTTTCTGAAGGATGCCTTTCTACTCCATCCCATGATGCAATTTGTTATGCTCCTTGGCTGTCTTCCTGCACGTAATGACAAATCCTCATGGAACACATCTCTTCGAAACAGGGACACCTGCCAGGAAAAAAGCAGAATTCCACTCACTTCATTCTGGAGGAAGAAGTTTTCCAATTCTGAAAGACAGCAGAGCGCTTCAATTCTGTCTCCAGGTTTTCCCTGGAATTTGTTTTTTCCTCCAGTGGTGCATTTAAACCCTGTTGTTTCAGTATATTTATTTATCAAAACAGATTTAAAGGCTTTAGAAAGCCTGTCAGAGGCATGCAGGACTACATAATACTTAAGAATAATGTTAAAGTTTTAAAAGTGATTTATTTTGACACAGAGGCCAAATGGCACAGGCTGCAAATGTGATAAATCTAGCAAATAAACAAACAAATAAATAAATAAACAAACAAACATAAGTGCCTTTGAGGAGGCAAGTGGCCAATAGGCAGCTCAGCCGTTGGCATTTAGTTTTACAAGAGCACTTGCTAATCCCACACGCTCGGGACAGTTATAATGGTTTCATTTCCTCTCTAGACCTCAACTCCTCCCCAGTGTGTGGAACACAGCCCTTGATTCGAGATTGGAAATGTGAATATGATCCCCATAAGGTGATGACTTCATGTATATTGATATTGTCAGTAGGGGTTTATTTTCTTTCTTCCTAGGCTGTGATCCTTTGAAGTTAGGAACCACAATTTACACAGCTCTTTGCACGGGGCTTTAGACATAATACGTGTTCTACAAACATTTAGAAAACAAACGAGTGAAGAACATCCCTTTTATTGCTGTGTCTCTGGCACCCAGGACAATGCTGAGCAAACGGAGAACCCCCAGTAAATGTCGAATGAATGAATAAATGAGTGAACTGTGCAGCTATGTCACAGTTTTAGCAGACTTTTTCACAGTGCTCTTACAACCAGAGGTGAGGCAATATTGGAGTCTTTTTGATTGCTAGAGTGAAGCATTGCCATTAGAGTTGGTCATCTGTATCTGTGGGTCCTGTATCTGAAGATGAACCAACTTTGGATTGAAAATATTAAAAGAAAAAAATCTGCACCTGTACTGAACAAATATAGTTTTTTTCCTTGGGATTATTCCCAGTCACATAGCATTTACATTGTATTGTATTATAAATCATCTAGAGATGATTTAAACCTTGGACATCCAAACTTTTGGCTTATTTGGGCCAGTGAATGAAGAATGGTCTTGGGCTGCATATAAAACATATAATACAAAATATCTTTTTTAATGTTAACTAAAGCCTACTCTTACGACCATTTTGGCCAGAAATTTTGGTGGTTCTTCAGTATTTAAGGGTTAAAATAGAAACACCCCAGACTTGTTTTGAAGATCTTTTATAACCTGCATTGGAAGTTATCTTCTACAACTCCATTTTCAGCCCCCACCTCTGCAGGCTCATGTGTGTTGTTCCTAAGAATTGGGGTTCCTTCTTGTTTCCCCTCAGCAGCCCTCACTGAGCCCCTGTTGCATGCCAAGGTCCAGAGAAGGTCATTAAATATATGAAGAAATGTCAGTATCACTATCCATTAAAGAAGTGCACATTAACATAATACTGAGATTCCATTTACCCCTGAAAGAATGCTTACCACCAAGAAATAAATAATAACAAATGCTAGTGAGACTGTGGAGAAAAAACGAATCCTTCTGCTTTGTTGGTGGGGATGTAAACTAGTGTAACCATGATGGAAATCAGTATGGATATTGATCAAAAAACTAATACTAGAAATTTCATTTGACCCAGGTACAGTATTTCTCTTCAAGGAATCTTTCCAAAAGAGTTAAAGACATATTACAGTGATTACATGTATACCTATGTATATAGCAGCTCAATTCATGATAACTAAATTTTGGGAGCAGCCTATATGTCCATCAACAGATGAATGCATAAGGGAAATGTATTTACACACAATGGAGCATTACTGTGCCATAAAGAAGGATAAATGAGTCATTTGTAGGAAAGTGGATGCAACTGGAGACCATACTGAGGAAATAAGTCAGACACACAAGCTTAAAATCTCTTAGTTTTTCTTGTATGAGAATCCCAAACTACAAATAAAGAGCAAAAGAAAAGATAGTAATAGAAATAGGGAGATAGATATTTCTCAAATGGGAAAGGGAACAAGAGATACAGGGAGGAGGAAGGGGAGAGAAAGAGCATAAAAGGATGAATTGAGATATGTTATGTACATGGATCAACTCGCCGCAAGGAATGTATTTGTGATGTAATGCAAAATATGCTAGTAAAATATGATTGTAGTTGTCAATATTAATATAGATATCATTTTAAATGACATGGGTATTTAAAGCCTGTATTTGCCTTTTTTACTCTTTCCTATTTTCTTTTTATGAAATTCTGTTAAAAGACATACATACCATGAGCATTATTCTACCTTTGGGGCTTGAACAGTTGGAATACCTAAGCCTAACTCTTACCCTCACCCCTCATGGAGTAGTGGAAGGGTCGTAAGGTAGGACCCTATTCCTCAAGAGTCCAGTTCTTTCTGTGTTATCAAATAACTATGGAGCCTGGATAATTTACTCAATTTTTTGTATTCCAATGCCTTCATTTGTAGAAAGATGAATAATGATACCATCTGGGCTTGGGATCATCTAGTGCTTGGAAAATCTGAAACCATAATTTCATTTAGGTCTGATCCTTGGCACTGTCAAATTCCTCCCTCAATCAGTCTGTGGCCTTTGTTACCCTTTGCCCTAAACTCAGGCATCTGGAGTTGGTGACCCTTACAGGAGCTTGCACTATGTCATTTTCCAAGTATGAGAGGTTCATATGCCATATGGTTTTTTGTATGTCCAAGCTCCTGAGAAATTGACCTTGTTTCTCTTGTTGCCTTGGGCTCTCCTCTGTTTTTGTGTGATTCTCAGTTCAATTGTTGCAATGGGCCTTTTGGAGCATAGAAATATTTCTTTGGTAATGTCAGAGGGTTTTTCTTTAATATTGTGAGCAAATGATTCTGATATATAGTATTTTTTGAGTGTAAACTACCGTCAGTTATAATAAGCACACCATTATTTCATAAACTACCAAGAGAAGAAAAAGTGATGTTATCTTAAAATATGGTACATCATCGTTTACAAGATGCATTTTTATTTTGGAGCTACTAAAATGTGAAAAAAAATCAGTGTATTAGACAGATGTGATTCCACTTTTGCAAGAGTCTTCTTCCAGTCTTGTCTTCCAGCTCAGTCATGGTGGGTTGGGAGGTCTTCCAGAAACCTTGATCCCCAACTTTCTTTGCAGACTCTGAAGCTGAGTTGCAACTGATTGCCTTTCTCTTTCATCCTGGTGGGGCAGAAGGTGGAGCAGCTGGCAGAAGCTAAGTACAGAGGATCATAGTGCACAGAGAGTCTGGAATCACAGCACCAGACTCTCTGTAACTCTGTGAAATCAGTGAGAAGTCACCTCAGAGCCAGTCTTTCCAGCTCCAGGGAGGCAGGGTGCTGGGTTTATTTGTTCTCTTATTTAGAAACTCCAGGTTAGGTGTCCACGTGGTGTTTTTCCAAGCCCTGACTGGCTTCTGTTTGGAAAGGGTTCATCTTGTGATTGGATATGGAGACCGGGCAGTCTTTCTCTCTCCTTAGCAGATCTTGGGAGTCACTGTACCTTGGAAATTTCTAAGGGCAAAATCAATGCTCATGTGATGTCACTGTCAATAGGACAAAATATCTAATGCACTGGGTTTGGGTCTAAGAGCAAAGCGAGTTTCTTTCACCTCTGAGATAGAAGTTAAGGAGGGAAGTGGCCAGAAGCTTCAAAGCTATTTGCAGTAAAAGGCATGCTCCATGCCTTTGTCCTTGAGGGAGTGGAAACCCATGTGTTCTCAGGGGTCACTGCCAACTGCAGATATTTCAGCTCCTCTTTTCATTCAGACAGCTTGGGTTTCAGACAGGGCTGTAACCAGACCCTTTATATTTGCTGTTTCAGGCCCTGTTTTTTGAACTCCTTGGTCACTTGCTCTTCTTGAGGCACTGTCACCTTCTTAGGTCAGATATCAACCATCAACTATCCAGAGTTTGCTAATAATGTTGGAAATAATTTTCAACTCTAGCTCATGCCATGGTTTTGTATGGATCTTGATTTGGCTACCAGGGCATGCTGTTCTATTCTGACTATAGGAGGGATTTAACTTGCTCTTGACCTCTCAAAGGTTATTTAACCCCTCTGTGTTCTACCATGTAAGTTTCTGTTCTCTAACTATTTAAGAGTAATGGACTTTAAGCTGTTCCCTATCCCTACATCAATAAACCCAAATTCCTTAGCACGATATGCATAACTGCACTCACTATGACTCAAACTAGCTTAAGCCAAAAGGGAATTTAATGTTTCATGTAGCTGAAAAGTCCAGAGATAGATCAAGAGCTTCAGGCATAGGTGGATCTAGGTGCTCAAACAATGCCTGCAGGGCTGGGTGTCTGTTGTTATCTCCTGGCTCCTGGCTCCTAGCTCTTCTTCATCATGACTTCATTTTAACAGACAGCTTCTCTAAAGATAACAAAACATGGCTGCCAATATTCAAAAGTTTATGTTCTTGTTACTTCAAAGGAAAGAGCCATTTCGAGCTCCTGATGTCCTTACATTAATCTGGGAAATCCCTCACTGACTCTGTTTGGATCTTGTGTCAAACCCTTGACCAGTCATTTTCCACCAGTCTGATCATCTCCTTATGAGACATGAGCTGCCCCTTAACCCTGGGTCTCTGGACACAGTGGTGACAGCACCACTGGGATCACACACAGTGGTAGGGAGCAACCCCTAAAGAAAAGATGAGTTGTGGATGGATGAAAGCACCCTATGGCCTCTGGAAAAGTTCCCTACTTTTGGCCTCTTCTATCTGCCCAGCTCCCCTAATGCTTCCTATGAGCTCCACCTGCCAAGCACATGCTCTGTTTCCTCTGATGAAAACCTGCTTTCACCTTGATGCCTTATTCTCTTTACTCTGTGTCCCTTGGAATTGTTTTCTTCCCCTTCCATACTTTTCAAAATTCTGCTCAGTCTTCAAGGCTTAATTAAAAGTCTGCTTCCTTCAAGAAAAAATTCTTTTCTTTCTTTGAAGTTCTTTCACTTTACTGTCAAAGGATTTAGCTAATGGGACCTTTATGGAGTTTGTTTTTCATCCTGCTAGCAGCAGTTACTTGCTTATATGTCCACAATATGATGATTACTTGAAGCATCAAATAGTCTTTCAGTGCCACCTGGGAGATACACAACAAACTTGTAGGATGGATCAATATTCTCTCAACACAGAATTGAAAAGATTTTATATGCTGGGTCTTTGCACGCACACACACACACACACACACACACACACACACAGCCTGAATTCATATATGTCATGCTGCTTAATGCTGCACATCTTGAATTTTTGTAATTCTACACTGGGAACAATGTTACTAGCTTAGTTACAGAGGCATTGTTTTATCTGATGACTTTTCTATCTCTGGGTTATAGAAGGGCATGAGTTCAGAATGAAGCTGGGGGAGAAAATACATCAAGCTAATAAACCAGGGAGATTGTAGGGCTGAAATGCGCCCTCTCTGAGGAAAGATAAAGAAATAGGCAAGGCTGCTGGGCAAAACGAATGGCAATGCAGCTGTAGTTGGTTCTGTGGCTTGTTATCTGTGCAATGTTGGGCAAGTTAGCTAAGTCTCTGAGCTTCAATTTTTTTCTCTATAAAATAATGATAGTTAAGTTTTCATGTTGTAGGACTAATGTGAGAGCAAGACAAGATAATGCACATAGAAAACCTGATGTAGTACTTGGCTTCTAGTGGTGCTAAAATAGGTGTTGCCTCTTACCCTAAACACAAGGTAACTAAGGATGTTTTCAACCTATAATGGAGTCAAATCTCAATATATTTTTAATAAGTGCAAAGTAATATAAGCAAAAAATTCAGCTGATATATGTAACCTATTGAACCTCCTAGCTTAGAAACACAGTGCTTTATAGAATGCTGGTTGCTTCCCCTTGTGATTATGGGGCCAACTGGGAGCTGTGGTTCCTTGATGACCAGCATCTCACCAGAAGATTGTGCCAAGTATCACCAGCTTGAGAAAAAAATCAAATGCAAAATTAGAGATACAGTTTCTATTTGAATGCATTTGAATTTTGAACCATCATAAAACTGAAAATTCAAGTTGAGGCATTGTGAATCAGGGACTGTCTGTATCTGTTTTTTTTTTCCCTCCTGGATGGCCAACCACATTGGGTGGGAATGATTAAGAAATACATACTCTCTCAGTTCTGGTTGTAGCTACCCTGGTAATGTTGTTCTTTAATGACTGGGATGAGAAATGCACTCAAAAGATGGATAGAGGCCGTCATTTCTGTTAAGAGCAACAGCACCAATGAACTATGTATTTTTATTTCCATTGCTTTTGGGAAATGTGGGGAGTCTGGAGAGACGGGGCAGAAGCCCTCTTGGTCCACATGACACTCAGTAAGTGGAGAATCCCCCATTCTGGCTAACAGGTCTGAATGTTGAGGAAAGGGAAGTGAGTCACTTTGTGGATTAGCTCTGTGCTTATTTCTAATAACCTAACTGTAGGTGCTGTAGGGAAGGAACTCCAGACTGTGAGCCACTGGTGGAATGACACCACCAGGAACTTCAGCTTATACACCATCCCATGTATCAAATGCTTTTTGTATTTGTAAAGAACCACATGCTTTACCCAAACCAATACACATCACATCAGAAAAGGAGACACATATGTGATTCATTTTCTTTCTTTCTTTCTTTGGAACTGAGGATCGAACTCACGACTTTGCACTTGCCAAGCAGGTGCTTATGCCACTGAACTAAATCCCCAGCCCGTGATTCATTTTCTTAAGAATGAAGTTTAAAGATTTACCTAAGGGCCCAGGAATGTCATGAAGTATTTTTTTGAAGCCGCATAGGTGGTGTGATGATTCACGATTGGCAGGCATACTTCCCTTTCCATTAATTGGCTCTGGGTTTGTACTTACAACAGTGACCTTCCATGCTAATACTCTGACAGGGCCTTTCAGGAGGTGGAGAAGCTTCTTTATTCATATACAGATGGTCGAGAACATGCTTGGTCCCAGACACCAGGACAGAGGCCCCAAAGAACCAATGTGACCCTGAACCACAGAATGTGGGATAGGGTCAGGGTAGGTGTACTTTAAAGATAACCTATAGGAACCCAGCCACTTTACCAATAAAGACCCAAAGAAGCTACACCATTTGTCCAGAATTCCCAAAGCATTTACTTTTCCTTTTTAAGACAGATCCCGTTGCATTCTGATTACTTGTATATCTCTCTCCCTCCATCAGGGGCCTTTCACCAGCAAATGGCAACTCAGATTACCTTAAACAAAACAAAACAAGACTTTCTTGCATCAGCAACCAAAATGTTTGGTTGGGTTCAGATGTCTTAACAAAGTTCTTGGGCTCTAATCTCTCTCCATTCCTCTGTCCTGCCTTCCTCTGTGCTGGCTCCAGCCTTTTCCAGGTATGCTTTACCTGGTAAGGACAAATAGATAACCATCGCTCCAAATGCAGGGTGGGAAAAGGGCTCTAGCTTGGATCAGCTCTCACCAACGCCTAAACCAATGGTGTAGTTCTGGTTGGCAGGACCTGGGGTACAGGCCCCTGGAGTTGAGTATGGGGTCAGCTCTACCTAAAGTTCAGGGAGTGAGGTTTGGAAAACAGGTACTCAAGTGACATTTGGAGCACCATTATTAGAATGAGAAAGAATGGATGTCAGGCATGGAAAAAAGAAAGAAAGAAAGAAAGAAAGAAAGAAAGAAAGAAAGAAAGAAAGAAAGAAAGAAAGAAAAAAGAAAGAAGAAAGAAAGAAAGAAAGAAAGAAAGAAAAAAGAAAGAAAGAAAGAAAGAAAGAAAGAAAGAAAGAAAGAAAGAAAGAAAGAAGCTACTGCATTCCCTGACTGGAGTCCATGTTCTTTACTAGAAAAACAAGGAATTTTACGTTCTCCTTACTTCCTAGTTCCAGGGATGGCAAAACAAAGGCTTTTGCATGCTGACAGGAGTGAATTGCTAGGGTGTGAAAGAGCTGGGCCTAAATTTTGTCTCAGAGTTGTTTTCTCCATGGTTTCTCCCATTGGGGACATGTTGGCTTCTACAAAGCTTTAAAATCATCTGTGCTCTTAGCATTTTGTCCCTTACTTTTAAATCATGTTTTCAAAGAAAATATTTCAACTTTGCTATTAAAATTAGAAATGTCATTATTATTGATTTTGGCCATTGTACTTTAGCAAAATGATTGGTGCTTCAGTATGTCTTGGTAACCTATTGGTGTATATCAAATCTGTAGTCATAGTTACTTAGATTCATTTGCATTGCACATATCTCACAAGCATCCTTAGATTCTTTCAGCTTTGTCTCCTGGTCCTCAGCTGCTCAGTCTACTCATCCTGGCTATGGCTTTCAGTCTTGGAAAGACCCACCCAGTTCTGCAGCCTAATGCATCTGTCAACACGACCCAAGTTCTGGTTCTTCCACCTTGTCCCCAGCTCTGATGAAATCCCTCTATGCAGGGTATGGACTTTCAGAGGGGCCAGAGAATACAGCCTGGAACTGTGGGGACAATTCCTGTATTATGTTCTTTAACCAATGACAATAAGCCAGGTAGATGGACTCTTTCTCCCCCTTCCGTCTGTAGTCTCTTGCTTCTTTCTGAGGTCTACTGTGATGCAGAAGATAACATGACTGCATTATCTCACACAGCCACTTATTTTTCCCTGTTTCACTTTGCTTGCTTTATTTTCCTTGCCCCTGGGTTGCACCTCCCCCCCCCAAAAAAAACAGAACTGAATTCCTGAATCAGCTGGTTTTTGGGAGATGAGCACAATATTATTCTTTTTTTTAGTGACATTTTTGCTAAAAGGGGCTTAAAAGGTCTTTAAGTCCAATCATTTTGATTTGCTCTGATAAAATGGTCTATTACTTTCCTTGTTTGTGAGAGAGATAAACTGAGATGTACCAAGATTAGTCTTGTTCAAAATTATAGGCCAAATCATCCATCCATTTAAACATGGGATCCAGGTTTCTTATCTTTCTGTTAATATCCGGTGCCCAACCACACAAAAAATCTAGTCTGTGCATACAAAGTGCAGGGAATAATTGAGACAATTATCCTAATCATTTAACCTAACCGGCCAAACCTACAGTAATTACATAATTGAGTTTGATGTTTGTACTTCACATGGGGCCTCTGGAAAGAACCAAATACCAGTAACCAGGATCTCATGATTGTGTTGTTCTAAGAGCTACTGGTGATGGTGGATATATGTTTTTAAGCAGTTGATTCCATTTCCTGAAATATTTTTCATTGTGGGACATATTCCTTTTCTTTTTAACCAAGGGAAATGAAAATAAAGTCCTAGCAAAGACAACAGGCTTTCCACAAGAGGGGAAATGCTGTTATGATAAATAAACTTTTCAGATTTGACTAGAGGCATAATTAAATATGAAGGTAAAGTTGATTAGTATGGGAATATTTTTGTGCTTTGGTGTTGTATTGATTTCAAAGTGACTCCCTGACATGGCTTTGTGTTTGCTTAAATGAGATTATTCCTACTACTGTATTTGGTATTTTTAGCATTTGAAATTATATTCATCCAGTTATAGAAAATCATTAATAAAGAGAGGTATAATACAAAAAATTCTGGTCATAAGTTCTAACACAAAAGGAAAACTTTATTGTTTCTGGTCTTTTTTTGAGTATGAACACTGATATTTAGGATAGGTGGTTTGGGGCTTGAATTTTCCTATTTTATTGGAGATCCTACCCTTTTTTCGAATATTTTAAAAGTACTGAGCATTGAGGAACTGATGCTCAGATTGCAATTGTATAACCGTGTTACTGCTGTCAGGCATCACAAAGTGCATTCTGCTAGAAAAGTGTCAATCTGGTATGAAAGCCACTTCTACTTATTAGCAGCCCAAATTGTAAGTGTCAAACCAACATCAAGATCACAATATGATTTCTGACACCTTTTTAAAAGTAGGTGAATGGTGACTGATCTAGAAAAACAGCTAATTAGAGAGACATTTCAAGTATTTAAAGTAGAATCAGCTCAGTTTTGATGTACATCTGAAGGGATTAAAGACAATTTTTAATTTGCTTGATGTTTTTGTCATACTGAAGAAATTAGTTCTGGTTGTTGGTTGGCTTCCTTACTTCGAGATTGATTTGCTCTGTGTCCTACATCATGGAAGAAATAGGGGGAAAAAACCTGTTTACCAGGAACCCACAGAAAGGCCACATATAGGTTTTATTATGGTCAGATTGGTGTGAAACTATCAAGGATTTACAGTTGGGAATTGGAGAATAGTGAATTAGCAGTGGTGTAAAGAGTATCAGAAAGAAAAGAATGGTATCTTTCAGATTTAGAAATTTGTTTGTGATTTATGTCACCTTACTTGTCAACCTTTTGCTTGAGTTCCACTTTTATTTGTTCATCTATAAAATAACTAGCAAATTATCAGGTACTGATCAATTCTTAAGGAAAATTGGGCATTTAAATTGGTTTTCTCAAGTATATAAAACAAATGAAAACTAGCATGAACTAGATTTTCTTTCGTTCATATCTTCAGAGTCTTGCAAATACCTCCGAAGTTTGAAAATTTTCCCCATTCCCAGAAAGATGAGGAGGTTCCAGAAAGGAATAAGAACTGGCAGTTTAATGTTGTGAACTTGTCAGCACTGCTAGATAGAGAAACAAATGTTTGAAGGGCAAGAAAAACTGAGATTTGGACCTTGGAACAACATTTTAAAACAAAGAGCTTCTGCCAAAGATTCTTTAACATCCCTTCCCTTTAAAATTATAATAAAAAATATCATGAAATTCAATGAAACGCATACATTTTAAACATAAAAGCAGTGCAAGTTTTCCCAGTCCCAACTAATGGCAGACTTTCGAGAGCAGCAGAAAGCTTTATGCCTTGTGAGAATTTGCTTTTTCATAAAAGCCTAATCAGAATTTTAGGAGAAACTACTTCTGTTTCTATATGCATAAAAAGCAATCCAAGCTTGAAAAAAAATATATGGTACAGAATTTGATGATTAGTTCTTATGGAGGCACTGTGATACTAATTTCATTTATGACAAAGAAGAAACTTTTCCCTATGTTCACTTTAACATTAATCAAATGTCACTATCTTGACAAAAACATGTGTGGATAGCTTTTGATCCACGCTAACTCATCTTCTTGGTTGTCTGACTTTTTCTACCCTACCAGTGAATGGACCATTTAGGGATGATGATTACTAACCTTAGTGATGAGTTTTACTCTCTTTATTTTTTGCCCTGCTTTTGTTCTTGACATTTCTTCCTTTCAGTCCTTCTCCTTCTATACTTAAGAATAAGATAAGTGTTTGAAAGCAAAAAGGCAAAACATCTTTTTAAAACAAGACTGTCCTAAAAAAGAAAGAAATAATCAATATTCTCAATCAGCTTGACTTTTCATAGCTAATTTTATTTTTGAAAAACTGATCCCCTCTATGATGACCATTCTAGTGAAGTTATGATATTATAATCCATGAGTCTAGGAAAATAAAGCCAAGATTAATGTACCTAGCTATCTTTATCCTAGTCAGAGATCATTGCTGAGGATCAAAGCCTTACCTTGGAAAAATTTAGCCTCATTACTATTTTGAGATCTGACAGCTGCCTCAGTACTTTTTAATAGAACAATTTAATTCATTTTGAAATTTCAAATAAGGTCTTCCAAAGTGTTTCTTGATTTTCCAGAAGTATATGTCCCATATGCAGTGTTTTTATTGAAGGATGATACATTGGATTTTTTGAATCAATTTTTTTGTTGTTATTTTGACATTTTCTGTGTACCATGTCCTTCAAAGTTATTTGTTTTATTAGGAGCTCTGTGTTCATGGCTAGTAGACAATAGTTTTAACAATTGTGGTGTTTTATGTACCTTTCAATGTGCTGATATGTGATATTTTTGAAATTCCCAACATTCCAAATGACATGTTGTAGCCATCCTCCCAGTATTTATCTCTGTAGGATTATGGTGATTATTCAAGTCCCTATTTCCTATCTCATTCTGGAGACAGGCTAAAGTATGTAATGTACCAGTACAAAGTGATAGGTCATACATTTATATTTCTGGCTTAGAATTGTCTCTAGTTGGAGGGGCCAGAAGTGGTATTTTTATGTCAAGTATCTTTTGCCAAGTGTCATGGTTTGCATTGGAATGAAACTGAAAGATGGAAAAGTGTTATTATGTTATTTATTGTTCCTTTCTGTTTATATGAGCCTTATAGCAGTAAACTAATTTACAGAGGAGGAAATCTATTTGCCAAATGAGTGTGACTAGTCTTAGGAAGGACTGCTAAGTAGTAGAAGCTATTTAATGAATTGAAATTGAACTTTAACAGGTCGGTTACTTACAATGTAACCAGTATTGGAGAATAGTCATAAGAAAAAATTCATCTAATATACTATACAATGGATATTAAAACAAGAAATGAAGCATAATTTCCATTGAGGGCCCAAAGGACCACTTAACTCTTGCTAGTATAACAGAAAGAAAACCTAGGAAGGCTCAGTACCTATTAGGATGGATGTTGGAACACAAGGCCAGAGAGAACACTGTAGAATCCAAGATGGGCAGAATCAGCCAGGCCTAACTTGAGAAGGCAGCAAACAAAAATGGTTATCTTTCTAGCAAAGACACTTTGATATTCTGACTTTATCCTATTGGACTTTAAATTAAGAGACTTTTAGAAACCATTGTCTATGGTGTGGCCAGAAATGTAAGCATCACATCATGATGCAGAATCTGAAATCCAAGGTAGAAAATGCTAGATGGCATGGAGTTACAGGACACTGGATGGTGGTGTGGAGCCCCAGGATAGGAATCCAGGTCAATGTTTAACATCCTTGAACAGCAGGGCACTGCTCCTTTGAGCAACTTTAAGTGATATTTTCAAGAGAGTCCCCCTTGGTAGGGGGTAGATCCAGCAACTAAAGCCTCTTCTAGGTGATGGCCCAGAAAGCGAGCTCTGCCTGTGTTCCTTGACTGCCTGCATTCTCCCTTAGACTGGCTCCTTCTCTGTATCAGTAATGAAAATACGTAGCAATAGCAACAAAGGACCTGCAAGGCAGTTTGGGATTATTCCTTCCTCAATGAACTATCAGGGCCTGGTTTAGATTTTGTTGATACAAATGAAAAGGCTGGTTTCCAAGAGCATCTTACTGAGGCTAGAGAGCAAAAAGATCACAATCAAGTTAATCTGTCCCCCCTTTTTCATCATCATCATCATCATCATCATCATCATCATCCTGTCCATTTGCTCCTCTTGCATATACTCCCAGTGCCAAAAATCTGGTTAATTCTGAATTTCCACAGACATAGTTCTCAGTTAGATAGTGCAAACCCAAGGTCTAGCATCTGGGTGTCTGAAACCAGCATATTGTATGTGGATAAATTTACACTCAGGGAGTTTAGAACCCCAGCAGAGCTATCAGAATTATGAAAGAAATGTATGAGATTTCATGGTAGCATGGAGACAGTTTTATGTACATATTCTAAAGTTTGGGTAGATATTTTGTGTGGAACACAGGAACTGTAGCAGAGGCAGAAGCCTTGCAACACAATGGTACAACCATGGGGCTTGGCAGTGGTGTGTGCCAGCTCTCAGTTTGGTACAAAGTGCTATCATTACCATTCGGAAGTAGCTCCTTGTGATGTGAAAGACTTCCAGGGAAACTTCCAGGAATTGCAGATACAGCCTTCAGGATGCAGAAAGGTGACCATGTGCCTTTGCAGGGTGACATCTCTAACTCTGTTTCACCTTCCCCAATCTTGGGCAGAATTTGGAGTGGGTGAGTGGGAGCAGAGGACAGAGGAGCAGGGGAATTTCCCCTGGTCACCCCTGAAAACTAAAGTAAATATATTCATTCTTTGCAGTCTTGGGTCTTCAGAGCAAGCAGCCCAGGCTGAGGAATCTTTGGGATAAACCCAAGTCAGCTTGTGAGTCTGCCCTTGGGTAAGGCAAGGAGTAAGGCAGAAAAACAGACAAATGGGAAGTGGTTGCTTGGTGCTGAGTTTGGCTTAGAGTTTTAAACTCTACTGAAGCTTCAGGTTCCAAGTGAAACTCAGGGGGAATGAAACCCACAGCAACCTAAACAAGTTGAGGCTTGGCTGAGAGCCACCTTCAGGGCCCACGCTGCTCCCCACACAGCTCCGGGCCTGTGTGGGCCTTTGGACCCAGCGAGCTGCCTTTCACTGTAAACCCTGCTTCTTTGGACTTGTCTGACCTCAGCCATTGAATGCATTCAGTCAGGACTAGAGTTTTCCCATAAGCAGAAGCCTCTTCTAACACTCAAGAGTGTGGCCTTGGCTGGTGAGGTCGTATTTATCCTGTAGCCAGCCAGGCAAGGAAGTCTGGGGTTGTTTTTTGTGAAGAAATTCATACTGAGATGGAGGACATGCAGGGGGTTTGAAAGGAAAATATGAGCAGAGACTTGGAGCCGAGACTTTTAGACTCTGTTGAAGTAAACTCCCCCCTCTATAATAGTCC
Source organism: Hydrochoerus hydrochaeris (assembly GCA_004027455.1). Lineage (NCBI taxonomy): Eukaryota > Metazoa > Chordata > Mammalia > Rodentia > Hydrochaeridae > Hydrochoerus > Hydrochoerus hydrochaeris. The sequence goes on from PVLA01000270.1 coordinate 325,637, forward strand.
TACAAAAACAGAGGCAATGTCGTCATAGCAGCTGCTGATGGCCTGACAGACAGTTTCCGCAGCGCTACATGAGGCCCTTTGGTGTCCCTGTCAGTAGATTGGCAGCTGAATGACACCAATGAGGCCGGGCCTGTATTCCCTCTGGGAATGCCGCCCTAATTGATAGACAGAAAGCAAAGAGAAGGATTGTTTTTGAACCTGAAAAGAATCCCCTTTTTTTCTCCCTAAAGCTCATGCCCCCACTCCTCACACAGCTCTATTTTCCCCTCCCCCTGCACTTTTTTTTAAAGGTGTTTTGTTCCAGAGCAGTTACAGAGCTTAATGGAACTGAATGACTTTTACCCTTCACAATCTGTCAGTCAAAAGCTGGACTCCAGGACTGTTAAATAAAGTCCTTTCAGAGGCAGACAGGAGAGGAATGTGTCAGTCAGGCAACAGACCCTGTTGTGTTTTCATCTGTCAGAGGGGTGATGGGGAGAGCTGCGGGCCCCAGGCAGGGCACATTCCCAGCAGCCGCTAAGAGGCCTTGACAAATCCAGGTGTGGAGCCAAAAGTCCCCAATCACCAGCATTCTTGAGGTGTGGACTCAGAGTCCCCAGGCACTCGGGTTTGCAATCAGCTATGAGATATTTGGGCAAACTTTCAGCCCAGGCTTCATACTAAGCATTTTTAACATAAAACCAACCACTAAGTGCTGGGTGTCCCTATAAGGCATGGCTTTCAAATTAATATACCACTTAGCTGAAAATACTGCAGACAGTAATGCTCTGGCTGAGGGGCCTTCAGGTGGACTCTAATTCCAAACTAATTTTGTAGAGCCACTTTCATTTTTTTCCCTAATACTTTCCTTTCCCATTATATGACAATCCATTAATCTTACCCATTTACTAAAAATTGCTGGGCAATTTTTTTTGAGAGTTCTGAACAGTTGCTTTTGTTCACTATAGATTCAGAGCTTTACATAAAAAATGTCCAGCGTTAGACATACTAATGACCAACTCCTTATGTTTTGGTGACATTTCCTTTATGGGCTTAAAAGAAAAAAAAACTGGAGGATGAGGGTAGAATGGAAATGGGGTGGAGGGAGTAGAGAAATTGATATTTAAACAAGTAGGGCTTGTTCTCATCAGGGCGCTAGAGGCAAAGTTACAAAATAGCAGTACAGATATTTTTACCCAGAACTGAAAGCCTGGGTGTTCAGACAGGAAAGGCACTCACCTTCCAGGACAAGTGGCCTGCTCACAGCCATGGGTCAGGAAGGGAAGGAATGTCTGCACTCCTTCAACTCTGAGACTTGTTTGGGCTGGGGATAAACCTGGGTATGTTATTTATTACTTGCTTTTTTTTTTGTCGCCCTCCTCAGGCAATGTTGTAAAAGCAAAAGCAACGTCTCTCACCTCTTGGAAGTTTTCTTTTTTTTGACACTCTTACTTTGTTCCCAGACTAACCAGAGTTAGCAAAATGTTTTCTCCTGTCTTATCCCTTTCATCTCATGCCCAGGTCTAAGTACTGGTGGGAGCATCTTCCAGCAGATCTGAGGATCGCTGCTGTTACCAATTGTGTGTACAGTGGTTCATTAGGCAATGAAAACTCGCCCTGTCTTCTCTCTTTTGTCCCTCTGCAGCCAAAATGTAGACCTTATGCTTTCTTCTGTCCATGCCTAAGGGTTCCCAGGGGGAAAGCATATTTTATACAGACTAAACTGCAATTATAAAAGTATAGGCTGATAAACTCTGTCATGCTGAAACAGGTCTGAAATTTGTTAAAATAAATATGGCACACTCTACATTATGAAAGCTAAACAATTTGTGAAGGACTCGATTGTCTGCATTTTGCTGCAATGTGTGAGAGTAGAGAATCAGAATAGATGAAACTTTAACTGATAATGACAAAACAAAGTACAACTTATTTCTATGTTAGGGTGGAAAAGAAAATACTTTCTCCTCACAGGGTAATCAAAAGTTTTGGAAGCTTTCTTAAAGCCTGCAGTTCTTCAAGATGTTTACAAGGGATTGTGGGTTAGAATTTAGGGCTATAGAAAAATCCATGTGGACAATATTCCTTTGGAATATTATTGAGTGGATTTCAGTTTTAGAAATATGTGCTGTGAGGCTTCCTGAGTCCATCTTTCACTGGTTATTAATGATCTGCCACACTTTTTAAAAAAGCCCTTTCTGCCTGCCTGCTTTCCCTCTGCCTAAAACAAACATCCTTTTTGGACACTTGGAAACACAGGAGCTTTCTAAACAAGGGAGACATTTTTTTCTTCTATGCTTGAAAATGGATGCCACAGCTTCTGTTTTTCACATTAATAGCTTCATAGACACTTGCATGCAATAATTTACAGCCGATAGAAATTCTTCTTAAAATGGCAATGTATACTCTAGGAGGGGTGAAAGGACTTCAGATAAAGTCTTTAGTTTGCCAGTTCTTCCCTGATGACACTCAGAAAATTGCTCTGGTTAAAATGCAAATAAATGTATACACAAACCAAAAACCCAAAAGAAACCAAAATCCTACAAGTTGCTCTTGTAACCCCAATTTCAATCAATGCTAGCAACATCAGGAGCAAACAGCTTTTCACCTTTCCTGGCCCATTTCCTGTGGCCAGGGTTGGAGCGACACAGTCTGAAGACTATGAGTGAGACATGCCTCTGCCACACAGGACCAGCATTACCGTAACTGGTTTGGCTGTGCCACACATGGTCAAAAGACACTGCCACTCAGCACTGAAAGTAGTGGGTCCTAGACTTGCTGGCGGGTGGAGATAACACTCTGACACTGGCCATAGTGCATCTCTCAATCTTCATACTTAAAAACCGCCTGCAGAAATCTGCCAGCTGGGTTTCATTGTGATGGTTGCTGTTTGTCTTGAGCGGGTGCTGTCATAAACACTTCCCCTCTGGAGCTGCACAGAGAAAGCAACTGAAAACTACGTTTGAAAGTCTGGTTGATAATAGTTAAGATCGTTCTAGTTCTTTTTTTTTTTTTTTTTAATAGATTTAGGTTTCAGATTCTTTTTTAAAAGTTGTACTGTTTTAACATTAAGAAATGTAAGTACCAACTCTGTGATGACATAGTCTTGAATTTTACCTGAAGGTCTCAAAATGAATTACCAGAAAATCCAAGGACTGTTCGTGAATCAGTAAACTGGTAACCTTTATTGGAAACAAGATCAGAGCCTGGGCATGCTCAAATCAGAACATCTTTACTATTAATTTATTGTTGCAACAATGCTGGTAATGGTAATTATTAATTATAACATGTTGATTATGTATTATATCACTGGTATTATGATAATACATGCTGAGTACACATATTATTCCAAATCTGGCATCTTATTTATATAATACAAGGCTTCTGACATGGGCTGCTTGCTTTCAAATGTTTGCACAGCCACTTCTTACATGTGATCTCCATCTAAAACATTGGGGTCATAATTAATTCCTTTCACAAAAGGGTGTGTAATTAAATTTATCTTTATGTGGACAGCCCTTCAAACAGTTCCTGGCACATCATAAATGCCATGGAAGTGTTGCTACTATTCTTAAAAGTGTTTTTGTTTTATCCCACTGTGTGGAATAATACCCTGTATTGCTAATGGGAAAGGTGGTTTCCACAAAATGGGAAGAACATTCTTCATCAATTACAGTAAAACCCTTCCTTATCTTCTGTAACCACCTTTTGGCCTTCAGTTACTCTTTCTGTTGGTATAAAATGGCCCACAGCCAGTAACCATGAACTTCTGGTTACTGAGTGGTTTGTAAAACTTTCCAGGAAAAGCTCACTTGTAAGCAGCCAGTCCTGCAAGGAAAGGTTTTCCCCAGGGCACGGCAGAGGCCGTTGAGATGTCCACCAAAATAGCCAACAATGTCAGCAGGGCCCAGGGTAGCCCCTTGTTCCCGGGTCCTGTATGAACCAGTTGGTGGGCAGTCCATGAAGTGCTGGGCTGGGGCTTGAGGTCCAGATGCTTTCAAGATGTTTGACCCCAGTCTCATTGAACTTGCTGTGATTCTCTACCAGGCTGCTCTTGATCTTCACTGTCAGGAGCTGTGGCAGGATATTAAAGTCATACCATACCCTCTGTTAAGAAAATAGCCTTGAAACTAGAGGAGACCTCAGCAGTGCCCGCAGGCTGAGCCACCTGCTTAGTGAGGGTGTTCCTGACAACCAAGTCTGCCCTCAGCCACCGTCCTGTGTTCTTGGACTGCCTCACACACTGGGCACAGGCACACCCTTTGGGCTTCAGGCACAGCCACAGACTGCCAGGACATCATGCTACGATTTCTTAATTGCTGCCAGAGTTCACACTTTCCCTGTGGGAAGATACCAAGTCTGCCAATCTTGCCATGTTTGCCTTTCAATTCAAAGGTCAAAATACCTTAACTTAAAGCAGTGTAGTTTAATACGTATTCATTAAACACCTAAATATGTCTTTAATCACATATTTTTGTTTACTCTCAATGAATCCCTGCATAAAATTGTAATGATAAAAGAAAATCTGCAGATTATTTTAACTTCATCTTCTGATAAGCTTTACTCTCCCCAGACTAACTGTGAAGTGCCTGGGATGTTGGGCTCCTTCCAGAAGCACAGTACAGCCTGCTTTCTGCTCCTGCTGCAGGTTTGTTTAGGCATAGTAGTTTGGTACTGATGCCCTACATGCTTTTGCTGTGTGGTGAAATAATAGATACCTGATTTTGAAACTCCGAGCAGGTCTGATCTGGTTGGAGTGGTGCATTTTATTTTTCCTGGTTGTTTTATTTGTTTGTTTTTAAAAGATAGGGTGTTGCCATGTTGCCCACACTGATCTGGAACTGCTGGATCACTCAAGCCATCTTCCTATCTCAATTTCTCCAGCAGCAGGGACTAAGGAGTGCTCTGCCATACCCAGTCAACATTGTCTCCGGACATGACACAGATCAGAAATAACTGACTCACATGGAGAATCTATTTGACACAGCAAAAAGATGCACTCACTGTTGTAGCCCTTTGACCCTGACAAGAAGCAAGAAGAGATACATCTTATTGTTGGGGGCTGGGGAGACTCGGTCCATCCAAATTGGATTATGTAGTTACTTGGTCTTTCAGTGTTGTGAATACCAACTTGGTAATAAGGATGCAGCTCATAAATTAAAAGTATTGTCATACAGTTCTCTGGAAAGATAGTGGCTTATGGGAATGAAATGACTATCCAATAGTCATTGGATATCTGTGGTTTTGTCTGCTTTCTCTTTACCACCCTCCTACATTAAGAAATTGCTTCTTTTATATTCCAGGTGAGTTTGGTGGATTTTCAATCATAGAATCCCATGCCTAGTTCAGTGGCAAGGGGGAGGGAATAATCTAGGCTTGACCAGCTCCACTATTTCTAATCTCAGGTCTTGGGCACATGGTTCTAGTAGGTTCAATTATCCCCTTTCCTTAGAGTTGCCATACATGCAATTGAAATGTTTTGGACAGCAATTTGCATATAGAGGAATCTTTGACAAGGAAGAATGAAACCAACATTCATGAGAAGAGAAGAGAAAGGAGAAGAGAAAAAGAAGAGAAAGAAGAGAAAAGAGAAGAGAAAGAAGAGAAAAGAGAAGAGAAAGAAAAGAGAAAAGAAAGAAGAGAAAAGAGAAGAGAAGAGAAGAGAAGAGGAGGGGAGGGGAGGGGAGAGGAGAGGAGGGGAGGGGAGGGGAGGGGAGAGGAGAGGAGGGGAGAGGGGAAGGAAGAAGAAGGGAGGGAACGGAGAGAATAATGCCATTACTTGGGCTCCTGTTTCTAAAAGATTCTACCCTTTAACTTCCCAATTTACGAGCCACTAAATTTTCTTTTTTGCTTATGGTTTTTTATATTGGGTTTCTTTTGCTTACCCACATGAGAGGTTTAGGGGCTAATATGCAAGATTAAGCTATTCTTCATAACTTCTTGGTTTTGGCAATCTCTTAACTAATCTACAGCTCTTTTTGCTCACCTGTATGTGGGGTCAAGGTTGGAGTGGTGAACACACATAGCACCTCTTGCTCTTTAGGAAGTGCTGATGGAAGGAATGAAACAGCCTCTGGTATAGGGGTAGTCAGTAACTGTTGGATTTAACCACGTGAAACTGTCACTATTTGACCTGCAAAAGTGGCTGTTTGATGTGGTTAAACTAGTAACATTTTCAGCTACTGAGAAAGTGGAGGCAGGTTGTTGGCACACCTTTGCAAGAACCTGCTGGGCATGGGCCTTGGGCTGGAGAATCTGAGGGAGATAAAGGTAGAGAATAAAAGGTTCCTCTTTTCAGGGACACAGAATCTACTGAGGAACTCTGCACCTTGTTAGGTGTTGACCTTACTCCGCAAAGTGATCAAATCAATTTAAAAATTTCATCTTTATGAAAGAAATGCTGCTTGTATAATCTGGGGAACATTTTAATAGTGTCAGATTCAAAGAAGAATTATCACTACGCTCCAAGAAGCCCTCCATTTGCAATCTCTTTCTTCTCTGAACTCTTTGGAACTTTCACACTGCAACCCAGAGAGCCCAGGATCAAGGAAATCCTGCACATCATATGCCTTTTCATCAGTCTCTGTGCCAGTTCACCTAGTCTGTGTGGGAATTCTCTTTTTTTTTTTTCCCTTTTGTCTGGGAAAGAACCCACTTAAAATGTTATCTGTGTTGCATCAAATCCCTAATTCACTTCAAGCAGAGGGTAAAGAATCACAGTGGCCCACAGCAGAGGAATAGTGAAAATGACTGCGACTTCCACCTACACTAACGGGCTTCTCCACCTAAACAGCATCTGAGATGACCTACTGGGCTGCTTCTGTCCCTATTTCTTGATTTGTATTTCTAGACAAGATTTGGCAGTCTGGAGTGATAGTTTATTCTAAATACTTAAGGGTGCTCATGCACCAGGTCTGCCCCACATAATGTATTCTTAGAAACAGCCAATTTTCCTAAAACAGGACAGCTCCTGGTCTCTTGTAGAAAAGAACTGCCCATCAAGAGAATACGGTTAGTAACTTTCCAGGAGTGGGCATTTGATTAGCCTTCCTTCTGACGGGTCCCTAGAGCTTGTGGACTCTTTCCCAGAAAGGAACCTTTCTCAGCTTTAAATAAACAGCATTTTCTTCCTTTCTTGTTTATTTTAGGTGAGGTCTTTTTTTTGCTCTACTCACTTCTTTCACTTAAAAAATAATCACCTTCATGTGGAATATCTTGCTACTTTGCCAAAACTGTCCATCAAAATAAGGAACTCTGGGAATATTTCAGTGGACCTATGGAATAAGTGCTCTAATTTATGTATGATGGACTTAAAGAGCAAAAATGCATGTGGTCGAGACTGGGGTCACTAAGTACACAACTCGGTTTTAATTTATCTTCCACAAACAAGAGTAATGTTTTTCTTCTAGGCTAACATAAATACAGCAGTTTAGTGCAATGCAAATCTTGGTACATGGCTCCAGATCACTTCTGCGGATGCCCAGCCCTCCTGCTTGTGTACACACATTTTATAAGGGGCCATTCTCATTGCTAAAGGAACTCAAGTCCTCTTTGTGAATGCCCTGTGATTGGCAGGAGTGATGGCTGTTTTAAGTATCATATTGTTTGGTGCTGGAGAATATTTCTTATTGCCAGTTCAATAGCATTTCACAGTTATTAAACTAGAGTCATTGTGCCTGAAGGCTCCCAAAGACTCAGAAATTTTAGGGCCCAGGGGGAAAAAAGTCCTCAGGCACAAAACCTGTCAGTTATCCTCATTGTTCCCATGTGGCTGTCATACTCTTGGCTTTTAAGGCGTTTTAGGAGAGATGTTGAGAAAATGGCTTTTCAAATGTATGTGTGAGCAACTTGTTTTCACAAGTTGAGATAAAATTATGAGATAAATTTATGAGATAAAATTCAATTACAAAGATTAGTTTTGAAGTGCTTAAAATGGGAGCAAGGAATGAGACACATTCTGAAAAGTAGATGCTAAAGAACATAGATTTAAAATATGCTCACAGTATTAGCAGATATGGTCAAATGTTCTGTGAAACCCAAGGTAAATGCCTGCATGGAGTCATTGCTAGGGCCCAAGGAGAATGCTCCAAGAAGGAAATAAATGGATGTGATTTCTCTACAAGCAAGGGCTCCCCAGCTTACTTAACAGATAATGGAAACATCCCACAAGTAAGCTGGTAGATGACCTTGTGCTGCTGGTAGGTGCACACAACAGACTGGAGAGGGAAAAATGGAAACCCAGCAGATGTTTCTCCCCTTTGATAAAACTTAGGCTGTTGCTGCAGGACTAATAGGACCCTAAGAGCAACCCAGTGAGCCACTCTGGTGGGAAGCAGTCTCTTTTGCAAGCACCCATCTTTCCTGTTATTTTGCTCCCCGCTCTTTCTCCTGATAGCACCCAGTCAGTTCCTAGAGATTTTGCTCTCCTAAGCTCTTTGTACACTCTCTGTAGGGTTTTGGTTTGTGTCTTCCAGGCAGAGTTTGTGAGGCCCCGAGGACCACGCCAGCACTCAAGTCAGTGGATGCACAATTAATCTTTTGCTGAAAGAAAAATGTATTCTTATTTCTCTTTAAGTGTCCCTGGCAATGACTGGGTATGAGCAGGAAATTGTATTTACCTAAACAAAAACAGAAGATGTATGAGTCCTCTAAGCACTTCTATGACTAGCTCTTCTCTGAGGATGCCCCTCTCTGGTTGGATGCCAAAATCTTCTATTTTTAGTTTTCCAGAAGTAATTATAACTTTAGAGGAACAGGTCCTGTGGTTGATACTGTGGTAGATGAGTTTATAGGGTTGTGCTGGTTCTTCTTGGATATGATTTTCTATTTGTGTAAAGGGAAATCTTCCCCCAAATTCCTGGCAATTTCCTATAATTACTTTCTCTTCTCCCTGTTCTTCCTCCCCTAATTCTGGGTGCTTTCATTTCCCAAAGTTAGGGCTCCCTGACTGGAGATTTCTCTCACCCTGGAAGAACCATTCTTTCCTGCCTGAATCTTTCCCTTATTCACTGTAAACATTTTCCATACGAGTCATCAAGTCCACAGCTTACCACCTCCAAACTTTCCTGTGACTCTCAAAAGGTTTTGCCAGGCTCTGCCTGTTTTAACATGTAAAATAGAAAAGAAAAGTCTTTAAGGTAATTTTCAGGCAAAATCATCAAAGTAGTTTTTTGACAGAGAAACCCTACTGGCTAAATTGTTTTCCTTAGCAATACCGTCTCAATTTTGTCCTTGTCTGATTCTTTCTTGATTTTAGTATATATTCAAGGAGAATTTGATGAATATATTTGAATGAAATGGATTAGTACCTTAAACAACATTCTTTTTGAAAAGAGCCTGGAAGAATACACACCAAAATGGTTATCTTTTGGGAATTTGAGCTATTTTTCCCTATCTTTTTAATACTTTCACGTATAGTGTGAATTTGTACTTACATTATAAAGGGCTATTTTACTCACAAGTTGTTCAGATTGTTATGATTTTTAAAGGGTAATAACTTTGTGGGGAGACCGCACTTTCAAAGGGGATCTGAGTGTAAGGATTGAGTCTTCTCCTTACATTAGTGTATAATTTTTCAACTTACTAAGTTAAGGCCTTCAATTCCATATGTGCAAAATGAGGGCAGTAACAGCTATATAGAAGAATGATGGTGAGAATCTAAGGAGGTAACGTATGTGAGAAAACTTGGACACATATAAAGTGTTACTCCCTTGGGAAGAATAGCAATAGGGATCTTTTGTTCAAGGAATCTTTGGGGGAAATGCAGGCCAAGGCACCAGAAACAAGGGAATGTGCTTGCTAGAGGTCTGAAACACATAATATTTTACTTTTGTTACTATGAATGGAAGAATTCTTCCCTTGAAGACCTCAAACTTGTATAAGCATTTTAATATGTTTAATGGCACTTTCCAGCATTGTTTTGGGAAGGAAAACCGTGTATATACGTGCACTCACATACATGCTAGTGAATACCTACCCAAAATGCAATATACGACATCAACTGCATGTAAAAGTAATAGTCACAACACCCATATAACCTTACCACAGGACTCATTCATGAGTTTTTAAAAATTAAGTTTATTGGTACATTTTAGGTATATGTAATGATCACATTCATCACAGGGGATTTGTGCTTGTATGGGATAGATCATGATTCTTTTTAAATTTTTTTCCATTTTCTTCCTTTCCCTTCAACCTCTCTTCCCCTCTTTATTTACAAAAGCTTTGTTACCATTTTGTTCTTCCTTTCTCATTTTTTCTTTTCTCTTAAGGGGGTTGTAAAGGACTAATTAATACAGTGCCAGATATCTGGGGTGTTGTCATCGGAAATCATTAAGAACAGAAACAAGAAAACTGAGCAAAAACAACAACAATTTCTTACAGAACACCCAGGTAATTTACTACCTGAAACAGCTACATACAAACGGCAGTGGACTTTTCCCATGATACGGGCGTGGTGACGATGAAGTTCTGGTAAAAGTGGGCAGGGAAAGCAGAGCGATGTGGTAGTTGTGGGAGTGAGGGCGTGGGGTGGGTAGAAATACCTTTAAATGACCCTGGGCACGAAGGGTGCCCCCAGGCTCTGGAGAAGATGCCCTCCTGTTTGTCTGCGCTTAGAACTTTTTAATTCCAGTGCCAGGCAGGGCTGCTCATCACATAGATCAGAGCTGGTCAGCGGTGAAGGGGTTATGTCTAAGGGTGATCAAAGATTTAAACTGTCATGTCGACAGTGAGCCAGAGAGCAGGCTGTGCTAGGGCCTTAATAAATCTGCCTTTGACTTATGGCCGAACCTCATTCAGCAGAAAATTATTTCTGCAGCATATTGAGTGCTCTGCTCTGATGGAGACAGAAATAAAAGAAAGGTGGAAATGGGGGGAAGAGAATGGAAATTCAATCCACATGCGGCGGAGAGGGCTCTTCAGTAAATTCTTTCTCAGAATGAAATAAGAAACAGAATGTGTAGGACTCTTGGAATGGAGTGCATTCCTTTGATTACTAAAATGTCTTAGGGAAAGAAAATGGGCTGGGAGTGAGTCTCAGCAGAGATTGATAGGGAGGCAGCAGGGGGAAGAGGGGGCCGGCCTGTCCCTAGGTACCTTAGACATGACTGTTCATTCATTTGTTCATTTAGTTGATCTGGCTTTATTGAGTGCTCACAAGGAGGAAAGCTCTGTGGGTCCTGGGATGAGCTAAGCGTCCCAAGGAGCTCACAGCTGCTGAGTTAGTGCCACATGTTTGTGTACATCTAAAATGTGTCAGATGCCAGCTCAGCCTAATCCCAGCTTCGTGGCCCTGTGATTCTGGTCAGAGGAACAAAATGCTTTGGGAACTTGCGCTGAAAAACATGTGAGATTTCATATACCAGAGAAGGGCCAGCACCTTAAAAAAAAAAATAATACAATAGCCAGCCCAGTATAAGGAATAGGGATTTCATTAATTTGAAAATCTGATTAAAAAATAGTTTCTGTTGGTGTTGAGTAAATCTCCTTATTGCTTTTCTTTAGGACACTTTAGAAAGAGAAGAAAGGGTTAAGACCAGAGTATTCTGTACTTTTCCATCTAGTTCATAAAAGCATGAAGGATCCTTCAATCCCAGACCACAGATCATTTGAATTCAAGGAGTAATTTAGGAGACTGGACTCCTTCACTTTCTACTGGTTTGAAACTATTGGGAGAAGCTCAATAAAATGCAAAAAATAATGAAAATATTTTTCTTCTAAATAATTTATTCACTGTTTTCTTTCTTTTTCTTTTTTCTCTCCTTATGTTTCCATTCCTGAAACTGTAATGAATTTTAAGACACAAGGTGCCAAATATTGACTTTTTGTTGTTGTTGTTGTTTTTGAGATCTCTAAATTCATGACCCCTTTGGACATTCTAGGCACAGATAATTCATAATTTATGAAGAGATGGGCAGTGTTCATCTTCTCTTTCCTCTAACATTTGGACTCTTGTTCAAAGAGTGATTTATTTTGCTGGAGTAGAATGGGCCTCATTTCCAGAAGTTTTGACAGAGGACATGGCACCCTGGAGGTATTTCTGCATTTTACCTGTACTTGAATAAGGGGAAGAGAGGAACCAAGACAGAACCAGTTTGTTGTCTTTAGGTCAAAGATTTCAAGATAAAAGCTCAGAGTATGTGTGAAAATAAAGATTCTATTTACTGAGAGTGGTGGTTGGATGAATGGAAGTAAAGAATTGTCTAGATGAAAGGTAAGAACACACGTCAACATCTCAGTGCTTCCAGGAACAAAAATATAATCAGCCCAAGACTGTTCCATTAAAGACAAAGTATCAATCCAAGGATTATTCAATGAAGGACTGGATCAGCAGTTTGCATAGCATAGTTAACTGCTCAACAAGCAACGCCCTAGTACAGTTTGTTCACCTTTGATCATATTTAGGTGCATATGTTCTTGAGGTATAAGCAATTCAAAGGATGATCTGTGATCTCTCTCTACCTCTGCCTCCCCCTCCACCTCCACCTCTACTTCTGCCTTTCCTTGTTGTCTCCATCCCTCTCTCTGAGAAAGGAAAGTTGAACTCTTGATAGCTACAGAAGACCTGGGGCTGACACTCTCTCAAGGTAAGTCTTGGGCTTTCATAAATTGAAAGGCTTGATGAGACTAACCATTGCCAAGAAGACTGATACCTGTTGACTATCCCTTCTCCAAGTGCTAAATATTTAATGATTTTAGTAAATAGTAATAGCAATAATAACAATAGTAATGTATTTTACTATTTGAAGGATAATCCATAAGCTGAAATTTGTATTTTTTTTGTACAAATATAAATATAGCTAATTTTAATTTTGAAAAATCTCATTATTTATTTATACAAATAAACTCCATATTCATAGGGCATCCTGGAAAAGAATATGCCACATATGGATGTGGAGAACTTTACAATTACTTTGCCCACCCTGGGCAAGTTACATCAACATATGATCCTGGTTTCCTCTGTTGGCACCACAACAGAACATGCTTCTTTCATTTTCCTCATGGGGTATAAAGACTAAACTGATCTTCCTCCTCACCCTACCCCTCCCAAGACTTGCAAATCTTTAAGAAGCTTCAACAAAAGTAAACATGATTTTCTTTTATTTTGATGATTATAATTTAGAACTCTTAACAAAATTGTAGACACTTGATAGTCTCATGAATAATTGGATTATTATAATCTACTTTAATTCACAATTGATGAATAAGTTCATGTGGTCTCTCTAGGAAGCCTCGTGTCTCTTTGCATCCAAACCCTGCCAAGACAGGAGCCCAGCTGATTCTTGCTCAGTTTAAGAGATAACTGTTAGAAAGCCTGTAGCTCCGTGTTCAGCGTGGCTGAAGCCCCTTTCCTGGTCCCTTTCACCCTTCTCAGTCTCTCATTTTTTTTTTTTTTAACCTAAGCCAAATTCCATGTTTTTACTTTGGAATTCAGAGTGTTCCTATCAGACAAAAGGGTTAGAGAACTTGGAGGGAACTTTTGACAAATATCTTAGGGTGAGGGGTGAGAAGGAGGAGGGAGAAAATAAAAGAAAAAGAAAAACGCTGGGCTAAGAATGAAGGGGAGGAGGCCCCAGTGATCATGGAGGCGGGCTCAGTCAACAATTCATTTTAAAATTCTTGTTTTGGCTTGAAACAAAGGAAATTTAAGCATGTTTAAAAAAGAGAAGCCATGAGACTCAAACAAAGTTGGTAAATTATACAGGAGAGGGTTTTATCAACACTTAGTGCCAGAATATTCCATCCTTGGAGGTATAAAGAAATCCACTGATTGGCTTGATTAAAACTCAGGAAAAAAATATAAAGAAAGGAATGTGCCTGAATACAATTATTTTTTCAAAATGCGAGCTTGTTTTTAAGCTTGATATAGTTAAGATTGAAACCTTGCCAAATAATTGCTGGGAAAGTATTTGGTTAGGTTTTGAAACACTGCTTGGAGAACCCAACTAGCTGTAAAAATGCAATATTTGGAATGACGATCTGGGAAAGATAAAACTAAAAACTGGAAAGGTGTGTTCAGTGGACCTAAGGGAACAAAAAAAGCATAACGGAGGCTATGGCATTTTGTATCTGCAAGATGAGAGTGAAGGTGTCTGAACAGTTGTTAAGCTGCCAAGTTATGAGTTGTGAATTTTTTTCCTTGATGTGGTTTCCAGGAAGGATTACAATTTTAGCCTTTTAGGCAATGTGCAGCCTTATGATAGAACAAAAAGCAATAGCCTCTAGTTACTTTATCTGAAATCTTGAATTTTGCTTCCAGTCTCTATCTTATGTCTAGTTAACTGTGGAAATAAAATTGGAGGGAATTTGGTCGTCAGTTCTTAGGGCTGGAAAACGCTTTGAGAGGCCTTCTGGTTGGATTACTTCTAAACCCTCCCTGACAGATGAAAATTTATCTTATTTTTAAATGTTCCCCAGAGGAAGAGTGTCCACAGACTCCCTTAGTAACTCATTCCAGTTTTTAACGACCTCCACATTCAGGAAATTCCTTCTTCTTCCTTACCTAAACCCACTCGGCTACAGCTCAAGACCATTTTCTTTTGACCTGCCCCAGTAGAGATGGGGAAAAAAAGGTCACTGTCTTGCATAAACATTCTTTCTTATAATTAAAGATTAATTTTTAAAATCCCCAAAGTTCCCTAGCTCCTCTTTTTTAATCACATGGACTCTCCCCACTTCCCCTAGTCTTCAATCAGGGTTACAGCTCACAACCTCTTATTCTACTTTGCTGGTGCCCAAGGAACCCGTCCATCAGCTGGTGTCTGTCCTGTGAGCTGGGAGAGAAGAAAGCATGTGACAGTGCATATCCGTCCTTGTTTCCATGGACTGTCGGTGCTAAAGCTCATGTAAGAGGCTGATAATGACACTGATGGAGTTTTAAAGTTTTAACAATTTTTGTGTCCATATTAAAATTGCTTTCAAATCACTCATACAATAGATATGCAGGCACTCATATCTTTAAGCTTTGGAAGGTAAAAAATATACTAAGAATTAGAGTTGTCTCTTAATATCCATGGATGATTGGTTCTAGAACTTTTGTGCAATCTGCAGATGCTCAAGTCCTTTTTATAAAAGGAAGTAATATCTTCAGAAGCCCACACAATCCTCCCATCTACTTTAAACCATACCTAGATTATTTATATCTTTTAGGAAAAAATAACAAGAAAAGAGTCTGTACATGTTCATTATGGATGCAATTTTTTCCCAAGTATTTTTAATTTGTGGTTGAATGAATTTGCAGGTGGGCAACCCATGGGTACAGAGGCCAACTTTATTCAGTGTAATACAAGGGCAAATTCTCAGTGGCTCCTCGACTAGAGAGGAATATTCTTCCATCTTTGAGACTTCCCACTTTGTTTGAAGATTTCAGAAAATCTCTTTGTTCTGTTCAGTTACTATTTAAAGTTTTGCGTAGACTTGTTTCTGATTCTTGAGTTGAACCATTGATGCTGTAGTTCTTAGTATGAAACCCTAGGATTTAAGAAGATTTTCAGCAGTTACACTACTAGAAATTAACAGGACAAAAATCTTTAGGTGTGTTTTATTGGGAATTAAAACCATTGCCTGAACAATGTAAAAGATTTCTTATAATTTAATTTTGTATTAGATAAATTTTTTTATGTGTGTGTGGTACTGGGGTTGAACCCAGATTCTTGCACATATGAGACAAAATTCTACCATCGCAAGCCCAACTATATACTTCTCTTGTTCATTTGCACAGTTTCCAAAATATTTACATATTTGGGGATCAGAGACTCACAAACATGTCTTTATATCTTGCATTTAAATTTTTTCTGAATAACTGTCAAAACAATTCGAAGTGGTCTCAGATTTCCTTGTAGTTTTAAAACATGCCCATGAGAGT
Source organism: Hydrochoerus hydrochaeris (assembly GCA_004027455.1). Classification (NCBI taxonomy): domain Eukaryota; kingdom Metazoa; phylum Chordata; class Mammalia; order Rodentia; family Hydrochaeridae; genus Hydrochoerus; species Hydrochoerus hydrochaeris. The sequence continues at coordinate 341,478 of PVLA01000270.1, forward strand.
GGTAAGTAGGAAATAGTACTTTAAAAAATCTATTGCCATTTTTATGAGTCATTATTTACTCACACTGTATTTTAGCAAGTGGAAGAAATGAAAACCTGCAGAGATTAAGTTACTTTTCAGTCCTTCTACAGAAGGAGTTTATAGCAATCCAGGGTTCAGTAATGCATTAGGGTGCTTATTCAAGTGGCTACATACTCATCCTCTTTATTTTTATTTATTAATGTCCAGTTGTGGGCCAGGCATCAAAATTATGACAGGGAATAAAAAGAGACATGATAAAAACTCCCTACCCTCAGAGAACTTACATTTAGTTTTGGCTATATACATTTATCTTCTCCAGCACTTACTAGAGCTGGAAGTGTTGTCATCTTAATTGTCAGTTTGACTGGATTAAGAGAATCCTGATTAAGAGAGGTGACTGGATTACAGGGGTGCTATCTTGCAGGTAGATTCATCCACTGCTGTTCCAAGCCAAATGATCTGCTAGGAGGTGGAGCCCAGCTGGAGATGAGTCACTGGTGGCTGCCTTTGGAGGTATATCATTACCTGGCATTTTTCTCTGCTTTCTGCTTCTGTTTGCCATGAAGTAAGCAATGAGCCCTTCAGCCTTGGGAGCCTGCCTGGGAGCCCATCAACCATGCCAGAAAACCTTGGAAACTGTGAGCCCAATTAAACCTCTTCTTAAATTGTGGGTTTGGGTATTTTATTCAGCAAAGGGAACATTGATCAATACAAATAATAATAATAATAATTGCAACACATTTTAAATGAAATGTTACCTTTAAAATTGAGTCATTAAACATGATTACTCAAGAAATTTATGATAATGTGGAAAATGCTTCTGACTTAAGGTGCTAAATGACAAGAAGCATACAAATTTGTAGAAGTATTCTACCCTAACAACTCAAAACTGAAAACAACATAATCATCCCATTTTAATATTGTAAAAACCATATTGAAGGGACAGCAAACTGCTAATGCAGCTTTTATTTGGGTAACAGGATGATGGGAAATTCTTTTAATTTTTACTTTTCTGTATTTTTCTTTTTTGTAGTAATCATATATTACTTTTATAATAGAATGACACATGTTCATTAAAGGAAAATTATTCCCTTCAGTCTTTAAACCGTAAGGTTTTGCAGTCTTTCATTAAAATACACCAGGGATGAATCAGTCCCTAAGCCATTATCAGTGAAGACTTGAAAGATAAATACCTGGGGAAGACAGAAGAGACATGCCAAGAAAGAGCAGGGAGGTCAAATCAGATGTCAGCCCATTACCAATTTCTCTTTGTGGGCAGCAGCCCCTTGACAAATTCCTACTGTTCATTTGGGGCTACAGTAAAAAAGCAGTCAATAAGTGCATCAGCCATGTGTATTTCATGCCGTTTCACCAAGGAGGTACTGAGCTTGGTGGCCGCCATGGGGATTCTTACAGGAAGGAATGGGTGTGGTCGGGATTCAAACCCAGGTCTGCTGGCTTGAGAGCAGATGACCTGATGTCCTCCTGTGCAGAGACGACCCTTGAACACACTTCCCCAGGAGTTGTGCAGTCCTGATTTAAATGTGAGAAATGACTCTAGGAGGTGCCCATTGTCAAATATGTCACAAAGTAGCTGTAATTTTGATAATTTCATCGGAATATTATCTATCAATTCATTCATAAGTCAGAAAAATTCTTTTCCTGCCTGGTTTTACTTCAGAAAATAGAATTACTTTGGATTGGAAAGGCAAAGAGGTGATTGTGTGGAAATCCGAGACATTTTCCCCAAGGTATTGTTGTATTTGTGTGTGTAATTTTTTTTCCTTTTTCAGTTCAAGGTTTTGCTGAAATCTGTTTGTTCCTACAACCTTAATATAGTCACAAAGTCTCTAATTCTCGGTTGAATCAGAATTCTAATAAACTTGTATTATTCTACATTTTGTCTTTGAAGGATTGAATGACCCAGATAGAATTTTACTATTTTTCCCTTTTTCCTTCCTTCCTTCCTTCCTTCCTTCCTTCCTTCCTTCCTTCCTTCCTCCTCTCTCCCTCCCTCTCTCCCTTCCTCCTTTCCTCCTTCTTCCTTCCCTCCCTCCTTCTTTTTTTTTTTTTTCTGTTTTTGGTGGTAGGTGGGATTGAACCCAGAGTCTTTGCACTAATACTGGCATCCTCTGCCCTTTTTATTTTTATTTTGGTACAAGATCTTACTAAGTCAGTAAGTTGCCCAGGCTAGGCTTGAAATTGTGATCTTTCTGCCTCAGCCTCCAGAGTGCTAGGGTTACAGGTGTGCACAGTTACATCCCAGTGACTATTTTCTTTAATCACTGAGAGGCCTTGGAAGCTACCAGCTACTGAACTGGAAATGCTCTTCTCTCAAAGTTGTGTAAAGTTCAGTTCATGGGTTCTGTTTTCAGACACCAAGCAGTCACTCAGCATGGGGTGCTTGGTAAACTAACATACTTCCTACTTTGGGGACCTGAATAAAATAGATACTCAGCACACTTTCCATTGGCCAGCTATAGAAACCAGGGCTCAAGAATGGTTACATTCTTAATGTCAGAACCATCACACCAAACAGTTGGATAACAGAAGTCACTGAGGGAACAAAAGTTGCATGGGTGGATTTTTCTTCTTTTAATAGGAAGGAAGCTCAATGAAATTTTTGCACGAAACTAGAATAAAGTTCTGTCGCTTGGCTTTTAATGATAGCATGGAATTCTAAGTAAACATGGATGAAATACAACTTGTCAGCACAAAAATACTGCCTGTCATAGTCATTTGTGTGTAAAATATGACCCACAGGTTTGAACCATATGGCTACATGAGTTCTAATCTACGTGGCATCTTCTAAGTCAGCAGAACGCGTCTTGGCCTGCCTGTGGGGGTGCAGTCAGCACCTCACCCAGTGAAGTACAAAGGCCTCCCCAGGGCTGAGGCCAGTTTTGGCTGCTGCTGCAGAGATCAGAGATTTGCAGGCCGTGTGAGACCTTTTCCAGGACAACTGAGCCCTTCCACACAGTGGCATAGTTGACCAGGCTGTCCCTGCAGAGCTGGACATGCGAAATTGAAAAATATTAAACATCACAGCTTGTGACTTCACCATTCCTTCTGTTCCCACTGGGGAGAAAAGTAACACAATCTCCTCTACCAGACGGGATGGTGAGAGTGGACATTTGGATGCCATTTTCAAGCAATGTTTAATGAAGTGAGAAAACGCCTTTGCAGTGTTGTGCTCTGTGGCACATGCACGCAAGCCCAGAAGCGCATAATGGCCGCATTTTGTGATTTAGACGTGAATTGGAAAAGCCAAGGAAATGCCATCGAAATAAAAATCAGACTTGAAAGTCTAAGCTGAGCCAGAAACAGATGTACTTTTTGCTACTCAAAAAAGAAATTCTTCTGTTCCCTCCTGTCTTTCCCCCTCAAGCTGTGCCCTATCACTATCTTAAGTTGACCTTTTCACTGGGTCTCCCTGAGATGCTTTTAGTGAACTGGTTGGAGCATGTGATCCTTGACCTTTCTGCACATTCTTTGGGGAGCCCCAGGGTTCTCCAGCTGCCCTCTGGGTGGTCCCCACAGACATGGCCGCAGATGTCTGCTCCTGATAAGTCCAGAGAGCAGGGATCCGAGGCCCATCGTGGGCTCCTCTGGAGGATGAAGTGCGGAGCAGCCTATCGATCCATGGGGATGGGGAGAGCGAGGAGCAGGGGCCCAGAGCAGCTGCTCTCCCTGGGAGGTAGAGGGCTGCCAGCTTTGTGTTTTGTTTTTTTGGCAGGTGTGGGGGAGGTTATTCTTGCTTTTTGAGGATTTTTTTTCTACCCTGCTGCCACTAGCTAACAATAAGCTCTTCCTAGATTTGACATTCAGCTGATGGATACTCTGCACTATCAGAAATAAGGCTCAGATGCTGATTTGGAGTAGAGGCTTACAATGTACACTGCTTTGGAAGAATAATCAGGGAAGCCTGATTAGGAAGAGATGCATGTCCGGCAACTATTAGAAGGACAATTGACTTGTGAAGCCAAAATAAATCCAGAAACTATTTTGGATGCTAATAAATGAATCATCAATACAGAGCAGAGAAGCATTCTAAAACTTACTGTGTATTCACCATATACAAAGCACTGTGTTCTGTGGATTCATCTGGTCTTCACCCAGTCCTGTGCAGGTGGTACGAATGCTCCTGGCTTAAATATGAAGAAATTAAAGCTCACAGATTCAGGCACATACCTATAGGCACAAGGCTAGTACATAGTTGAGTCAGATGACGCAAGTTTGAACACAAATTCTATGCTCTTTCCTTCAAATTGTCATCTTAACAGCTGTTCAGAATAAATATTGACTGTTACTTAAAATTAAGACTGTGTTATCTTTATTTCTAGTAACAAGCTGGCATTTACTGTTGACTGGAACTGAAGCATCCTCCTTGGGTGAGTTTTCTGTACAGAGAAATACATTCATCCCTTTCTGGTGTCATTAAAAGGGGTCTGCTTGTCCACTTACACCCCTAGTCAGATTGTGTAAAACCTACCCCAAATAGGGAATTTGTTTTCAGTATTCATGGCCCACTGTCTGAACTCTTCTAGACTTTGCTCTCAAATTTCTTTGTTCTTCAACCTCTTTATTTTGATTCTACATCTTGGCTATTTTTCTATGTATCCAAATTAACTGGTTTGACCTACCTCTTCCTGCACAACACGGCTGTCCTGGAGGACACATCCAGGTCTCATGCATGGCCAGAATGAGCAGGTGGTCCAAGGAGCCCTCTGTGCCTCCTCAGCAGTGGTGGGCATCGGCCGCACTGCATCTGTGCCAGCTTTAGTTCAATGATTCCTTTCTTAATGTGGAAATAGCCTGGTGGTATAGTGCATGTTTCTGTGTTTTCAAGTAGTGATACCAGCTTGCAATATGGTGATACCGTCAGGCCACTGGGAAGATCAAGGCCACAGTCTTCTGACAAGTGCTGCTATAGATTTTAAATCTCTGTATCTGACCTTGGAAGTTACACTGTTTCTTCTGCCATTCATGTAGCCTTTACACACAGTAATCCTAGTCAAAACTGTGTGCTTCTATCATGTCTGTGGAATGAGGGGCATGGGTTTTTAGATAAGGTTTTTAAAAAAATCTCCTTTGCTTACTTCTTTCTCTGCTGTGTTCCAGATGACTGAAATTACCCAAAGAGGGTGATATTTTGGCAATTGAAGTTCACAAAACCATATTATTATCTTCTCTTCTCATAGGTATAGATTTGGTTTGTAAATTACATTTATTTTTTCCATGACTCCATTAATTTCTCAATAATTGGCAGTTACTAATGCCAGAATGAGATTTGAACTGAAGTCTGTTTGTCAACTAAAATTTGAACCCTTAGCCCTTATGCTAAAGATCACATTGAGCAAAGTGTTGGGTAGAGCAGTGTGAAATTGCTAGTGTTAGGTTATTTTTGACTTTTGGTAATTTGACCTATGGAATATGCTTATGGTTCCACCAAATAATATTATTAGACCGAATTAGTATAATTTTAGATAGAACAAATATTTTGTATATCAGTTGGCTGAAGTTAGCTTTATCCTGAAAAACACACACTTACTGGAAGACATTCGCAGTAAGGACAAGTGCCATAATACCATATTCTCCACCACCCACTCCCTTGTGCTACCTGTCTGCTCTGTCTGAACTTCTATAGGCTCCTTGGGGTTGGGAACTTGAGAAAGAGTAAATTAGGTAGACGACGTGAATTCTGTCTGATGTGATTGTCTTCAATGAGTGGTAATCATACATTATTAATATGCAGGTAGAATTCTAGAAACCTTTTCTTTCACATTGTTTGGTTCTTTGCCCACAGCCATGGCAAGTAGAAGAAATTTTCAAAACAAACGAGGGACCATAGCATTGGAGGAAAAAAATCTCACAATTCAGGACTGTGTACACTCTGAGCAGAGACTGATTATTACTTCTAATGAGATGAAGTCATTAATCATCCCATTTTCGTAATCTTCATCATTACCAGGCTCATCCTCATCAAAATAACCAACACTTGTTTTATAGCATAAAAGAAGTCTCACATGTGCTGTATTCTCCTAACATTCCTGGAAGACAGGTATTATTGGTTTGCTAATTTTGCAGACGAGAGAATTGAGTGACACTCAAGTTCACATAGGGGAATCTTTGACTCTGGGGCTGCCTGGTTATTGCTGCAAAAAGGAACTGGAAGGAGTTATGCTGGAACTTTGCACAATTTCCTCTGTGAGAGCTGTTACACTGTAATGCTCTGATTTGTCAAGGATGCTCAACTATATTGTCTCAAAATATATCCCCTAAGATGTTGCCAGTTTCTTTCTAACCATATGGTCTTATGACAAACATGACGAATTCCTTCTCCATTTGGTCTGAATTGTGTTAATCTGCCAACTGGTTAACACCCATTATAAAGCAGCTTTTATCAGGAGGTTCTCATTAGCATGTGAAATTAGTCCAAGCCTAAACTTCATTTTGCCAAATTGTCCCTCAGTCTGCCCTTGAGATAGAGTCTTTTCACAATTGAAGTTTTGTTCCTTGACTGTCAGGCTACTTCCACAAGGTCAGATGATTAGCTTAATTTTTTTTTATTATCAGTTAGTTAGCATTATTTGGTGCAATGTAAGTTTTGATATATATGTTTAAGTTATATATAAATATATTTTTAAAGTTATTTAAAAGTTTAAATATACAGATCTAAAAGTTTCACTTCTCAATGGAGAAATAAATTTTCAGTTGTCCAACAAAGATATGATTTCTTACTATATCAATTTATCTCTATAATAAATAAATTAAACATATTACTTTGCTAGATTTCACTTGACTCACTGATCCACTAGCTAATTATTCTGTCCTTACTAAGGTCTGTCAACATTGCCAAAAAATCTTTTTGATGTTGCTTCTTCTCACTTTTTTACTAGTGATTGTAGATAATACAAAGACTTGGAAGTGACTAGATTTGTAAAAATTAGAGAAAAGTAAAGTTATACTAAGGATGATAATCATGTGTATCTAATCATGTATATCTAAAATTGATAGTTTATTTCTTTCAAAATAATAATACTTTAAAAAAATACATGCTAATAAGAAAAAAATTAGAAAAAAATCAGAAATAGCTATCCCAACTCTTTTGAATGAATAAAATTGTATTTTTATTTATTTTGAATAAAAATTTAAAAAGGGATTTATGAAAAACTAATAGGAGGACAACTCTTCTATACATAAGGATAATTTGAAAAGAGAAAAATAATGAACATTTTCTACCATAATTTTCTAAGAAGGACAAGCATAATACTAAAAGAAAAAGCAAACAATCTCAGAAAAAAGAATCACCATTTAAAGTGACCAAATTTAGCTTTATGGAAATCATAATCTTTGTAATGTCCTTCTTTTTCTTATTTTCGACACAGACTTGGGAAAATGTTATGTTGGAAGGCACTTGCAGGCAATAAATATAGAGAAGAAAATGAAAATCCCCCTGATTTCCACTTTTTATGGCTGTCCTATTATTTTATTACATTTTATTGGAATAGTTACATTTTATTGAAAGAAGAGACTTACATTCTTTCTTGATATTTCCTGTTTCTCTCTGCCTTGTCTACCTCCTTTTGTAGAACACTTGCAAAGCTTCCTCATAATTGCAAGTGAAATACTAAGATTTTCCCTTCATTTTATTGACCCTCCTTTTCAAATATTAGTTGAAGCTAAATGACTAAGGTAACAGTCAAAGCCCATGACTTTCTCTGCCCCATCATGAAGAGTTATGGAACAGTAGGAGACACTGTGAGATATTAGCTCAGAGCTCATGCTTTGGAACCTGCTGATCTATCTTGGAAAGACTCTGAATGTCAGCATTACCATCTGTAAAATGGGATACCTATATTTTCCACCTAGCCCTGTTCTTGTGAAGGTGGCCTGTCAGTTGGTCAGCACAGGGTCTGAACCATGGTAGGGACACAGTGAGCTGCAGTTATTGTTGCCTCTGGGTTCTGGGTGGGGAAAAAGCGCCTCTGTGTTTCTCATTGTTTGTGCCTCATTGTCATTGCTCACTAAGTATCAATACTAATCATCACAGAAAGTGGGTGGATGCTCTTTGGAAAGAGCATGAAGGGTTTGCCCAGGGCAAATGTCAGGCACTTTGATGTGATGCTGGTCATAGCTGGCTTCTGAGACTCACCAAAGGACTGAAGTTTGCCTCCCGTTGAATGATATTCTCTGAGGCACAAGACCCAGGAGGAAGAATTTGACAGAAAGCCCCATCGTGGGTGGGACTCCCTGAGAAAAAGTGCCCAGGAATGCAGGGGGCCTGGACCTCCATCATCAATCCCCTATTGTGAAGGGGCCCCGGTCAGAGATGCTCTCAGATCCTGGGGCTTCTAGAAAGAGATCTGACTGTTGCCTAGTGGGAAAGTAATGATATTTTAATGTTTTCATTTCTATCCCAATTTTTTTTTTTTTTTTTTGTGGAAGGGTAGTAGTGAAGAGGTGATGGAATGGGTCACTGAGGTCTGAAAAACTCAAGTCTCCAAATCTGGGCTATGTTTCTAAATGAGTATTTCTTTTTTTTTCCCCCTCAAAAATTTATTTTATTTTATTTTAAAGATAATACAAGCCCACAAATCAAAACAGAATGAATCCAATCAAAGCAAAGCAATGAAATTGGTACAGAACTTCAAAGCAGGACAATAGGAAAATAACAACAGCTACGATACTATATCCTGTTATCTTCACCATAATTGTCCATTCCATCAGATACAGAAAATTAAACCAACACAAAACAGAATAATACCAGCCAAAACAGAACATTGAATAAAGTAAAACACTTAATTGGAACAAAATAAAAACAGTGAGAACAATATTGGATTTCAAAAACAAGGTAGAAGGAAATCCCCCATATTGCCATTACCGCACACGGTTCTTCTCTATGGATGCTCAGACCGTGGGGCACAGGCCTGCAAAGTCAACCAAACAATGCAAGTGCTCAGCTGTCCCCTGTACTTCAGTTGCCACCAACTCAGCCTGTCCTCTGCACCAGCCAGCTGCCTACGGTGGGGTGGGGGAAGCAGTGAGGTGTGGAGTGGGTAGGCTCACGGGAGGTGCTACCTGACTTTTCTGCTCCTGGGCTTCACATGGCTTGTGTGGCTTATCAGAAAGGCTGGCTATTTGGCTTGTTGGTCGGCTCCTCCCAATCCCAGCATGGCTGATTCTTGGGAGGCACTGACTTTTCTCTTCCTGTAAATGAATATTTCTTTATTACCTTTGTCTATCATGAGTGGCTTGATTTCTGTTGGAGGATTTTTGGCTTATGGGAGAGCACTGTCTGCTGCAAGTGACTCTTCCTTCCTGGTTGTTCCCATCCCTGGGAGGGCCGCTGGCAACCTGCAGGGCCCAGAAGCATAGATTGGCTAACTATTTGGGCAAATTGTTTAAGTTCCCTAAGGTTCAGTTTCCCTATTTTTAAAATGGATGATAACAATAACAACAAGCTTATGGGGTCTTTGGGAGGAACAAAGGTGCTTGCGAAAATGGAGCACAGGGCCCCATCAGAGTCAGTCCTGAGTGATTGTTAGTAGATGGCAGAATAAGATATGTAGGACCAGGCTTGAGGGGGGTCACAATATATGTCCTTGATTCCTGAGCTCTGGATAGCACTTGTGCATTTCTTTCAATCCCAGTTTTCTTCCTTTAATTACTTGAGGGGCATGTATCTCCCCACGGCCTATCTCCCAATCCAGCAGAAAGCTGGGGAAGTGGCAAAAGGAACAGTTTCTCCCCTGAAGCATGATCTTCAAAATTGGGGCCTTCTCAACAAATTGTAAGATAATATATTGATTTGAGATTTGTTCTCTTTATGGTGAGAGATTATTAGAGAAGACCACAAGAAGTGTGTTGCTAAAACGCATCATCCAGCCAACAGAGGAAGCTATATTTCCTCATTCACCTAAGTCTAGGTCCTACCTGCTGACCACCCACGCCTCAGTTATTCCTCGGTTACCCAAACACTCCTCTGCCTTCTGATTTGGGGGCCACGTTGTCTTCCTAGGTTTGAGATATGCTCCATTTGCAGCTTGGGTCTGCATAAACCCTTCTCTGCATAGTTTGTAGGACCTCAAGGTTAAATGAGGCCCAGGTGCTCAAAATTAGTAAAAGCGTCCAAGAACACCAAGTCTGTCAGTAAGTGGTGCCTTTTTGAGTTCTCTGAGCACCGTGAAAAATTTTGCTGAGTTTTCTACATTATCATCTTTGTTAAAAGTGCTCATGGGTTGGAGTCTTAGGCTCAGAGATGCCTTCTGTGGCTGGGTACAAGAGTCTGTTTCAATTTTGTTTTTCCTGTCTAAAACAAAAACTAACTAGTTCACTATGAAGATAACATGTGTGCATTTGAATTTGGTGACTATTCTATTTTTCAAGTGCTTCCATAATCCAACTGTGTATCAGGAAAAATTAGAGACTCTGGTTGTCAAACTTTTGGGGGGTTTCATCCCCTAGGGTAATTTGGTAGGCCTGGGCTGGAGCCTGGGGTACCCATGTTTGTCTTCTAGCCCAGCTTAGGGAATCTGGACGTGGTTTAGGAATGGTTCTCTCGTGATAACCACCACTCTTTCCTACATATACACACTCTCTCCTCCCCTATAGCAAACAATAAATCCCTGTGTGGATCAGAGGCTCAGGGCCTCCCTTTTCTGAAGGAGGCAGTCCTCGAGAACATTTTGAATGATAAGAAGCCAAGCCCTAGTCAATTCCCAGGGATGGAATTTCACAGTGACTGATTGCTTATCATTTGCTATTTGACTGTCATAATAAAGACAAATGGGAACACCGGAAAAATCTCCCTATAACTCACCTATAGCATGCAGCACTGTAGACCACAGGGTAGGCTGCTGGGCCCTGAGAAGTATACTTATTAGGTAATAGGTATGCTCTGAGCTTATAAAATGTTTTATTAAATGACAAATTCCTGAACACTATACAGGGTCTTATTTTGTGGTCTGTATGCTGACTAAATTCCCAGATGACTTTAATGAGCAAATGGCAGCCTATTAAAATTACAGTAGTTTTGCAAAGAAAATAGCTCCCTTGGGGGAGGACAAGAAAATGCACCAGGCTGCTACTGTGTTGATAGTCATCCCAGGAGTTCTCTGCTCTTCCCCCAAGATTACTGGTGGAAGAAAATCTGCTGTTGTGAGAAATGTTCCTTCCCGTTTGGACCATCCTTCCATGTCTGAGGGATGCTGCTTCCTCTCACTAATCACTTCCTAGACTTGCTGACCTTGAAGCAATGAAGAAAAACAACACTTTAGCATACATTTTGCTTAATAAAGAAAATATTTATTGTTAACCATTGGGAAAGAAAGAGCTAATTTTTTCATTTTGATACAGAAAAGTCAGCTTTCTCTCAAGGGGTGTCATTGAAAAGCAACAATCATTTTCTAACTTATCAAAGTGTAACATAATTATAATTTATATTTTGTTAAATAAGTTATGAATCCCTAGCTTATTTTAAAGGTCACTGGCAGTTTTGCTTTGCTTTGCCTTCAGAAAAGGTGCTGTATTATGTGGACCAGAGGGGCAGCTTCTGATCTCCTTTCCGTCCACTGTATTGAATGCCTATGTGAGACCAAAGTGTGCTTTAGAAATGGTTGCCAGTGACTTAAGGCTTATTCTCCAGGATGGATGTCTACAGTATTTCTTTTCAGTACATGTCACCATGGAAGCATACTCCATGCTGAGGTGTGGGAAGTTTTCTCATAGCACCTGAGATAATAAACCTGTTTCAGCTACCATACATAATTATGCTAAAAGTACCTCAGCCTTCAACTGATCGATACTGAGAGGCAGAAGGAAAAGAAAGATATTCATTATATCAAGGGACATTATATTATATTGTATTATGACATATATCAAAATCATCCAATAAAGTTTCTGTTATGACAAAAATATATCTGTGCCATTCAACTGTGCCATACTAGTTTCATGTGGTTACTGAGTACATAAAATTTGACTCGTGTGACTCAGGAATGGAATTTTTAGTTTAGCTTGGTTATTTTTAATTAACGTGTAAATCAAAAATAGCCAGTTGCGGCAAGTAGGCACTGCATTTGGTAGCATAATATCCATATACATATTGAAGCTTTCCCCAGAAAGAATGTGAAGCACACTGTCCTGTAGAAGTAGTATATATTTGAAAGAAGAAGAAAAGAATAAGGAACAGTGAAAGTGAGAATGAGGTGGGGCCAAACCAAGGCTAAAAGCATATACCAGAGTAACCTACCTCCATTATGACCTGACCACAAATTGGACTGTAACTTTTCTAGCAGAGAACACATACACAAAAGAAACCTTTTCAATTACCCAAGTGGGATGTCCAAGAAGCCAAAGCAAACCCACTCTTTAGAATTACCATGTATTTCTAAGATTAAATAGGAATTCCTCATGAGGATCTGTGACATTATACTGTTTAAATCCCAGCCAGTGGCTTCCTGTTATACTTAGAAAGAAATCTCTGTGCCAATCCAAGTTCTTGGTTATAACCAAATCTGGGTGATTTAGGCAGCAGCAGAAGCCACTTAAAGTCACTAGGGAGCACAAGAGCTAGGAATGTTGTCAGGAGTAAGGAAGGACAGGAAGCCATTAGGACCACAGCCATTTGGTGAGGTCTCCCTGCCTGCCATGATGGAGCATTTTGGTTCCCCTGTATATTTCTGGCCTCCCTACTCTGAAATAGAGCCTTTATTGTTCTTTTGAAGCACATTCTGTGATGATGCTGGCACTTGAGTGAATTCTCCAGGATTTGTGCATCTTTCCTTGCTGGCTCCAAGTTTACAGATGGCCAATGCATCTGATTGGCAAAGTATAGATCATGCATCTGCATCCCAGCTGCAAGGGAGGCTGGAGAGCGGGTCTTTAGTGTTTTCATGTTTTGTGGCAAGATGTGATATTGAGCCCCATAAAGACCTAGAAGCTGAGAAATCCTTCATAAATCAGAAAGGCATTCAGCCACTGGGTAGACAGTAAAGGAAGGAAGGAAAGAAGATGTGGGCAGAGGGAACAGATGAAGGGAGGAAGAAGGGAAGGGGAGGAATGAGGAGAGGAAGAATCTGCCAAACATGTTACAGGGTCCTTCATGATCTGGTTATTACCTAACTCTCACACCCTCCTCTTTGATCAGTACATTCCAGCCGTGCTGGCTCTGCTTTTGTGTCTGTAACACACACTTGCCTTTGAACAACTGCCATTGTGTGTATGAAGCTCTGCCTCTTTCCATGACTGATTTTTCATTTTTTAGGTCTCCTTTCATACTTAACCTCTATTTTGAGGCTTTCTCTGAGTAACTGATTTTAATTCACTGTTATCCTCTCAATCACTCTTTCATTATAATCATTTTTATTTTTTTACTTGCCACTATGTGATACTATCATGGTGGCTTATGTACTTGATTATTTTGTTTCCCCACCTATGCATCTGAGATGTAAAATCCACGAGAGCCAGGAGCAGATATACCCAATTCTTCACTGCATCCCTAGCATCTAGAACACTACTGAATGAATAACCAGTGGAAGTCTCTAGCATCATCATCACATTCAATATAGCAACATGCTTCATTTAGCCCAGTGGTGGGGCACCTATGGCATCTGTGTATCATTGAGAACTCTAAGAGATTTGCCATCACTGATTTTAGCCAATTATCTTGACTTTAGTAGTCGTAACAGGACATTTCTCTATTTGATGAATACTTTAGAGTTCTTCTCTGTTACTTTATTTGTTCCTTAAAGATTAAACAAACCATGGGAAGGTATCTAGTATTTTTGTAGCACAGAGCATGGTGGCCATCACACTTGCTGGCTGCCACCCAAGTTCATCCTTGATACCTGTTATGGCTTGTATCATAGGGCCTCATGTGATCATTGGTGGGGCTTTTCAGAGGAGGCTGGATCAAGAGCATGAGATGCTGGGATTAAGGGTATGTGGTTACTAAATCAGTCCACTGGTCGGCTTGGCACAGTTCTGAGTGTGGATAGTGGGAAAACCCATGCTGTGTCTGAGTGCTACTACTCTAAGGATGTATAGTCTGGATAGAATATGAGAGATGGAAAAAAGGTGGCTGCTGTCGCTTGCTACTTTCTACTTCAGCATTGGCTGTCTTCTGCCCTGCTTTGCCATGGACTGTTTCTCTGTGAAGTCACTCCATCATGCAAGTCTGCCTTGAAGCCAGCTGACTAATGTACTGAAACTTCTGCAAATTGTGAGCTGAAATAAACCTTTCTTTCTTAAACTTTGGGTTCTGGATATTTTGTCTCAGCAATGAGAAAAGTAACTAAAACAACACTATAAATCTATGGTTGATTGTACAATTAAGTTATAATGCTCGCTTTGCTTTGATTGGTAAGGCGTTGATAGTTTTAACATTAGGAATTTTCTAAAATCCAGCTCAGTAGACTCCATGGAAAGAACACTTGGAAAAAGGTGGTTTCCTTCTCTTCCTGCCTTGCTTGAAGTGCTCAATCCAAAATCAAGCTGACTGTTCTAAATGGTAAGGTTCTAGTTTTTGAGTGACAGAAATGGCCTCCAGTTAAATTTCCTTGTCAAACCTTAGTGTCCTGTTCTTTCCAGGTTAAGGGACCTCTGTCAGAACACTATTTGTATTTGGCATTTTGGGACTTGCTGCAGATCACTGGAAGGTCATATCGAGACCAACTATAATAAAATGTATTAACCAGGTTAAGTAGCAAAAACACATGGAGAGAGGAAGGTGCCTTGTCATTAACCCTACATCATTCTTCATGATGATGGTCCCAGGAAAGGAGACTATTCCCATGGAACTGGCTAGTTTGAGGCAGAATTCTTCAGTGAGGGGATGTGGGGTCTCCCACTGAAAAGATTGGTAGTTGCACAGATCAGAGTCTTAAACAAAAAATTAAATATATTAGCTCGATTTGTTCATTCCACAATGAACATATTATAACAAAGTATTGTGTTGTACACTATAAATACATCCATTTTATTAATTAATGTTAATTGCTAAAGCAAAAATTACACATGAAACACAGCCAGAGAGGGAATGTGAACAGTGACAAGCATGCTAAAATGAGTAAGCTCAGAATAGTCCCAAGAGACTGAACCTGAAAACACAGAGCTAGAAAGAATGGGGAAGAAGTGACATCATCAGAACTACCCCACACACAGAAGAAACAAACATGGCAGCATCGTAGGAGGTCTCATGCTGACTGGGATCTGGAAAGCAATTATGCTAGCAATAGGCTCACTTCCAAGAGTCCTAAACAAGATGTGTATCACTTATATCAGGCTCATTCAGGTCCATGCTGGAGGAGCCAAGAGACTAGAGTCAAGTGTGAGCAATATTGTTAACACAGTGGCACTTTGGTTCACAAACTCAATTCTCTCCATGTTTTTGGTTGCAAACTGAAGTAGACAAGGACTGAATCAAATTTCCCCATAAAGGCAGCATTGAACTTAACCATTGACTTTGATGCAGATATTGACCACCTTGGTTTGCAACCAGAATAATGGAAAGAACCAAGTTTGTGAACCAAAATAGCACTGTATTCTCCATCAAATGTTGGACCCAAGCAAGAGACAGTTTACTGTAATAATATTTTTGGGAGATCCAAGACGGCCAATTGAGATGTAGCACAATAGAGAACCTCTCTGAGAAAAACAGCTCAAATGCTGGAATCTGACACCATAGAGAGGACCGGATGAAAGGAGAGGAATTCTCATGACCCAGGAAGAAGCTGAGGAAAAAGAAAAAAAAGTTAATATTTTTGGATTTTATCTGGTGTGATACATGAAGTTGAGCATGGTTGGAGAAACATGTCAACTTGGCTGAAACTGATAATTTGGTCTCCCAGAAGCTGAGAAGGTAGGGCTCCAATTTGAGAAAGATGGAAATTATTGTCATTCAACAAAATGTCTTTGTTAGAGAGATAATAAGGCAGGCTACAAATGTTAAATAAAGCATTGAGTCTTCCTCTGCATAAAAATTGGTCAGTTGGCCCAGGTATAAATCAACTCTGTGAGGCAACAGAGAAGCACTGATGAGGAAACCAAGCTGCCTAGGTTTGGAGGGGCACTCCAGCCAACCATCTCATGCTCTTTTCCAGTGGCCTGCACAGCACTGTCCTTGTACACCAGGGTCCACTCGGCCTGCAGCTGTATTCAGTGACTTGGCAAGGCCTGAGTTAATTTCCTGTCACTCTAGGCTCAGCCCTAGACTGTGGATCTTAGAGGCCAAAAGACACACGCCATCCCTGTTCTCATGAAGCTCAAGCCCTCTGCATGGCGGACCTGACAGCATTCAAATCATAACACAGCATGTTAGGGAGTGGCTTGTGCTAGGAAAGACTGGTGGGGAGTGGTCAGGAAAGGTCTCTCTAAGGAAGTGACATCTTGCAGACACTGGAATGATAAGGAGTCAGCTATGCCAAGATCCAGGGGAGGGAAGGGCAAAGGCCTTGAGGAAGAAAGCAGCAAGTTCACCAAGTGCTATGGGGTGACTCAGGCCCAAGACTCTGAAATCTAACTATCCTGACTTGACCCTGGCCCTGTCTCATACTGTTCTGAATTTAGGTAGGTTACTTAACTACTCTAAACCTTATTTTAAATTGCATAGTGTCTGCTGTTCTCTAGTCCTAAGATGTGGGGAGATGTTTCTCTCTTTAAACTATGACGTTGGGGTAGATGCAAGACAAGCACATGGCGGGGGGGGGGAAGCTGCTCACTCTACAGCACTGATGGTGCTGTGAGCTAAGCGTCAGTTATTGTGCCAGAAGACATTTATTCCCCCAGTAAATACTTGTTGAACGCCTGCCTTTTGTTAGGCAATATTTTAGGTACTGGGAGTGAAAAATAAATAAATAAAATAAAATCCCCAGGATCATGGAATTTACAGTTGAAAACTCTTGAGAAAGACTTATCAAGGCTTAACTTGATTCAAAGTTTCAACAAAGAACACTGTGAGGCCCGAGAGGCTCCTAGTATAGTCTTTCTCTGAGTATAACTAACTCAGGGTGTTTGGAATATGGATTCTCTTGGGTCCAATTTCTATCTATTCCAAATTTGAGATTCAATTTTCATATTGAAGAGTTAATAACAGGCTGGGCTTTGTGATACATGCTTATCATCATCCCAGCTACTTGGAGAGGCTGAGACAGGGATTACATGTTTGAGACCTACCTGGGAATCTTAGCAAGATCTTGTATCAAAATAAAAAAGTCAAAAGGGGTAGAGATGTAGCTCAGTGGTTGAACCTTGCCTAGCATGTGTGAGACCCTGCGTTCAATCCCAAACGCACAAAAAAGTTGATAACATAGGACATTAAAATGGCAATATAAGCTATTAGCTTTATTTCTCAATCAAGAAGAAATTCTGAGGCAATGTATTGTGTGTGCTGCAAAAAGCTTGTGCTGTGGAATCAGGCAGGTCTGTGCTTGAAACAACCTCCACTTGTTAAGCCTCAGCTTCCACCTCTATAAAATGAGGATAGTATCAATCTGATTTTTCTTTTCTTCTTTCTTCTTCTTCTTCCTCTTCCTTCTTCTTCTTCTTCTTCTTCTTCTTCTTCTTCTTCTTCTTCTTCTTCTTCTTCTTCTTCTTCTCCTTCTTCTTCTTCCTTCTTCTTCTTCTTCTTCTTCTTCTTCTTCTTCTTCTTCTTCTTCTTCTTCTTCCTTCTTCTTCTTCTTCTTCTTCTTCTTCTTCTTCTTCTTCTTCTTCTTCTTCTTCTTCTTCTTCTTCTTTCTTCTTCTTCTTCTTCTTCTTCTTCTTCTTCTTCTTCTTCTTCTTCTTCTTCTTCTTCTTCTTCTTCTTCCTTCTTCTTTTCTTCTTTTTTCTTTTTCCTCTTCTTTTCTCTTCTTCTTCCTCTTCCTCCTCCTCCTCTTCTTCTTTGTCTTCTTCCTCTTCTTCTTCTTTTTCTTCTTCCTCTTCTTCTTCTTCTTCCAAATTTAATGATATAAAGTTCCCAGATCAGCAACTGCTATTGGAATGCAAGCAATGTCAGTTTCTCCTTTCTTCTTCTGTCTGCTTCTCCTGTTCCCATAAACTCAAAACTCCATTTTTAACATGGAATAAATGCCTTCTCTTTTGATTAAACTTTGAATGTTAATCAGTAAGTCTCTGGAGAGTGAAGTTGATATTACTGTCAACATTATGTAGCAACTGATCCAAAAGGACCTGGCCCACATTTCTTCTGATAACATAATCGATAGCAGGGAGAAGCCTACAGGTTTTTCCAAAGTCAGTTGTCCTGAGACCTGTTCTTCTGCAAGAAAGACCAGAATTTGGTTTGAATACTAATTGTGTGTGTGTGTGTGTGTGTGTGTGTGAGAGAGAGAGAGAGAGAGAGAGAGAGAGAGAGAGATTGTTACAGTCATATCTTTTAGCTTCATTTCCTTTACATGTGTCATGATTTTCATTTTATTCAGCTTATAAATTAATAGGCCATCTTCAGATGGATTTTGCTGCTATCTCCTCTTCCATCTCTGTCCTCATTCAAAACTAGAGACCATACAAGAAAACCATAGACTAAAACTCTTAAAACTATAAAAGCAAAAAATCTCTGCAAAATATTAGCAAACAACACAAAATAATATATGAAGTGAAAACAGCAGGACCTAGTGAGTTTTATTCTAGGAATGCAAGAAAGAATGCATGTGTGTATTTGGGTATAATTTATTCATCAGTCAATGGATGTAGTTTACCATATTAGACACTAACTAGCAAAAGCTATATGATCACAGCTTGATAGATGCAAAAAAATCATCAGACAAATCCATATAAATTCAAATAAAAACTCAGCAAATTAGGAGTAGAAGGGAAAATTTTTAACTTGACAAAGGGCATCTACAACAAATTTATAGCTAGCATTGTGCTTCATAGAGAGAGGCCAGAAGTCTTTCCACAGAAGATGGGGACAAGGCAAGGATCACCTCTATTGCTCTTAGTGAAACTGAGAAACAAAAAGAAGAAAAGCCATGTATAAAAGAAAGAAAACTATCTGTTTGAAGACAACATAATTATATAGAAAATCTTCAAGAATCTATAAAAGCTCTTGCGAACTAAAAATAAATGCAGCAAAATTGCAGAATATAAGAGGAATCTAAAACAGCCCATTATACTCCAGTAATGAGCAGTTACAGATTAGGAGGGCCAGATTTCTAATCATGGAAGAAAGGTACATGTATGGGTTAGTACAGGTGGGTACACAAGGTATGTATGTATATCCACACATACATTCTAACTCTGTGCACTGAGAGGTCCTAGAAGCAAACCTTCCTGAGCAAGGAGCAAGGAGCAAACTGAACTCCAGATTTTGGTTTCTAAGTGCCATTCTCTAATAAAAGGAAACAGGTGATCTTGGAAAAATGGCATTTCTATGGTTAAGGCAGTAAAACTACAAAGTGAGCTTGGGGCATCCTGTGGTACCAGATGTAAAAAAGTTATTTGGAGAAAAGTGAAGGGATGGAACATATCAAAATAATATGGGATTAAGCTAAGCATGGTGGTGCAGGCCTATAATCCCAGCACTCTGGGTAGCTGAGGCAAGAGAATCACAAGCTTGAGCACAGCTGGGCAACTTAGTGACTTAGCAAGATCTTGTTTCAAAATAAAAATTATTTAAAGGGGTTGGGGATGTAGCTCAGAGCAAAAGCTCTGGGCTCAATCCTCAGGAACACACATATGCGCAAAGAATATAGATCCAACCTGAAAAAGTTCCTAAAGGCCAACACTGGAAAATTTGAAAAGTAAAATAAATGAATAATATTGTTGGTTTATAACCCAAAGAATAATGTAAGTAGCCATGAATTCATACTAATATAAATACTGATTGAATAAATACATGGAAGGAAAGGGGTAATTCTTCCTCAGAGAAGAATTTAAATTAATAGATATAAAAGGATTGAGAGAATAAAAAAATTAACATTAGAATTGCACAATAATAATTGCAGTAGGCAAAATCCACTGAGGAATGTTAAAAATAGTGAGTAAAATTTTAAAGAGAAAGTGGAGACCTGCCCAGCCTCAAAGTATCTTCTCTGAAGTGTTTATTTATTACTCTGGTGATTTTAACATGTGCCTACAGATTCTTTTTGCATTACTTGCTCTAGGAATTGGAGTTTAATTGATCTCTCCTTGAGCATAGGCTGGATTTAGTGACTTGCTTGTAATGAAAAAGGGAAAATTAGTAACATTTCCTTGAAGAAACAGACACTTTCTTAATCAAGTGATCAAGCTTTACTTCACAAGCAGTAAGACATACGGATATTATACCCTGGAAATGTTGTAAGATGCACATCAGCTCTGGGATGTACCTCCCAAAAACCTATAACTCAATCTAATCCTGAGAAAACATCAGACACATTCAAATCAATGGATGGTCTACAGATTTTTTTGACCAGTAATTTTCAAACATGTCAAGGTCAATAAATACAAGAAAGAATGAAGGAGCTGTCACAGGCCAGAAGAGACTAAGTAGAGAGAACAACTAAATATAATATGGTACCTTGGATGAAATCCTGTAGTGGAAAGGCAGAGAAATCCCAATATAATCTGTAGTTTAATTAACAGCACATTGCTAATACTCATTTCTTAGTTTTAATACTTGTACTATTGTTAGCTAGTATGTTCGCTAGTTAGTAGTTAGCTATGAAGAAGTCTGGGTGAAGGGTAGTTGGGAACCTTATGGTCTTTATGACTTTCTTCAATTTTAAAATTATTTCAAAATAGAAATTAAAAAAGAATAGGAGGTTGTGTGATAGCACATGTCTCTAATCTCAGCATTCTGGGAAGCTGAAGCAGGAGGATTGAAAGTTCCAACTGGCTTGGGCAAATGGGCAACTTAAAAAGGCCTCGTCTCAGAATGGAATATAAAAGCCAGAGGACTGGGAATGTAGCTTAGTGTGGAGGCCCTCGGTTCAATCCACAGTACTGGGGAAGAAGAAAAAAAAAACGAAGAAGAAGAAGAGGGAGAAGAAGAAGGAGGAAGAGAAGGAGGAGGAGGAAGAAGAAGAGAAGGAGGAGAGAATAGGAAAGAGCAGAGAGCACTGGAGAAAGTAATCTAAATTCTCATTCAACATAGTAGGAAGACAGTCATTATTGTATAAAATTAATAAATCATAATACAGTATTTTAAGCATAATATTGCCCAGTACCCATGGGCAATAATTTGAAGAAATAGTTAAAAGAATTAAGAGTAATTGCTTGTGGGAAGCAGTTTATGATGAACAGCGGACACTGTGTTGCTGCTTTTTTATCGTGGACCTTTCTGCTTCAACATCTTTAAAGAAATATTTCATTTAGAGATAATTTCAGCCTTATCAAAAAAATTGTCGAAATGCTACAAAGACTTCTCTAAATATTAGCCTCCTACATGACAAGAGTACAATGATCTATAACCAGGGAATGAATATTGCCAGAACATCGCTAAACCAATTTACAGATTAATAGTTAATTACTATCAATTAATCATCAGATTTCTTCCCACTATGTCCTTATCTGGTCCAAGATTCAGTCTTCCACTTCACATTGTTTGTTGTTTTCTTTCCTTATCTAGTCCCATCTGGTAACAGTTCCTCCTGATCTTTGAATAGCACTGGCTGGCTTTTTTGTCAAACATTTCTGAGTTTGGATTTGTCTGTTTCGTGTCTTTCTTTTTTGCTGCTTTTAATTGATACATAGTAATTGTGTCTATCTATGGAGTAGGATGCAATGTTTTGATACATGAATACATGCTCTTAATTTAAATAAGCAAAATATATAATTAATTACAAGAATTGCCTCAATAGACATTACCTAGGTGATCCTTTCTGTTGTTCAATACACTCTGTCAGGAATTTATTTTTACATATTAAGCCTTCTCTAAGGTTCTTAATGAGGGCTCTGTTTCTTTCTGGCTCCATCTTTGTGGCAAGTGAAGCACAATCCTAATTTTTACCTCCTTTCTTGGGAGTCAGGCTGACAGCAGAGGAAAAGGTCTGACTCCCTCGGGTCTCAGGATGAGACCCACTGCAAAGGCAGGGCCTGGCTTGGGCCCGAGCCGAGGTGCCTCAGGGCTGTTGAAATGAGGGCAGCCGGCTTCAACCAAAGG
Source organism: Hydrochoerus hydrochaeris (assembly GCA_004027455.1). Classification (NCBI taxonomy): domain Eukaryota; kingdom Metazoa; phylum Chordata; class Mammalia; order Rodentia; family Hydrochaeridae; genus Hydrochoerus; species Hydrochoerus hydrochaeris. The sequence goes on from PVLA01000270.1 coordinate 363,577, forward strand.
ATTTGGCGGTCCCCCAAGGCGTCTCTTCTCCCCTCTGTGACTGAGCACTTAGGGGCCCGACCTCTTTAGGTCCCTGCCTGTCAAACACTTGCCTTTGGCCCAGTATCAGCCTTTCACTGCCTTGAAACAAAGAGAGTGAAGACCGTTGGTGTCTCCAAATGTGCTCTCTGCCTTTTGAAGCCTTGAACGACTCTGCACCAGCATAAATCAAAGGAGAGGGAGCTTATTCATTTAGCTTGTCAAAAAATCCCACTGTCATCATGTCACATACAGGAGTTTATTCTTTTAATAGCTTTATTCTTTTCCCGTTAAGAAAAGGAATTGTTCCAGGGCACTCATTCCATACTGTATATTAGCCATTTCATTCTTCACAGAGGGGGAAAATACCTTTCCACACATGATTAATACCGCCGTTGTATTCCAGAAGAGCCGACCATGTGCTGGCCATGGGCCATCCATCAGCGATTTAACATCTGTAACCTCGTCACAGCGAGTCACTGTGAACATCATGAACAAATCATGGCTTGGGCCGTGGTCAGAGCAGTTTATGGACTGTGTGTGCAGAACACAGGTCCTCGGCAGGGATTTGAAGACGGAGATGATCTAAGGCAAGAAAAGGCACATCTGAAAAGAGGACCTGTAGTTTTTTGTCTTTAAAACATTCCTATCAGTTTTTTGCCAATAGGAGTTCAAAGCCCTGCCCTGTCCTCCATAAACGGGGATTTCGGGAGGGGAAGAATGGGGCTTCTCTGGTTAGAGAAGAACCAAGCAGAATCAGAACACAGGCATGAGTACTTCACACTTCGGGGCCTAAATTGGGAATGTGCAGAATCCTCAGGATGCTTCTCAAGCTAAACACTTCCCATCAGATGCGCAGTCTGTCCTGGAGTCAGCTGGACTGAACTCCAGCCCCAGTTCTGCGACGTTGCAGTTGTTTTGAGATGGGCCACTTCCCCTCCGTGACCTCCTGTTTTCTCTGGGATAATAATGACCGCCTCACACAGTTATAGTGAGGCTCCTTGAAGCAGTGCTGGCAAATGTGCTGTGCCTGACACATAGTAGGTGCTGCTGGAATGTGTGTTTCTGCACTTTGCTTTCCCTTTCCCCTCCAAAGAGGACAAGATGTCTCGGTGAAGATTAACCGATCAAGACAACTTTTCTAGAAGTTTAGTTGAAGGGCAGATTCTTTTAGGGGAACACGGATAGCTTTATAAATTGCCTTCAAAAGTAGCTCCAAATCCTTCAGTCAGTTTTAAAGGAACTGTTTACCGCTGCATATGGCAGTCATTATTTGGAATAATAAACCCTCTGAGAATCTGAACATCCATGGGCCAACAGATGGGTCAACCTGCTTCGCAATTTAACAAAGTAATTTATTTCAATCACCGGGACAGGGCATGTGAAGATTACTAATTCAGTTCACAAGCAAAAGCAGCAAACACCACTTCGTTGCTGAATTGTGCAGCCATTATGGAAATGCACACCTGTTCAATTGGTTTTGGGACAGTCTTCATTTCGATTAGTGTTTCCTTTTCTTCGAAGGTATGGATTAAATTGCCACAGATTCTTCTGCTGAAACTCACATGCTAATTGGTGTCAGGGTGAGATAAAGATCTCAGTGAAAATTTATACCATAGCATAAGTAAAATTAAGGTCATCAAAGTCAACTCTGAGAAGTAAAACAGGTGTGTCAAAAGAATATTCTTATCATAATTGGGCAATGTGTTTTTCTTTCTTCTTGAAGCATTCTGCCGAGGGTTTAATGGAGGAAGGAAAGAAAAAAACACCTTCAGGATCGCTTTATCTTCACTTCAAATCTGCTTAAATCTTCCACATCTTGACTTCATCTCTCTGCATGAGTACTTACTTAGGTTCCAAAGGCAGAGAGGAGTTGTAAAGGTGGTTGAGAGTTTCTCTGGAGAAGACTCTCCCTAGCGGTGCAAAAGGGGAATCCAAGGTACTTAAAAGATGAAGGTTGACATTCCCTTTGATATTTGCCATCTCTGTACCCTACACTGCAATGCCAAATTGGACAGAACTTACTTGGTAATGTAGGGGAATCTTTACACAAAAGACAGTGCCTGGATTGCATTTGAGAACTGCCATATTGTAGGCATCATCGCTAGTGCTAGAAGGCTTCCTTTGTTGCCTTTTTGAAAGAAAGATAATTTTATTTCTTCCATAAAGTTTTTATCTTCTTTAATGTTTAAAGTTATAACCTCAGTATGCATGAGTTTTTTTTCTTACTATACTTGCCAAAATATTTTCGAGTTGCTGTTTCTTTGGCAGAGTCAGACTAGCTATTGGGATTTTGACTAAGCAGGACACATTCTGGCCCTCAGGTAGGCAGGCAGCTGAGTAGGTAGGAAAGTGATAAATGATGGAAGCATTTCATTATTTAATGGAAAGCTTGCTACAGTTGAAGATAGGTGCAGGTTATGAGTGAAACCCAACCAGACTTCTCAGATGATATTTCTATTTTTTAAAAGTTGCCATGCATATTGGAAGAATAAATAAATATCATAGTAGGGATGCAAAAATATGGTACATTTCTAAGGTTTGTAATTCCAATACTATATGAATTCAGTGTGTATATATACTCACTTTCTTAGTTTGTTGGTGTTGCTATGACAAAATACCTGAGACTGGGTAATTGATAAAGAATGAAAATTTGTTTCTCACAGATTTGAAAGATGTGAAGATGGAGATCATATCATTAGTAGGCATGGTGTATGGAAAACTCAGTCTCACTTTAAGATGGTACCTTGTTGCTGTATCCCCTGTAAGCGATGAATGCTGTGTCCTTACATGGTGGGAAAACAGAAAGGCAAAGAAAGCATAAGCTGGTTCCCACTAGCCCTTTGACAAGGCATTTAACCATTCTCAAGAGCAAAGTTCTCATGACTTAATACTTCCCCAAAGTTCCATTCTTAATACCACCTCAAGAGAGATTCACTTTGAACACATGAGTTTTGTGGGGCATCCAGACCATTGCATTTATTTAGAGGCAATTTAAGAGTCCCTGTTTGAATAGTTTCAAGATTACAATGCCTGGACTAAGTGGCCCTCCTCCCTGCTGTCCTGCCTCCGCCTGACAGCCTTGCAGTCTCAGCTTCCTGTCAGCCCCGCAAGGCTATGTCCACTTTCCCAGTTCCCTGTCCTACCTCTCCCAAAGCTCAGTGTCTCAAAACCATTTACTTTCCCCCTAATCATCCCTCCTGCTCTTTTTCTCCAAATTCCTTTTCCTGTGCATGGTAGCATCATATTTTCATTGACCTTGTACTTCTCTCTCTCTCTCTGGTTCTGTCGCTGGATGGAGTTTGAGGATATCTCCCCAAAGAGAATATTGGGACCTCAGTTGGACCCTCTCCGCACAGTAGGTTCACTGACTTTCATTACAGAAAAGCATTTCAGGGAAGCAGATGTAGATTATTCAGCAGAATCAAAGAAACTCACACCCAGGATGGGATGTGGGTGCTTGTGGAGTAAGGAACATTACGATCTTGAGCTGGAGGTATTTGTGTGGTCTTCAGGGTGTCCCTAAGAATCTATGCCGCATATTCCAGGTTACCATCAGTGGATCAGATTAAAATGCAAACCATCTGCGCGTGTTTAAAGTTTAGAGACAGCAACCATTTAATAGTGCTTTCTTTGAGGGTAGAGGTATGTAAATTTGTGAATCTATACTATTGGAAGAAAACAGTGATCCTAATTTAGAGAAGGAAGACACAGCCCCTATTTACAAGCATAGTGTATGTTTTAAGGCTCTTACCAATTAAGAGGTGAGTAACCTGGAAGGTGGAAGAAAGGCACGGTGATTTTGGGTACCTTTGATTGTGTCTCGAAGATGTAGTTTTCTTAAAAGCACAGTTTTTAGACTATAGTTTTCCTTGTATCTTTTCTACTTATCTTTATTTCTCCCATCATGCCTAGTTTCTTAAATCTGGTTGGTTGTTAAAAGCTATAGGTTTCCCCTCTGACCCCTGCCAGGCAATTCTCCTGCCCCAGCCCTCCTCACTTTGTTTCTCCTAAGCGGGGCTCAGCTGTTGGCCTGGGTGGTCATCATACCTCCCAAGAGGTCCTTCTACTTCTTCCCTCCACCAACACATTCCATCCTCTACCTGCTTGGGAGTGCCTCTCTGTACCAAGACCTCCCAGCTCTCCATGGCTCACAGATCATGAGAATCAAAATCCTTTCTAAAATCCGCAACTCCCCTTTCCATGCCTGTCTCTAGCCCTCTCTTCACATGCTTTAGGCATATGAAGAACCATAATACTAATTATTCCCAAGGCAGATCTTTATTTTTCCCTTCCAAACATTTGCACAGGATGCCTCTCTGTCACCTCTGAGATTCCTGCTTGCTGCCACTCTGCCCTTCTTTTACACCCCACTTGAAATGCTTCAAAAAATATTTCCCCTTCCTCACTTCCCTTGAACTAGATGTGCGATTCTTTCTCTTTTAGGCACTAGTAGCTTTGGTTCTTTTGATGTCTGTGGAGTTTATCTTTTTCTAACTTGCATTCAACACAAATGTATTCTACAGATATTTAGCAAGTACCTGTTAGGAGGTGGACACTGTGACATGTGCTAGGAATGAACAAGGAATACAGGGTCTCTTTCTTCATGTAATTTGAATATAGGGTCTCTTTCTTCATTAATTTGTAGTCTAACAGAGGAGGCTGATATGTAGACAGACCATTGTCATCAGGAGGTTAAGTAGGGTGGCATCTGATGGTAACAGAGAAGAGCCATTCATGTTAGTTGGAGCAAAAGGAGTATAGAGTGGGAACAAAATAATGCACACAGGATCTCAGTGTGTGTGTTTTAATTTCTTCTAGGTGGACCTGTGCTTGAGAGAAAATGGCTTTTATCACTGCATCATCTTAAAGTCTAAATATTGTACCTGCACATCAGCATTTAAGCAAGTGTGCAAAGATGTTTTTATAAACAGCTCTTGAGTCATAAAGTTGCATGAAGCTCCATGGAGAAGAAATAAATCTTTTGGGGAAAAAAATAAAAAGAAATGAAATACAAAAAGGAGTCTGCACTTCAAAGCTTGCATTATTTTCCAGAGTTTGAACTGATTACTTTGCTGTTTTCATCATCAGTGCCATTTCATAACCTTCATAAGGCTTAGGAGCTGAGATCAAGAAGTGTGCCTAAGTCAAATGGTTTTTTGTACTTGTCTCTCACTTCAGAAATATCTTAATACCTGTAGTAGGGGACTTTACTAGAGCTCCTGAGAGGTTATGGATAAGTTGTTTTGATTAAGAGTACTGTGCATGTTGAAACAGAGGGGAAAGTTTACTACTGTAAAAGGCTGGCCAGGATCTAAGGAGTGGTTAACTATTTGTTACACTTCTTTCTTTTTCCTTCCTGGGATGACTATTCTGCAGTCACTGCCTCCCTTTTTGCTGTTTCTTTGGTCATGTGATTGAGTACTAGGCAATGAGATGTGAGCCTCAGAATGGGCACCACCCCCAGGCTCCACATTTTCTCCTTGCTGCCCAGAGCCTTTTTAAATGTGGCAGACACACAAGATGCCAACAGGCAGGGTTTTCACACCTCCATGTGGAAGTTGTATATTGGTTTGGTGCACCCACACTGGACGCTTAGGTGAGCAAGAAAAAATAATCTTCCCTTATGCTAAGCCACTGAGATTGGGGGTTTAATTGTTAGAGCAGCTGGTGGAAGCCCAACTAATATAGTGTACTTTATACAGCTCTCAGAAGCCCGAGGACAAAAAGACAAAACACCCCCAATGGGTTCTCTGTGAAACCAGGCTTGCCTTGCGGTGGATGTATGGCTTTGTTTCTCTGAGTGCCCTCAGTGGGCCTTTGGAGCACATTTAGGTTGGCTCAATAGCACATCTGAAGTTGTTCTGTGTTGAATTAAAAACCTGAAGTTTGAATGTGGATGCAAATTCTTCATAGCTTTAGCGACTGAAAAAAAATTCCAGATGTTTCACAAAAGCACTAAAATACTGTACATTGTTTTCTTTTTCAATGGGAAATTATTCACGGAGCAATAAAAAGTTGTTTTTTCAGTAAACAGATTATGTTTCAGTCTGTGGTGTGAACACTTAAATGGAACGATGCAATATGCCACTTTTTAAAAGAGGGTTTTAAACATGTCAGTACAAACCTTTCAATCCTCTATCCCATAAATTCAACTTTTTAAAATGAAATCAACCTGAGCCCTGTGAAAGCTCATACTACTCTATCAAAACCAGTGAATTTGCCTGTTTATTGCCACCTACGGAATGTGGCAAAGAAACATTCTTTTCACATGGGACAATTTCTTCAACTTTACACCAAGTGAAATTTAATTGCTTTTCACTTCCTGGAATCATTAGGCATTAGTTCTACTGGAGGTGGAATGAAAAAGAAGCTGAAAAATAAGTCTGTTTAATACATTTCACCTAGGAATTAGATCCTTCTTCTCTCTGCTAGCAGTTATGGAGCAAGTCACAGCCTGAGAACTCACTGTCGAAATCAACATAGGCAAAATGATTCTAAGGGCAAGTCTTCATGTTTCAACCAATACCGTCAGATAAGCAATTGGAATGTCTGTTCTTCCAGCTTAACTGCGGGAAATATTTTTGTCTCAGCAAAACACAGAGTAAGCGAATGAAATACCAGATAAACAAAAAGAAGTCTGGGAAATTCTTTTTCAGGCTATCGCTAAAACAAAATATAGGAACACCAGAACTGCACAAGACAATATCTCAGTACAAACAATTTTATTTCTGTTACAACACTGGGATGTGATCTACCATTTTTCAGAAGAATGTATGGATCCTTATATTTAGTTCGAAATCACAAGTTAAAGTTTCTGATGGGGCACTAGTATGAAGATTATGGTGATTACTTGACAGACAAGATGAAAAGGGGCAAAAATAAAGACAGTTGTTAACATCATTGCCAGAAATGAAGGAGTCAATCTCTGGGTATAAAATAGAAGACGGAAGGAAGATGGAAGCTGGTGGGAGCACTGCTCTGGACCCACGTGACACCAGAAGTGTCCTTCTCCGCTTCTTGGGCTTCTCACCCCAGGATAATCTGTGAAGTGCTCATTGTAATGACTGGCAGGACACAAGTTAAATGCTGTCTGGGACCTGACGACCGCCATATAGTATCACTGTCTGGGGACACCAAGGATGAATATGAAAATGAAAAATACACAAAGGGAGGACCTAGTGAGACTTTTTCTTTGGGTAGATGTGAAATAAGAGGGATGATTAAGGTAGAGCAGTAGTTTCTTTTTAGCCAGAAACTTCCATTTGTGCACACATTGATTTCCCAGTTCAATGGACGTGGACTCTGAGCACCCTATAAATCTTAGCCTTTCTTTCAGAACACACATTATATACTGTGTTTGTATCTCCTGATTGAGGGTTTTAAAATCTAGATAATTTGGATGCTGAAAACCCGCCTTGATTAGTCTCTACATTTCACAATGTTTGGTTGCCTAGGCTTTCAGTTTACTCTGAAGTATCTTTTTCAAAGTATGACTATAAGACATATTTAATGACTTATTTATTAGGTCTATCTAAAATATTTAAGTCACTTCCTCTTGAACTGGTCACACAACTGTTAAGTTTGAAGTGATCAACCAATTAAAATAGATAAAAAAGGATGTGGTCTTTTTATACAATGGAGTACTACTCAGCCACAAAGAAGGATAAACTTGAGACATTTATAGGTAAATGGATGCAACTTGAGACCATACTCTTAAGTGAAATAAATCAGATTCACATGTGTAAATATCATATTGTCTCCCTGGTATGAGAAAGAGTAAACATGGGCCTAAATGTACAATAGGTGTTGTGAAATGGAAAGAAATTGTTCAAAAGGAAAGAGGAACTAGGGTTAGGGAAGGTGGAAAGGAAGGAAGGGAAGAGGAAACAAACAAAAATCCACTAAAAAACAAGATACATGATAGTTGCATTACTAGTTTCTCTTGGTTTATTGAAAACAAAGATTTGTGCTAATATAGTATGGAGAATTTTTTATACCCATATCTTGTACTCTGAGTAACTATTTTGAAGATAATAATATGCAGGGTACTAACTATTGTTATTCTCCTATTATTTTGCTACGAAATTTAGCTTTATTTTTTCCACAAAACAAAAAAAAGCCATTGTCAGATTAAAACAAAAACAAAAAACAACACACCTCAGTTCCTTTGCCTTCTCTTTCCTATATCCAAACAACTATGAAGTTTTTTCTCTCTGAAATACTCCTTGATATGTATTTGAATGAAACGCATCTGAATGTAAAGCCTAGTGAAGAGGGCTTTGCCTTCTGAGGAATCCGCTCACAGTGAAAGAATGGTTTCAAAGGACCTGTAAGTAGGTTCTCTTCTAGGCTTTGAGGAAGTTATACTAACCAAACAGACCTACTTTTTTGCATTTATGAAGCTTAGTGAGGAAATAGATATCAAAAAACGAGACTCCTTTAGTAGCTGCTTATCATTTGTATGCTCAGTGTGACAGAGAAAGCCTGTAGAGTCTGTGAGCTTGCTCACTGGGTGAGATGCCTTTGAGGAAGTGACTCTTGTGTTGAGACCAAGGGGCTGAGTAGGGTTGAGCCATAAAGAACAGATATGAAGAGGATTTGGGGCAAAGCCTTAGTTCCATGTGGTTTAGAGATGGGTAGGGTGTGGGAGAAGAGGCTGGCGCAGGTGTTTTTGGGGAGTAGGGAGGGCCTGGTCGGGCTGAAACAGGTGATGGGAGGACAGGGAGATAGAGTAGAGTAGTGGGAAGCTATTATCCATCTAAGGGGGCAAGTTTGGGATGGGCTTTGCCTGAATAAATGCTGCTTATGGATTGTAACCGGCCCATCCTTGTTGGAATGGGGGTGGAGAGTAGTAAGATGGTTTGAAAGCATTTCTTTAGTCTGAATCTGATTTCTTCTTAAGTCTACAAACAGAGCCTTGTGGACCATGGTGGGAATTTATGTCTGAAAGCAGTGGAAGCTACTGGTAAACTAGCGGCATGACTTATGTTTATCAAGTGTCTCCAGCTTCTAATGTGGAGGACTGAGATGAGGTTTGGCAAACAGCATTGAAATGTCTGAGTGTATTTTCAATAAGCCATGACAATTAATTCTTACGTTTAAAAGAGGCAGGCGCTGGCTAAAAAGCCGAATACATTTGATCTCCTAGTTCTTCAATCTAATAGCATGTAACTATGTTAAAAGCGAATCTAATTAGGTCTTAGTCTCTGCCTTGTGGCTGTTTTGAACCGGTTAATTTCTCCAGTAATCCTACTCCTAAAAGAGTTATGCTCTCAGAACAAACTCATGGTAGGAGGAGCAGAAGCCATTGCTGACATGGGAGTCTTTGATAAGGAGGAACAGTAGGCAAACATGAATTTTCCTAGATTAAAAACAAATGTGTAATGGAAGTTGAAATACAAAGAATTTCACCATTTATCTTCTTGACTAAAGGGAGAAAAAGCATCATGCACATTGTAGATCATTTCGGTTTTAGGCTGATGATTTGAAACATTTTTATAATAATTCAGTGGCTCTTTCTGAATATCCAGATGTTAATAATGGTTCCCCGGTATGTGATTAGGAATGAATCTGCCAAGGAAAAATGAGGCCTTTTCTCTTGGGGGAAGTTGAGTTACTTCTGTTATTTTCCCAGGCTTCCTGGGGAAGTCTATCAACATATGAATAAATGATGGGAACTAGAGTCTGACTGGTCACCATGGAATTATTGGCCTTGTTTTCTGAGTTTGACCTTTATTATTTACACACTCAGCTTGAAATATGGCAAATGTAGTGACTTCTCAGCTATTTTGTACCTTGAAATCTAACAATCCTCAAAGCTGTTGAGAGTGGAGATGCTGTGCTGATTTCAGAAAAGTTTCTGCTGTCATTGGTCACGAGGGCCATGGTTTTGGCACAAATTGAAATATATATTATATATATATAGCAACTGGGGTTTTCCTGCTCTTCATTAAGCTTTTCATGGGAGAAAAAAAATCATTCTTTAAAAAAAACTTTAAAAACCAAAAACTTCTCTTACAGATGGCTAGTAACTAGCTTGAATAATTTTTGTTTTATTGTCTTTTGCCTGATATGCACCTGTTTTAATTTTCTCTTTAGAATTAAAGGTACTACGTTATAGTGAATTATGTCTAAAATCTTTTCAGAATAAATATGTTCAAGGCCGAGTGTGGTGGTGAACACCTGTAATCCCAGCACATTGGAGGCTGAGGCTGGAGGATCACTGTGAGTTCAAGACCAGCCTGGGTTACATAAGCAAGTTCAAGGCCTCTCTGCACTACATAGTGACACTGTCGCAAAAAAAAAAACCAAAAAAAAAAAAACCCCAAAAATAAATAAATAAATAAATATGTGATAGCATTCTGATATTTTAGTTGTTCATGTAAAAAAATAATCTTTGCATTTTTCATGTTTATTTTACAGCTTATTCATTTCTGGTGTTATATCTAAAAAATGTATACCCACAATGATTGCTTTCTATACCTTGCTATTTAGTCAGTCCACATACACATTGATTATGACTTTAGTGGCTGATTGTTAAATTTGCTCTTCTCTTGACAAAGTGGAAATGTAATCATGTGAGAAATAAAGTCATTATTCTTTTAGTAGCATTTGTCAAACATTTCATATGTGTAGCATTTTGCAAGGGAGCTGAAGATAATGGTAACATGAACAGCAATAGCACTGAGTGCTGACATTTGTCACATACAATGGGTCAGGCATTGAGGTAAGCAGATCTCATATTTTGGCTTTTTTCTTCCCCAAGGATTATTTTGTGGCAGGTACTATCATTATTCCCACTCTGAAATGAGAACTTGAGGCTAACTAACATTTAGTAACTTATCCAACAAAATATAACTAATGAAAAGTCAAAATATAACTAGTAAAATCTATTCCAAGGCCATCTTGTCAGCAGGAACTCTAACTCTAGCGCTTTCTAGGCAAGGTTTAGAGCACTGCTAGAGGACCCATAAGACCAGCCTTCTGGATCTGTGGTTCTGCTTTCCACCCATTCTCGATTGAAAAGAAGTAAATAATAAAAAAGGTGCAAGTACAGAGCATGTGCATGTCTTAGAATCAATTTCCCATGACTATCCAGAAATAGTTGTATTTTCTATTAACACTAAAATGCTATTTGTTTCCTTCACTGTGCTGACATTTGCACTGATGGTGCAAAAGTAGTAATGAATAAAACTGCTAGATGCTAAGCAGGAAATGAAGCACTGGTGTCAAACTATAGTCATAGCCCTAGTATTTCTTATGGCCACATATTTGTGCAGGGAAAATAAAAAGCCAGTATCATTTAACAACATCTTTGATGAAGAAGTAAAAATTACTAATTCCACTAAACCCTGATCCTTCAGAGGACATATTTTCAGTACTCTGTGTGACACAGTGGTACCTGTGTATATAGTTCTCTTCCTGCACACTGACACAAGCCAGGTGTCTTCAGGAAAGGAAATTATTGGATGGATGAATTCTGAACTAAATAGTCACATCTTTCATGGTGCCCTGGTTTTTACCTGAAAGAAGAGCAGGCAAACTATAGATGGTTAGATCTAGAAGATTTAGCAGCTCTTTTTACAAGGATAAACAAAGTGATTTTATTGTGTCAAGGAAATCACAAATAGTATTTATGGACAATAATAAAATTTGAGCTTTCAAGAGAAAACAGGAATTTCTGGCAACTTGTATTATCATTATGAGTTCAAAACGCTTTAGACTTTTCTGATGAGATCAGAGGTGATGCTAACACATACAATTCTGTGACTCAGTGAAACAGAATGAGCCAAAATTTGGAAGATCATATAAGATAGCAAGCCAATATTTCCCTAATGAAGGCTCTTGGTGTTCAAAATCACACATGGGTAAAAGATCCAAAGTAAAAGGTGAACAGTGGATTTTAATGTAACAGAGTCAGATTTCGCATTTTAAGTAAGCTTTAGCAAGTTTCTCGAGCTGGGGATGTAGCTCAGTGCTTGTCTAGAGTATGCAAGTCTGTGAATTTGATCATTAACATAAAAAAAATCCATATAGGCTGGAGCATGGCTCAGCAGCACAAGTGCCTGCCTGGCAAGAGTGAGGTTGTGTGTTCAACCTCCCATACCAAAAAAACCACTTCTTGGATTTTGATACAGTACCAAAGAAGAATGTCCACAACTACCATTAAAATTCTCTTCTCTTTTCTAAGTGTCTAACTGTGGTTAGAAAAAAAATACTCATGAATCTAGAAGTTCTTCATATAATTTAATCAAAATAATGCACTGCCCCTCGGATTAGTAGTGCATGATGAGACAGGAGGATCAAAAATTTGGATCCTGCTTAGGCAACTCAGCGAGACCCTGTCTCAAGGTAAAAAAAATTAAAAAAGGACTTGGGATGTAATGGTAGAGTGCCCTGCAGTTCAGCTTCCAGAACAGCACAAACAGCAATGAAAGCTTAATACATTGTAACACATTGAATAGAGGAGTGAATGTAAGAATCCAGTTGTGCGCCATTAAGCTGGACATTTACAGGATCTGCTAAACTGTAAAACCACACCACTCTTTTTTATTAAATTGAAAAAGTTTAAACTCTTGATTGGAGGTAAAATACAGATAACATAAAATTTACCATCTTAAGCATTTTTATGTATATAGTTCAGTAGTGTTAAGCACATCCACAACATTGCACAACCTGTCTCTGGAACTCTTTCATAGGCAAAACTAAAACTCTACATCCCCTAAACAACTCTGTCCTTTTGCCCTCCAGACCCTAGCAACCACCATTCTACTTCCTGTCCCTAAGAGTTTGACTGTTCTAAATACGTCCAGTATGGTGTAGATGGAATCATATTGTATTTGTCTGATTTATTTTACTCAGTAAACTGTTTGGATAGTTTGAGAACTATACTTTTTATAAAAGTGCTATTTATGCTACCATTCAGTGTGTTTGGTATTGTAAAAGCAATAAATAAAGTCATCCTGAATTTTAAATTCTAAAACAATAAATGTTAATGGATATAATATAGATAGCTCTCTGGGGTTCTCAGTTTTTGAGTGTAAAAGGGAGCTTTGACACCACAAATTTTGAGAGTTACTATTCTAGATACATTCTGTCACCAAATGCTTATAAACCACTCGGCTCAGATGTTCCACAGCTAACAAGTGTCAGAACCCAGATGCCACCTCCTCTGGAAGCTTCTCCAACAGAAAATAAGTGCTTCTCTTTCTGCTCCCCAACTTCCTTATCACTCTCCATATTGTTACTAGTTACATTACTATAATTATTAATTTTAATATTTGTGCTCTCTCAAGGTGTGGCAAGTACTGTGTAATAGTCTTAGTATTTATAGGAAGGATCATAACTGAATATTTGGTAAGTGGATGAATGCTGAAATCCAAATTGTAGCTAGTAGTAATCATAGATCAATTTCTTGCATAAGTATACAATGTGCAATTTTGAGGAGTTATGGAATGAATATTGTAAATAACTCTGAGATAGTTTAATGTGTTTGAGTAGAACTGTAACTCAATGTTGGCCTCACTTTACCAGTTTTGCTGTCTAGTCTGAACATAAAGTAAGTTGTTAGGTAAATGATATCATAGTAGTACATAGCAAGGGCAATAAATTGTGAAGCTGGAGCTCCAGATATGGAAAGTGTTATCTCAGTCCCAAGTTGCATTTCCTTTGACAAATGAGTTTTTTGCTGTCCTCCTTTTGGATATCTGTTGATAAGAGAAATCTATTGGTTTAGGTTCCTTGAAATTTTGTTAGTATGTGCACACAGGAATTAATACAGAATACAAGAGTTTTGCAATATGGGACTTGAAAGCCAGTATCCTAATAATTATTTTTAAAACCTAGTCTCTTCTGGACAATGACTTTGGTTTGCCTCGTTACAAACATACTTCATTGTTTTCCTACTAATTGAATGTTTTTGGTTGCTCTAAAGATGTGAAAACATGGAAGATATTTTTGAATTTGATGAAAAACTTACAAATAGAAAAAAATACCTTATGAAATGTCATTATAAACCCTTATTTTCTATTTTATTAGTAACAACAAAAAATCAGTGCTGTACACATTATTTTTTGAGTATGATTTAGAAATTTATTGATCTGGGCTATTGCTGGCCTGAAATTATGAATGTTTAGGTTTAAAATCAGGGAGAAATTCACATGATGTTATATTCTATTAGGAGAGTGTTTGAGAAATGTGTGTTTTGGTCAGTGTCAGTGGAGTAAACCTTTTGATCTGCTGCATGGTTCGTTTTGACTTAACCTCCACACCTGTGTAGATCACATCAGTGCAAATGGCTAAGCCTTGATCTTTCTACTGAGCGATGGGACAGGCTGACTCTTGTCGCCTTCAGACTAGATGCACCGTCTTTCTCCACTTCTGCAGTTGGAAGTTTGGGGATGGAGGAAGCAGGGTCAACCATGTATTCTTCCAGGGCCCAGAACCTTTTGGAAGTGACGTGGCCTGATCTTTTATCTAATGCTGTTTAATTTTGAAAATTAAAGAGTGTCTGAATTTAGAGAATCAAAGAGAAAACTATTTAACATACTCCTTCCACAGTTGAAGAAACAGACCTAGAGAGGTGAGGGGACTTGCTCTAGTCAGCAGTGAATTGCTGACAGAGCTGGGGCCCAAACCCACGTCTCTCACCAATGTTCTTTCAACATCAATTGATAGAAAACATTTGTGCGACTTCTCTGAATGCAGTTCTGGAGTATGTAAGAAATGGGATCAACCCTACTCCTACTCTGTCATCTCTGTCTCTATCATTCTCTCTCTCTCTCTCTCTCTCTCTCTCTCTCTCTCTCTCTCTCTCCCCAGATCTCAAGCTTTAATAGTCAGCAATTATGTAGTTTTGCTCGGGTTCCTTAGAGAGCAATGGTTTGGAAGGTAATCAGCTCCACAGAGACAGCAGTACTGTGCTGGTGGTGTGCGGGTTCTAGGATGCATGTGGAAACCCTTTGCAAGGTGTAAAACATTGCACTAGTGTAACATAATGATAGGAATAGAAGGTTTTAAAGTGAGGCTCTGAAATGCTTGTTCACACAGTTTTGTGTACAGGTACAAGAAATCTCATGAGGTCGTGAATCCTGCTGTCTGTTTTCATTTGCATAATTCATAACTTTGTAAGGTGATATTGTCATAACCAAACAGCCTCTCCCTTTTCCTCCTCATCCCTGGCAGGCTTTTAAGCCAAATTCTCAATTTCAGACCTTGCTGGGAGTCCCTTTGGACCTTTGGTTTGTTATTTCAAGACTAGGATAAAAAGAGTTTAAGGTATGGACACATTTAATAAAAATATACTTTCGCTTCGAGCCTTTTCTTTCATTCTGTGTTATTTGGCAGGCTTGTTATGCTTGCTGGAGCTGTGTGCTGGGTTTAGGAGATTGACTGGGTTTTGATCCCTGCTCTGCTCTCTGTCCCTTTGGATTTGGTACTTAGCCACTGCATAAAGTAAGGCTGGCTCAGATGATCACTAAAGGCCCTATCTTAGTCAGTTCGGTCTGGCCTAACAAAAACACCATAGACTGGGTGACTTAAACTATAGAAATTTATTTTCTCACAGCTTTGGAGGCTAGAAATTCTGAGATGAGGATGCCACAATGGTTGGGTTCTAGTGAAGGCTGTCTTTCTAGCTTGTGGTCATATTCTCATGAAGATGGAAGATCACAGAGAGACAGACAGACAGACAGAGACAGAGAGAAACAGTGACAGAGAGACAGAGAGGAGACAGAGAGAGGCAGACAGACACTGACTCTTTTCCTAAGGACACTAATCCCCATTCAGAGAGTCTCAGTTTCACAAACTCACCTATATCTAATTATCTTCTAAAGGTCTCTTCTCCAAGTGTCACCTTGGGGGTCAGGGCTTCAATACATGAATTTGTTGGAGATATTTTGAATGCTGTGAATCTATATTATGTGTGAGGTATGATGTACAGTGCCACAAGAAATCTAAATATTTATGGTATAGAAAATCCAATATGGAAACTACTTCTCAGGCACACAGCCTGTTTAGAAATGAAACCATTCACAAAGCAGCATAAGGAGAATCATGAGAAGGAAATAGAAACAAGGGCCTATGGAAGCACGAAAGAAAGAACTCTTCCAGCTTCAAGCATCAGGAAGAGTTGGTGTTGAGCTGGAATCTGGAAAATAGCAAGATGTTAATAAATGATTGGGAGTATGGGGTGGGTGCCAAGCAATAAGAAAAAAAGATGGAAAAGTATTTTTTTTTTTTAGAACAGATGAATCACCCTACTTGCTTTGAATTTTGTTTTGGATAATCCTGGAAATATTAGTTCAGTCCAGACAGCTCTAAAAGCCAAGGTAAGAATTTTCAACTGTGTGTGATGCCTTGGAGAATGTTTTGGGGAATTAGTAAACAAAGTGGGATTTTGGGGAAATTGACTCAACTCCAGAAGGGAGAATTGCCCAGGGCAGAGAGAATACAAATGGAGGGGCTAATCTGGAGGCTAGCATTGTGGTCTTGAGTGACTTCTAAATTTATGTTAAACATCTGGAATATCTATCAAAAAAGAAAGAAGAAAGAGCTTTGGGTTTATTCACCACTGGATCCCCACAACCACCCTTCTGGTTTTGCCTTCTGCTTTGGGTAATCAGATTTATTTCTCATTGTCAAACATTGCATTCCCTTTGCAGAATAGACATACACTCGGTACGTCCTGAGAGGATTCTGTGGCCAAGACAAGATGTCATTTCTAGGAGCAAGTTGGTTTTTCACTGTCCCTACAAACCTCCTCTTTGGAAAATGTGGGTCTGGACCTGGTGGACAGGAGACAGGAAAGCAGCACATGCTCTGCAAGGAGGCTGCTGCCCTCAGTATGAGACCTCACTTTAGTTTTCAGTGACCCAGACTCCTGCGAGTTCAAGCAGCCCTCCCTTTGCTTTTGCACCCAGAATTCCTCGAGCATCTCCTGCCTGGGGTTGCAAGGAGACCACTTTGATATGAACTGTCAGAGTTTGCTGCCTCAGTGCACCAGACTTTTTGACTGAAGGTATCCCCAAAAGTTCATGTGCTGGAAACTTAACTCCCAGTATAAAGTGTCGAGGGACAGGCCCTTTAAGAACTATTTAACTAAAGAAGGTTCTGCTCTCATGAATGAATTGATGCTGTTTTCCTTAGTTACCAGTTATGTTCAGATCAGTCTGCCCCCTCCTCTTTTTCATCTCTCTGTCTTGTATGTGTATGTGTGTGCTCTTGCCCTCCTGCCTTCTGCCATGGGATGATAAAGCAAGCAGGTCTCTTGCCAGATGCAGGCTCTCTGACCTTGACCTTCCCAGAACTATATGAGATAAATCTCTGTTCTGTAGGAATTACTCAACCCCAGGTGTTTTGTTCTAGCAGCACAAAACAGATGAAGACATCATGGCACTAGGCTTCTATCCTTCCATTCACTTCTGATTTTAATCTAGGGGTCTTCTTGACATGCGCTCAGACATAATTCTTGAAGATTATTTTCTCAGGGCTTTGTTGGTGTCCAGTGCCTGCAAGGTCACTTGAAATGTGGATTCCTGGAGATTTTAATGCCCTCTTCCTTCAGACTGTCCAACATACTCATTGTCAGAGTGATGCTGAAAGGTCCAAGGCTTCTTCAGCAGTCATTGTGCAAGAGCCACTTCCAGCCCATGAATTTTGGATTCTCATTTTGGGAATGCTTAATTAGTGAAAAATATTCCAAAATTTAAAAAATAAGAAAAAACCAGCCCCCACACCAAAGAAAAGAAAAATCCCTAAAACCTAACTTCAAAGTCTTAAACATTTCAGGCCCAAAACCTTTTGGAAAACCATTTAAACTGCATTACAATTTTAAAAAGTGCTATAACTAAGGTGAACCTGTAACAGAGATGTGTCCTTAGCAACACAGGCAGGAGGCAGACAGTGGTAAACCTTAGACAAGCAGTAGATCCTGAGGGTAGGTGGAATCTGAGGGTGTGAAGATGGGGTAAAGCCTATATGAAGAAAAGCAGAGGGATTGGAACAACTGGGGAACACAGGACCAGAAAAGGGTGCTAATGGAGGGAGAAATCCAAGAAAAAGCAGCTTACTCAAGATGGAAGCTATAAAGGCAGAAAGAAGTCCTAGGCACCCCAAATGCTGAGAGGTGAGGCTGGAAGTGCTCTCAACAGAGTCACCCTGTTATGGTTTGTGTTTAAATGTCCCTCCAAAGTTCCATATGGTCATGGGGGCAAGACTTTCCAAGGTGGCTGAGTCTAGTCTTTGTGATTGGTTCATTGTCTAGTGCTGGGACTGGTGATGTGAGTACTGCACCTGCCCAGGTGTGGGTAGCCAGCACATAGTACAGGAGTGGGAAGGAGGTGTGCTTTTCCCTTTTTACCTTTTTACTCCTGCTGCTTCTGGTATCCACCACAGTGACCATGTTGCCCCTCAGCCACGCCACCCTGACTTGGAGCCAGCTGAATATGGACTAAAACCTCCATGAACTGTGAGCTAAAAATCCTTTCCTTTCTTCACTTGGGTGTCAAATATTTTGTCTCAGCAATGAGAGAAAAGTAAGGAAAACACACTCCAGTCTTCTCTGCAGGGAGATAGTTTTAGAGTATGTGATCTGGAATGAGCTTCTTCTGTCTGAATGGGTTTCAAAAGTGGCAAAGCCTTGTAGAAATGCCTAATTCAAGTGTGCCCTCTCCCTCAGGCTTCTGGTTTGGAAGTGTGTCTTTCTAGAGAGCTTCTTTTTAAGTTCAGTTATTTAAACAAATGGTAGTTTTTTGTACCATCTGGTATAAAAGATACAAAATGATAGATGGTATAAAAAATGAAAATATATAACAAACACTGTGATCCTCTCACTCAGTCTCTTTTCTACTTCTGAAGAAGCTACCACTGTTTTTAGCTGCTTACCTCCTCTTCCAGAGGTACTTATGCACAACATAAGTCATTCCTCTCTGTATTACATGTATATCTCCTCTTTAAACATAAATGAGGACATTTATATAGTTTGCTATACTTTGGACTTGAATGCACTCCAAATGCCCAGGTGTTAAAGCTTTATTTCCTAGAGTGGCACTATTGGATGGTAGTGGTGGAACTGTTCAGAGGTAGGACCTTCTGGGAGGCCTGGGAGGCCACTGAGGATATGTCCTTGCAGAGGACTGTGGGATTTTGGGCTCCTCTTTTCATGCTGTTTCACTTCCTGGAAAGTTTTGCTTTGCCATATGCTCCCATGATATACAATGCCTTGCCATAGGCCCAGAAGCAATCCATCAATCATGAACTGAAACCTTCAAAACTGTGAGCCAAAATAAACCTCTCCCCTTTATAAGATTATCTCAGGTCTGTTTCATTGAGAAAAATATACCTGGTTCTGATTCTGTATAAGTTTATATAGAGTTTTCTAATCATTATAGCTTCTTATTCATTTATGTGCTTATATCCCCTACTGGTGACAGTGAGGTTGCTTTTGCTGTCTCTCTGTGACAACAGTGGTGCTGTAACATGTTTAACGTTTATCGTTTCATACACAAGGAAAGCACTTCTAAAGGGAAATACGTTTCTAGAAGTGGAGTTGTTAGGTCAACTACATCTGCATTTAAACTTTAGGTAAATATCATGTTGATTTCTGTGAAGGTGATACCTCTTCTCAGTCCTAGAAAACAGTAATTGTGACTGTACTCCCTCACTTATATTCCCTTATTCTTTGTCCTTATCAAACTGGTGGAAAATGTTCCTCATTGTAGTTATTTGTGTTTCCAGGTGTCTCAAAATCATGCCTTCAAAATTCATGTTCCATCTCAGTGTCTTTTTTTTGAAGGAGGTAGAAGACAGAAAGGAATAAAATAGTTCAGAAAACAGGAATCTCAGTGGGCTGGAATTTCAGTAAATTCATCTAGGATGAGCACATGTCTTTTCCTTTTTTACCCTTGTTGGCACACCAAACTCACTCTAAGGGCATGTCAGAGTGAGTTCGCATCACATTGGTGTAAGGGGAAAATTTTCCATATCTGCCCTCAGACTTTGATGTTTCCCTTTCCAAAGTTTGAAAGTGCTTCCTTGAAAACACTTACTTTGAAAAGGTAAAGTTTCATTTCTTAGAGTATTGCTGTCTGAAGGCAATATTAACGTGTTATTTCAATAACTTTCTTGTTTTTTCTGTTTTATTGTGTATTTTTAGAGAAAAGTTCAGCATGGCATTGACTCACAGAATGGGGAAAAATTATTAGAGATTTGTCTGGGTCTGAATTTTCAAGAAGAGTGTCTCTATGGCCTACATTTGCTGTGAATTTTTCATATTTCATCAGCTGGTATTAAATGTCAGTGAGTTACTGCACTTTGGTGAATTAACCTTAACTCTCAGATGTTTACCAAAGAAGTTCTAATCACTGGGTCCCATGGGAAATGTTAGTATTATAATCTCTATTACAGCCAGTATTGAAAATTTTATTAGAATGCAACCTGATACATCAAGGTCTCTAAAAAAGAGTGAGTCATTTTTGCAATTTGACTTTGTAGCCATTAAAACTTTCCAAAAACATAGATCGATGCATCCAAGAAAGAACACACAGCATGAAGCTTTTTGTATGCTCAAGTATGTCAAATTTTAGGATAAAAGTGTTAACAATGGAAAACTGGATATCTATGTTCTTTGTCTTGTCCCCTTAGGGATAAAAAAAGTATTTGTTTTAATTGCCAACTTTCATACTAGAAGCCATGTTTTAAAAAATGCTAAGCATTAGCTCTCAATCCTGCTCTTTTCCCCTCTCTTCCTCTTTCCCTTCTTCTCTTTACCATGTGTTGAGCAGCTACCACCTGCCAGTCACTGCAATGGACTCAACAGAATATATAATTTGTTTATAAATATGGCTGTTTCCACAGCCTTTCAAAGGACAAGTTATTTTTTCTATGAAAAATATTGTTCACAACAAACACTAAGAAGGGAGCAACAGCTTCCAAGGAATGGTAAAATACCATTTTTGGGTAAAAATCTCAATCCAGTTGGGCCAGGTTGCCTGCAATTGCATTGCTAGTATTTCTGTCTATTATATTTAAAGCATTTCCCCCAGAAAGTCCTTGCATAAGGGCAAATATATAACTTGGAATAAATAACATCAACTGGTGTACACTGATACACTATTTGGGACTTTAAATATTAGACAATTCATCATCATTTGGTAGAGATATTCTCCTGAAGGCCCAGAAATACCATTTGCCATTTGATGGGGAAAGAGGGTGGGATATTCCTGGGGACTTGAGATGCTGCACAAAGCAAGGGCCCTGCAGCCTGGGGTGGGGGAGTTCACTGCTCCATGGCCTCTCGTCATTGCAGTATCACCTCCTCCCTGCCCTGGGTGTCTCTGTCCACTTCATTTCATGTGTCTGTCACTTGTTGAGTGAGTCCCCTTGATTTTTTTAGCATCTGGACTGAGCTCTCTAGCTGGCTTGTGCCCCATATTCAACCCGGGGTTCTCTTCTCTGTCAACAAACACTAATAGGAATTACTTGCTCTTTTCCCCAAAGCCAGCTTCATGCACTTCTCCATTCTTGTCCTCATTCACCCAGCAGCCGTGCTGAGGATAGGCAGCCTGTCCAACACCAACTACATTTTTTCAACTTTCAATATGGGAATCTCTACTTGTTTGAAGCACTTCATTATATTGCCATTTTCATACACAGACGATCACTCTCTGGGTAATCACTGAAATCACAGCATTTCTAGCATAATATCTGTAACGTTTTGTCTGTAATTTACTGGTTTACCTGTTTGTTCCTCAGATAGATTGGAGGCACCTGGAGGGCAGTGACCATGCTAAATATATCTCAGTATCACCAGAGTAAATTCCAGTACTTGGTAGGTAGCACAGGCTTCACATTTTTTGGTTGAATGACTAGCAAATGATTTACATATTTTAGCTCTCTTCCAGTCAAGATGCACTGATATACAGAATTCCTAGATTATAGATCTTGCTTCTGGAGAATGCCACTTGATTAGCTATTTTCTACACACTTAATATCTGTGCCAGTTTGATTTAATCACCATTCCCATTACTAACAGCTTTATTTGCAGTCTAATTTAATCTCCTGTTTAAGAGGTACATATTATGATATGTTTTTGATAAATAAATTAAGACTCAGCAAGTTTAAGCAGTTTCCTCAGAATTACATGGCTGTTCATCTGCATTGGAAACACTTGCTCTGTCTTAACTGCTTCATCGAGGCAGTAACTGCAGAGGACACAAGGGTGTTGTGAGCATTTTCAGTCTATTGGCAGAGAAAAAGCACAAGCTTTGAGCTCTAATTCCAGACACTGGAAAATGGACACAATAAAGGTGTAAACAAAAAGATTTATAACCAAACACTTGTATATAGGGAGTTACCTAATTTTATCCTCATGTGATATTAATAATTAATGATAATTAATTACATACATGGTACATGATACCATACATAAATAATTAACCTGTATTGTTTGTATATCTAAAAAACAGATGAAAGATCCATTGTAATTGAGGAGTACCCTTTGGGTCTCTCTCTTCTTGCATTTCTGTTTTTGTGGAGAGCCATCAGTGCTAGTGAACCTATGGCATGTGTGCCATAGTGAGTCATTTGTTGTCACTGAAAGCTCTGAAAGGTTGGCCATCACTGTAGCACACTGGTCATTGCCTCAGGGCTTACTCAGCCTTTAAATTACTAGCCTTAGTGATACGAATTCAAACATGGGGTAGAATCGCAGAGCTGTAGTGGTAGATTTGAGCAGCTTAGATAATTTAGGCATTGTGTGAGACTGAATGGGAAAAAAATCAGGCTGAACAGAGGGGAAAAAATTTTGCATGGGAAATGGAAACAGAGCCATGTGAACACATGGAGACCCAGATGCTGGCAAACTCAAGGGTTGGCTAGGTGTACAAAGCAGGAAAGCGCCTGGCCACACAAACTGAACCCCAAGGGTAAGCATGCCAGACTCTGCTGAGGAGCCTGCCCAGCCCACTCCCATTTCCCAATCTCCTTGTAAAAAGACTTTGGGGAGAGAGAGTCAACAGCAGAGACACTAGATGGTAGGACATCAAGATGACGTTCTGACAGGGTGTTCTAGGAAACAATCTTGGCTTTGGTTTGTTCTTGAGAGATCTATGGAGTTAGCTCAAGAGAGGGCTCACAGTCATTGGGATTAGACTCTATGGAGGAAGCAGAAATCTCAACATAATGATGGTTTAAATAATAAAGAAGTATGATGCTCTTTCCTGTAGAGTAAGCCCAGCTGTGTCCATCTGGAACATTATCTTACTCAGAGACCCAGTCCCTGTTTACCTTGCTCAGCATGTGGATTCCACTTCCTGTTCTGATATGGCTGCTTAAGTTCCTGTAACTACATCCTTATTTTAGTAATAGAGAGGAGAAAAAGGCAAAGAAGTACACACCTTGTCTTTTCGCATATTTACTAGAGACTATACCTAGGACTTCCTGTTGTTGTTTACCTGTCTTCAAGAGATCTTGAGAGTTTTCCTCAGAAGTGACCATGTGTCTAGCCAAAACTTGGAGATGCTTTCAATTATTCTTTTTTTTTTTTTTTTTGGCACCAGGAATTGAACTCAGGACCTCATGCTTGCCACGCAGGTGCTTAAGCCACTGAGCTAAATCCCCACCAAGTTTCTTTCATTAAAGGAGAGAAAGGATTTTATAGGACAGCCTTCAGCCTCCATCACACAAGGCAGACCGGAGGAACCCGGATCCTCTTTACGTAGTAGAAGTAGGGCACTGAGTGGGAACTGGAATCTCGGGGCTGGTTATTCTAGAACTGCATCTTGGGATGTAATAGGAGTCCTGCACTTGGCAACTGAAGAGAAGGCAAAGAGGAAAGATAGGAAATTTGTTTGCTAAAGTGTGACTTAGTAAACACATGATTAGTGGGCTGACTGCCTTGGGCCTCAGTCACAGTTTCTGAGACCGTCGCCTCAGAACAGCTTTCTGTGAAATGACAAAAAGCGTGACTCCAAAGAGAAGCTTCCATGAAACGAATTAACGGAACAGTGACTTCCAGACAGCTAAGCAGGGCTCTATGAGAAATCTTAGGATCTTGAGGACTGTGGAACTGCAAGAACAGAACACATGTGTAATATCCCCCTTTCAAGGCACATCTCTGTTGTCATATAAAGCTTGTCTTATGGTCTTCCCAGAACTAAGCCTGACAAGAAACTCAGCAGTTCCATCTCCTGGTGCCATCTCTGGCAGTGCAAGTGACAGCAATCTGTGCCAAAAAAGAAGATTTGGTGGGGCGGCAAAGACAGCAGAAGATGTGGAGGCTCGAGTTGAAAGAGGAGAAAATAATTAGACTTTGTACAGAAGTTGTGTGCAATCCACATGAGAAGGCTAACCCATTAGGACTAACGTAGACGCCTAGAATCAAATGCAGAGGCCTGTTCATTCCCAGCGTGTGCTCAAACCTGCAGCCAT
Source organism: Hydrochoerus hydrochaeris (assembly GCA_004027455.1). NCBI lineage: Eukaryota > Metazoa > Chordata > Mammalia > Rodentia > Hydrochaeridae > Hydrochoerus > Hydrochoerus hydrochaeris. Next base: position 388,024 of record PVLA01000270.1, read on the forward strand.
GGGCTCCCTCCTCCTGCAACCTGTGGGTCAACTGCAAGAAGATAGTCAGAGGTAGTCTGAGTGGACACTGGACACACCTTTCCTCAAGCCTCAGCTAGTCAGGGAAGAGAGCATGTGGTAAGCACTATTCAAGCTAAGACATTTGGTTCTTTAAAAATCCCTAGGACTTTCTTTCATCTAGCCTGAAAACTTTTATTTCAAATCAAACTTTCTCTTATCCCTAAGAGGTATAGGGAATAAAAGTGTTGGGAGGTGGGACCGGCCCCACCAAAAAAAAAAAAAGTTATTTTTTCTAACATGGGCGTGTCATTATGACCTGCAGTCCTGGAGCAGTTCTGTTTATTTGAAAAACCTAATCTTGGTAGCATGGAGGAGTGGGGAGGGAGGGACAAAAGAAAGGGTTAGAGGGAATGTCATTTTTCTCTTGCCCCCGCACCCCACACCTTCATCATATGTTCCCTTACTTCTGACTCTGCCTTTCTCCTGTGGCTGAATCTGCTTGTTTGACTGTCTTTGGGATGCCTCACCTCCCTCCCCATTTTGGTGGCTCCTAGGGTGCATTTTTTCCTCACTGGTTTGGCCAGCGTCTGCCAGCTGTGTTTTCTAAATGCACATAGGAATGTACACATATGTGAGCACATACCTATGACTTTGTGGTCCTAGATTATCCAGTGAAGCCTCAGTCATGGTCCTGGCTTTAAGTGGTGCTTCCAGGCTTGGCTGGAGGGTATATGGGAGATCTTCCAGCTCACACTAGTTGCTCGTGGTAAGAATTAGGGGAAGGGGCAAAGCAACATTCAGCCCCTTTCCCTCTGCTCACCACATCAGCCTGGCTGCTTGGTGCAGCCCCTCAAGAATAGAACAGAAATTCCTTAGCTTGTTTATTTCTGTAGTCACCGGGATCTAAACTTGAGAAGGCAGCTGTATGTTCTGAGAGAGTCTCTAGTTTCTGCATCCGAAGATCAGTACCAACATGTGTATTTCTAGGACAACTTCATAGGACCTCATAAACATTACCAGTACTTCTCTGGGGATGTAATTCCACTTGAAAACATGTCTCACTCAGTATGATAATTTGCCCCCAAAGTTATGGAAAGCTAGCAAAAAGAGAGACAGAGAATTCACCAATGAATAATTTAAGTCGGGGCTGATATTTATTAGGTTCATAAGCTTGAATTACTGAGAGAGAGAGAGAGAGAGAGAGAGAGAGAGAGAGAGAGAGAGAGAAATAAGCAAAACTGTCACCAACATTAATAATATGTGCCAAAAGGGAGAGGCACCAACACAGTTGGGAAGGGTGAATAAAAAATGCCTGCACATCAAGAGTATAAAAACATCCAGTAACCTCTGCTCAGGGCAGCTGGAATAAATCTACATGGGGCCTCAAACTTGAGAATCTGGCCTTGAGACTTGACACCCGAGCCACCTCATTTCTCTGAGTTGTGTAGTCCAGATGTAGATAAACAGTGCTTCAGAGGATTTCCCTTCTCATATTAGAGTTTTCCCAAACACAGTGGGTAGTAAACTACAAATCTTGGATGCAGGGAAAATGATTTTGTGGATGAACCAAGCAAAATACTCAGTTGCCCAAGGTTACAAAGCAGAAAACAATATAGGCATTTATAGGCCAGGCCTTCTGGAGTCCTCGTTGAGAAGCATTGGATGGGGCCACTGCAGGCTGCCCACCTCCATGCCCTGTTCCAACCTCACACTTCTTCCCCTTTCAAAATCATAAGCCGACATGAGCAAAAAGCTTATTTCTTTCTTCCTCATTGGGGAAAATGGTATCCAACTTTACAGTTGTTACAGAGTAAGGTTTTAAATTTAAAAAATGATTTTTTTTTTATGTGTGTGGCACTGAAGATTGAACCCAGGACCTTGCACATGCTACATGCAAAACAAGTATTCTGCCACTGAGCCACATCATAAACTGTCACATTTAAAACTTCAGCAAATTATTTAAGTGTTTTGGAGTCAGTAATCTCCCTTCCTCTTCTTTACCCCTGGCTCAACAGCACTTAACTTTTAGGTCTGGAATAGTTTCAAAACCCTTGAAGAACCCACTTCCATAGAGCCGCTCAGTTTTCAGCCATCAATGTCAGCAGACATAAACAGTGTATGCAGCACTGTCACACATACCCCAGTGAGAAGATGTAAATACAGGGCTGTTCTATGACATCAACTGTGTGGATAAATATACTATTGAATGTTTTACATATGTGCATCTTTAAAGTCATAAACACATCTAACTTTTGCATATACAAAGTTCACACACAAGAAAAAGTTGGCAATATTGTTTTTTCCACCCAAACTGTTTAAAGAATGTGTGTGTTTCAATGTGTAGAAAAATTAGGTGCAATCTAATGTGATATACAATTCCATACATCTGTTTTTATGTAGAATTAAATTATTCACCTTAGTTGCCATTTGCATTCACTTTCTTCCTGAGCAATATTCTTGAAGGCTGGTTTGGTTATTTATACAGTGCCCACTTGACATCTGCTAAGTGTAATTGTGAGTTGTGAGGGATTAGGTTGAAGCCGACCTGTGCCATAAATTCAGCTCTTCTCTGGGCCAGTTCCTTGCAGTGGGCAGGGAAGCCACAGCCAACGGAGGTGAGTGGGGTCTCAGTGACACCCAAGGCTTCCTCTGCTGGTAAATATTAGTCTAGGCTGGATGCATTGCTGACAGCCTTCAGTCTTGTTATTTCCACAATGGCCACAAAGCCTGCAGGAGCCAGTTTTCTGTCAGGCAGCTCAGCACATCAGTTCAGACGTGAGATGCGGAAAGGAAGACGTGTTAATTCTCACACCAACTAATTTAAACTCAACACAGTCCATGGTGCCAGTTTCTATCATACTGCAAAATAATCAGCACTGCGAAACACCCTTTTATTAAATGCTTGAAGTAGTTAAGCTATGGTAAGTATTTTAAATAAACAACCATAACCACCAACACCTTGGTAGTTGGGGCTGCTAAATGCAAAATTACCTCATGCGCACAAGGGAAGTGATATCATGGATCCTGATGGCTAGATGCAATTTTTCTAGCACCCTCAGGGTGATATTTATGGGCAAGGCCCAAGCATCCTGGCTCTCCCGTTTATTTTTCAACTCAGGGAGGGATTTAGATAAATGTCTCATCTCAGCATCCTAGGATGTGTTCAGCATTGGACTGATCTCTTGGTCCCAATGACCCACAGTGTCTATAGTTTGTTCAATATCACAAAGCTTGTCAGTGATAGCACCAGGCATGGACCTGCATGTCTCACTCAGTAATCTTTTTGATTTGCTTTAATCACTTTTTGGGAATGATGGTGTTCAGTTTACAGAAAAAAAATGTTATGAAAATGTCCTAGCCACTTTCTTCATTGCTGAACAAAATACCCAACACCCAAACTTAAAGAAAAGCTTATTTTGAGCCATGTTTTTAGTCTGTATTTGGCTGACTTCAAGGCAAGAAGGCCTGAGTAGAAGAAAACTGCTCGCCTCATGGCATCCAGGAGCAGAGAAAGTCAAGGGAGGAGCCAGGAAGAGAGAGAAACCCTTCCAGGCAAGCCCTAGTGACCCGCCCCCTCTGACCAAGCCACCTCCTAGCAAGTCAGCTATAACGCCCCAATAATCAACTCACCTTCCAAACACATGAGGTTTTGGGGGCTGTTTTGGGTCTAAACCAGAACAGAAAAGTACCTAGAGTTTCCATATGCTCCCTCTTCCAACCCAGTCCCCATGTTCCCTGATTTTGTTATCTTGCATTACTCTGGTACATTTGTAAACCTTCATGAGCCAATATTGATATTATTAACTGGAATCTATCTTCTACATTACGGTCGTCTTTGTATTGTGGCATTTTATGGGTTTTGACAAATGTATAATGATGTATATACATCATCTTAATATTGCACAGAATAATTCCACGATCCTAAACATATTCCACTTGTTCCTCCTTCTTTCCCCAACTGCTGATGACTACTGATCTTTTTATTGTCTCCATAGTTTTGTCTTTACCAAACCGTCATACAATTGGAATAAAAAATATGCAGACTTTTCAAATCAACTTCTTTCACTGAGCAATATGCGTTTAATGTTCCTTCCTGTCCTTTAGTGGCATGATAGCTCATTTCATCTTTGAATAATAGTCCATCTTATGAATATACCGGTTTTTCATCCATTTATATATATTGAAGAACATCATTTTTTTAAAGTGTTGACAGTTTTAAATAAATCCACTTAAACAACAACCTTTTTATTCTACCACATTCCTTCTACATGGGCTTAACATAAAATGTCAAGATTTTGAAAGATCTAGTTTTAAAAGTGGTTGCATTTGGCAATGTTTGGACCACAACATACTTTTTCTATGGTAACTGTTTTTCAGAAACTCCTTTATTCCATCATTGAACCGCCTCGAAAATAAGAGAGTCTATTCTTTTATCTCTTATCCTACTTAGAATGCTTTTCCTTATAACTTTGGCAGTGTGAGCCAGGACCAATCACGTCCTGCCTCTCCTCCGAAGCAAAGTACGGTATCTGGCATCCCCTCAACATAGAGAAAAAAGCAGTCTGGAAGATGTAGTTTGAACCCTTGCTTCTATATCTTACTCTTGCTGTGCTCTTAGGGAAGTTATATCATTTTTTTTTTTGGAGTTTAGTTTTTCCCTCTCTAAAATGGGTTGAATACTGTACACCTCTCAGGTCACTGTGAGGATCTATATAAAGTGCTCAGAATGCTTCCTACCACTGCAATAACTGATGATGCTCTTCATCTCCTCCTCCTCCTCCTCTCAGTCCCAGAAATGATTTCTCCATCTTCTGTATTCTCATCTGTGAATCTGTCATGTCTTCAACTAGAATGCATGTGTGAGTGTGTGTGTGTGTGTGTGTGTGTGTGTGTGTGTAGGGTGGTTCTTGACTCCTTAGGTATGCACAGTGCCAGGAACAATCTTTTTGAACTGTATTCCTTTAATTTTAAATTGCAGAGGTTTGACAGCAGTAACTTTCACATTTGCAGGATCCTATCCTAGCTCACTTCTGTGTCTGTGGAAGTAGGTATATGACAACATACCTAAATGGCTATTTTTCAGGGGCTGCAGGACACTCTGATTGGCTGCTCAAGTAATCCATAAGTGAGAGGATGTCATGCTTGGACAAGGAAGAATTTCTGAAAATTTGTGGCTAATGTGTGGCTACCCTTTACTTACTATTACTTATAGCAAAGAACATAGGGGAGGAACAATCCAGATCCTTCTGGCTCTCCTACTGGCTTGATTCCAACTTAATGATGTTTTGGTAAGGACAAAACTATGGAGACATTAAAAAGATCAGTGCTTAAGAGGTTGGGGAAGGGAAGGAGGAATAGGCAGAAGTTCTTCAGAGCTGTGCAGTATCGTGATGGTGGACACACATCTCACAGTGGTGAACATGTTATTGGAAGCAGAATGTTAACAATGAACAATAAGATTATAAAACAAATAACTCATGTACAAGTGACCCCTACCAACCTGGTGACATCTGAGTACAAGATGTAAAAACAGTGCAGCATTGTTTACTCACGGTTCCTGGTCACAGTGGAGAGGGGACCTCTAAGACTCAGCATCTGATTACTCTGCAGGCCTCATAGTGGTATTGGGTTTTGAAGTGTGGGTCAACAATCCTTTTCTGTCAAGGGTTCAGTAAAAAAATATTTTAGGCTTGGGAGCAATATAGTCTTTGTCACCAATACTGAGCTGCTATATAACAAAAGCTGCCATATATAAACAAATGGGTGTGGCTGGGTTTCAATAAAATTTTTCTTGGGCATTAAGGTTTAAATTTTATATAATTTTCATGAGTCACAAAATATTATTCTTTTAGTTTGTTCCCGTACTGTTTAAAAATGCAATAAGCAGTCATAGCTCACTTGCTGTATAAACAAACAAACACCAGGCAGAGCTATGTTAGACTGTAGGTGGCTGATGCCTCTTTATAATATCATAGAGAAAACTGGCTTTAGTGGAGTTGGGATGAATCAGGCTCAGCAGTTTGGTGGGATAAAGGGGAAATGAAGAAAGTGAATTTGGTACCCCTTTGTCTCATTGCTTTCGTTCTGAACCTAAATCCATAGATTGCCCCATATCACTTCACATTAAATTGATCATTAGTGTAGCGTTTCTCAACCCTGGGACTGTTGACATTTTGGGCTAGATAATTTTTTGTTGGGGGATTCCTATGCACTGTAGGATGTTTAACAGTATCCCTGGCCTCTGCTCATTAGATTGGAAATGTATCTTTCTTTTCTGTTTTTGACAGCCCCAAATCATCTCTAGACATGCCCCTGCACCCAGCTGAGAACCACTGAGCACCAACCAGCCTCAGAATAACAGGAAATTCAGGAAATATTAGCAATCAGCTAGCTGGGATAGAGAGGTGCGTGTGTGTGTGTGTGTGTGTGTGTGTGTGTGTGTGCATGCATGCTGGGACAGGATGATCTCCCTTGGATTTTTTTTTCTCTTTTTTTCTTCCCTGGATTTTAAGGCAAATTGAGAAAAAAAATGGGATAAAGGAGGTGTAACTTACCTTCTCAGTGACAAATGTATAACTATAAATACTGGTTTCCCTGAAAGGAGCACTCCCTCAGGGAAGATTGAGGTCCTATTATTAGCAGGGTGCTTCTAATTAGCAAGTAATCAAGTCAGGTTCCCAGCAAGTAAACAGGATTGCAGGCTTTTAATAAGGACTTTGTTGTGCGATTACACCTCCAATGGCAATTAAAAAGTCTGGGAAAGGAATCTTAGTAGGAATTAAGTCATTTCACTTAGAGGGGAAAAAATAAAAAGAAAATAGAAAAAAAAAAGGGCAGGAGGTCTTTTAAGGAGACTATGAAAGTATGAGTTCAAAGAAAAAGTTGCATGTATAGCTTTAACCTGGGTTTTCAACTACAAAATGTTAAACTTGAGAGTAGTGATGATGCAAAAACAAACAAACCAACCGGATATCTTTCTGAGTCTGAGCCCTAGTGTATTATCAACATATATGTTTGATACATATTATATTTAGAACTTGCCATTTAAACACATAAAAATGCTTGGACTGAGAAAATTGGCATGGCTTTTTATCATTCTGGAGTGGTTCTTTGGCATTTCAGATGAAACTGATTTAGAGATGTATAAAGATGTATGAGGATTACTTTTGCCATTGAAATAAATGAATGCATTGTTGGCATTACCATTTGCTCTCCATAGCAAGGCAAGTGTTTAGGAACAAAAATCAGCTATTTCCCAACAGTCTCTGTACATACCTAAGTCCCCCTCAGCAGTATTCAAATCCAACCCGAAGTAGTCAAATCATTTGATCCTATGTAGGGAATTAATTGGAATCAACAAAGTGATTCCAATCTGTACCCATTTGCCACAAAGTAGCTTGTTTTTGTTTGCCTCAAATACTCCATTAAGTAAAATTTACTCTGTCCTAGCATGCAGATGATTTCCCATGACCAAAATGGAAATCTCTCTCCTTTCCCTACCAAAGAATCCAAGCTATTTCTCTTTTCAACAAATCCCTATTCCCTGGCTTGTATTGTGCATTCCACCATGTTTTGTCTACTTGTCTTTGGATTCTAGCTGTGTCATTTTAGTGCCTTTGTGTCTCAGGATAAATACTGTAGAGCAGGAGCGAGTCAAGGATGCCAATAATATACCATTAGCACAAACTTGCCTCGTGCCAGCATCCTAACCGGCACCTATTCGGGACTGACAGGAGCATTTTTTTTTCCTAATGCATATTTTAGTCCTGATTGACCATCTACCATATGGTAAGATTGTCCTGTGGGCGAGTTTATTATTAACAGCTCACAGCTGGAGTTACAATAACTACACAGGGCTGTGACATTGTACTAATTGACCAAGACCCATCTGAGACCAAGATGCAGAAAATGGCCCCTGCCGTGTACTGCAAGAACGAAAGGATGGCTTAGTGGGAAAAAACAGTTTCAAATTAGAGATTTATATATTTTAAGACCAAATTGGAAGGAGGGTGAAGAGAGAGATTGGCAGGAGAAGAGGAGAGGGGAGCGGGCGAATCACACACAGGCGTTCTTCGCAGTTTCCATTATTCAAATGAATTATTTTAAACAGATCCTGTTAATGAGAAAGAAGCAACTGCACTTAAAGTGGAATTAATCCTGCATTTTTAAGCACTCAGACAATTAAGTCCCTAAATCCATTGGGTGCCTTCCGTCCATATTTCCTTGTCTAATCCTGCTGTCACAGGCAAGGCTAGGCAGGCCCAAGAACAGTGCATGCTGTGTTAGCTCTGCCACTTAGCATTAGAGTCAAAGAAGCGGAGTGTGGAGGGGACCAGGTTTGTCTCTACCAGGGACCAGGGTGATGGGGGCAGGGACACTAGCTGGGAATTGTGTGTGAGTTAACTGGCTACCGCTGCTCCTCTGGGGAAGGCTCTTGAAAAGCTATGAAATGTGAATAGGCTGTCTGTGCATCTCCCAGTAAATTTCTTTCTCAGATGTTTCCAGCCAGTGTGACTCGATTGAGAAATGACTAGGGGAGAACAGAGGATGAAGCCAATGAGCTCAGTGTCTTATAAATCAGCAGCTCTGAGCTGCAGTGGAACTGTCAAGCTGGGGAAAAGCTGGCTGCAGGGCAAGCTTGCGAGTCCTTTCGAAAAGAAAACTTACCCCTTGCCTTGCTCTCTAGATGGGAAAGGGCTTAATTAAAGTTCACAGAGGAGTGAGGAGTAGAAAAAGAAATACGGTTTGCTAAGCAAATAAAAATGAACAAAGTCAAGGTAGTACATATGTAACAGGTCCCAATTCTGATCTTGGCTCAGGCAAGAATTACAAGTGGGGTCATGAAAAATAGCTAAGTGCTGTCATGAGTAAATCCTGTCTGGAAGCCCAGTAATTCTTTGTGTACCACAGCAAAAGTTCTCGAATCAGCCTATATTCTACTAAGATTATTATCCCTATGCTATGGATGAGGAAACTGAGGCATAGAGGAGGAAATACCCTGCCAAGGTCCACAGCTACATGTATTGGAGAGGTCAGTAGGATCTGAACCTGTGAGGTTGGGTACCAGCCCACGTTCCCACCACTGTGTTACTGTTCCCTCTTTGAGGATATCACAGGTCCTAAGTTAATGACTCCTGCACTAGGAAGTAGAGCAATAGGCAAGTCTGATTCAGCATCTCATTTTCTAAGAGTTGTGCTTGTACTATGGCTCAAATATATCCAACTTCTGGCTCCAGCATAGAATTCAGGAGGACCCAGTTAGGTTTCCGATGGCAATTGTAAGCTACCAGATTGTACTATCTCCAGTCATATGAAGGTGTGAGAGTTAACCCTTTGTGCATCAGAAAACAAAGCCCATGCACCGGGCCTGAAATTGTGTTACTGTAGCTGGGGAAACCATAATTGACTTTCCTGCATTAGGCGTAGTGTGATACAACATCGATTGAGTAACTGTATTTATCTGCCTGTTAGATCTTGTGGCTTCTGTTGAGCTCACAAAGCTTCCATTGATTGAAGGAAGAGTTTGTTGATCCAGAAAACTGTGACACACACGAGGGAGCAGGAGCTGAAGGACACCTGGGAAGGGCTGAGATTTTTCATCTCCCTTGGCAATTGTCAGCCAATGGCTGCCGCGGGGGAAGCTGTGGAGACAGCTAAGGCCTGGGTGTGAAATTGACCCCTCTCTTCCCTGATGCTCCTCACTTCTTGACTTGGAAAGCAAGAGGTGAGCAAGGGAAAGGGGTAGTACAGGAAAGGAGAGGGAGCAGGAAGGAGGCAGAAGGAAAGTAGAGACAAGTCAGGGAAGAGGACTGTGAGACTCTGGGCTGAATTCATCTATGCTGTTCACACGCACAGTCACCCTACATATGGCAACATCTAGGGACAGTCAGGGCCCAGGGAAGGATACCATCGAGTGAAACACAGTCCAGCCCTCAAGAAGTTAACCAACAAGTCAGGCTTCTGGTTATACAAATGTTAGACAAGCCCTGCAAGTGAGGAACTTTGGGACACAGAGGAAGGGTCCCTTAGTTCTGCTCAGCAAGTTGGGAAAAGCCCTGTCGTTGATAAATAAGATGAATAGCATTTCAGTGAGAAATTGAATTCTTGAACTCAGGGAGTGGTGTAAGTGAAAAATAGAGGTAAAGAAGATGCAAAAACTCCACACAAATGCTGGGAATTCTCTGAATTTGCCACACTGATGCAGCTCTATGTCTCAGAAGTCTTCAGGCAGCCCTAGTCCAGCCTCTGCTCCCAGGGACCATGGAGCACAGACTCTGCTTTTGCTCCCTGCCTGTCCCCTACCCTGGCCCGTCCTCCCCTCACACAGGGAGCTGCTGAGGAGGCCCAGGCAAATAGAGGAACCTGAGGGATGCAGTGAACCTGGAGAGGAGCTTCATGCTCAGGTACAAAGGAAGAGTTAATGGCTTGGAAATGAAGACTCCATTCCAGGGTAGTCCAGATTTCACTGGTGTTTGTCTGTTTGTTTGTCTGTCTGTCTGTTTCCTCTTTAAAGATTTCCCCACTATGTTCTGGGGTTGCCATGACTGAGTTAGCAAACAAATGTGTTAGCTTCTCTGGAGCAGAGGACAACACAGAAAAGGAAGAATCTAGGAAGAGACTGGGCTTGCAGCTCTAGGCATACAGCTCTCTCTTCCAGAACCGGGGCACAGAATCACTGACAGAAGACAAAATTTGGGTCCCAGGGTTTTGCTGTCTGAATGGAAGTTCATGAGTATTTCAAGTAGAACTTGGCTTTGGAGTTTTCTAACTCACGTGGTGGGAGTGGAGTCTTCCAGAAGCTTGGATTTAATCTGCTGCCCACGTCCACATCATCTCACGTGCCTCCTACTCATTCATCCATGTGTTCATCATCAGACTTTCCAAATAATGTCTTCAATGTTATAGTCACCCTGCTGATGACTATACCTTAGAAATATTTTATTCCAAGATAAAAATAATGAAAAGAGATGCTTTTTTGAAAAAAAGCTTTCTGATAGAAACATCTCAAGCCTTTATCAACAGAGGACGTGGTGCTGTGACCCTGCAGCTCCCCACCAGCAAACTTGAACACCAGTGCATGGTTGAGCTTGGTACCTCTCTTCCTTGTCCTTCCAGAGGTGCATCAACCCCATCCACTGGGTTACTTAGAAGAAAATACCAGACATTATATCTTTTGACTCATATACACCTCAGTATATGTCTTGATGTAAGACAAGGACTTTTAAAAATCCACCATTACAATACTGTTATTATAGCTAGAAACAATTCCTTAATAGTATTACATTTCTAGTCAGTTTTAAAATTTTTCTAATTGATTCACAAATGTTTATGTATTAATAAACAGGAAAAATGTACATACTGTGATCTTTGTTTGTTTGTTTTGTCTTTTTGAGACAGGGTCTCACCATGCAGTCCAGGCTGGCCTTGAGCTCACTTTGAAGGCCAGGCTGGTCTTAAGTTTGCAAGGATCCTCCTGCCTCAGCCTCCCAAGTGGTGGGATTACAAATGTGTGTCACCACACCTGGCTTGCAATATTTTTTTCGTCCTTTCAAATATCTTTGAATTTATAGACTTGTTATGGCTTGTATCTAGATTTCCACCCAAAGCCTCATGCAGATAGGGCTTTTCAGAGGTGGCTGTGTCTCAGCATATCAAGAGACTGTGACACTGAGATTGATTCATGGTACAATGCTAGGATGAAGGATGCTGGGATTAAGGATGTGTGTTACTAAATTAGTCCACTGATTGGTTCTATACCCACCCTAAACTGGGTATTCTAGGTAGAATATAAAAGGGGCAGAAAGAAGCTGCTACTGTCGATTTGCCATTTGCTTGCTACTTCATTGCTTTGCTACCTTCTGCCCATGCCATGAACTGTTTCTCTTCTGCAATGCCTGTCTGCTATGTGCCATCCTACCTTCAAGTCAGCTGCTTATCAGCTGAAACCTCTACAAACTGTGAGCTAAATAAACCTTTCATCCATTAACTTGCGTGTGTTGGCTATTTTGTCTCAGCAATGAAAGAATACCTAAAACAAACTTTCTCACCATTATTTATTTATTTACTTTGCAAATCATTTTTAAGAAAATTAGGTGATTTTTGCTGTAGAATTTATCACATTCGTCATCTTTCAAATTCTAATGAAGTACTACATCTCTTCAGGCTAATCAATGACTAAAAACTATGAGGTGAAAGGCCTACAGGAAACTTCATCATGGATAATGAGGCTGACATCCCACAGCCCACTGGTCAACCCCAACACCTCACAACAACCTGGTGTTTATATCACGTCCTATGATGAATTCTTACCAGAATACTTAACTTACACACTCTTGAGCCTTCAGCTGTATTTACCAGTTTAGAAGGAATCCAAGAGACAGAAGAAATGTAGAAGCACATGATAGGTTCCTCTCTCCTTCATTTTAATGCAGGAAACATTTATTTAAATTTTATTTGATTAATCTGGTATTAACAGGCATTATCCAGTGATATTTTTCCCAAGGGTTACTGAGATGAGGTTGTATTTATCTCTAAGTGGATTCAGTGAAGACTTAATTGTTCTGTTCTGTTGCTTGCTTTCTGTAGATTTTAATCTGCTTCCTAATGATCACTGTGTCCTGTAACAATTTTTGCATGCCTGTGTGCTTTTCCTCCCTAAACTTTCTTTTTGATCCTAACTTTGCTCACAGGTTCTTTTTTCATTAGCATATTAAGAAACAAAACACCAACTTTTTTCAGAGTTTATTAAAAAAAGGCTAAAATGGCTCTGTGTGAAAATTAATTAAATATTCCTATTAGTAAATAAAAAAATAATAAGACTAGTCCAATAATCATTGAATGTTTCATTTATACTTTTTGTCTGTTTCTCTGTCTCTGTCTCCCTCTGCGTCTATGACACTCTGTCTCTTTCTCATCTCTCTCTCCTTTTTCCTAATTCTTGATTACACTCTGCATAGCAGAAGCTTCTGGAAAAGTAAAGTGTAACCCAGTGTTACTACCCTGATCACAGTGTATAAAAAGTTTGATCATAAGTTGCACCAATAAACCACAGCCATGTCCATTAAAGCTGGAAAAACTCCAAGTTGAAAAAACTCAGGACAGCACACAAATCTGGAAGTCTGGTAGGAAGGAACCTGGCTTAGGTCTTTCAGGTTAAGTGAACAGAACAGCCTCACCGTTGGCATTCCCTTCTCAAAACACCCTTTTCCTTAGGATTCCCTGACCTGACCTTCTTCTATTTTTCTCTGACCTCTTGGGACACTCCACAGCCTTTTTCCAGGCTCATCCTCCTCTTCCTGACTGGGAAATATTGGAGAATATCAAGACTTGATCCATTGCCTCCATCTCCTTCACATCCTACATCTCCTTCATCCTTATGGTTTTAATTATTATCTATATGCTGATGACTCTTAAATTTATATCTCTAGCCTTGACTCTCCTCTGAGCTCCTAAACATAAATCCAATTGCCTATTCAACATCTTGGCTTGGCTGTGCTGCAGCCCTTCAAATTCTACATGTCCAAAAACTGAACTCATACCTTCTCCCTCAAAACCTTGTCCTCCCCCAGCATTCCCTCTCAGAGAACAGCACCAGCGTCCAGAGAGAAGCACATCAGGCCCTTGGCAGCCAGCTTCAACACCTCCCTCTGTCTCTCTGCCATATCCACTGAATCAGTAAGTGCTGCTGACTCTCATTTCCAAACCCATCCGTGTCTTTTCATCCTTACAGATGCCACTGTGATTTGAGTTTTCTCAGTCTCACTCCTGCATTACCTCAAGAACCTCCTACTCTTCCCATATTCATTCTGTATCCAACTTGTTCTGCTGCCAGGTTTCTTTTAAAAAACATGCATATGGGCTTATAAAGCCCAAAATCCTTCCCATAGTTATAAGGCTCTATCTTATTGCTCCTCTACCTCCTTTCTCAGTTTTATTTCAAAAATCCTCTTCTTGTTTTTTGGAATTTAGTCATACTGGTCCTTACCAGTTTGGGCCTCAGGATCTTTGCACATGCATTTGCTTCTGACAGAATTATTCTACTCTCTTGTTCTCGGTAACCTGATTAATTCCTCTGTAACTTTATGAATTTTCTTCTTTAAGAAAGCCTTTTTGGCTGTTGCTAGGTCTATTTAATGCCACATTCACAGTCCTTGTTCTTTATGGTAAAAAATAAAATAAATTAAAATGTAGTTGTGGAAACCAAGACCCAGAAATGTTAAGGAATTTGCTTCAGGCCCAGGAAGTGGTTGTGTGGAAACACAGTGGGCTATTTTCACTTCTGTAGCAGTTAGATCTTGTCAAGTGTGCAGAGCTCTGTGTCAAGCTGGCTTTCCAAATGCTGGGAGAGACTGGAATGAGTTAAGAGAAAAAAGAACAAGGTAACTAAAGGGAAGACAAGTAAGACATTTGAAAAAAGTTAAGGCAGATGGGAATTATATAACCTTATATGCATAGTGACTTGGGAAGGAAAGATTTAAAGTTTTCACATTTTATGAGGTTATTGTAGTGTACATGGCAATAATAATATTTTTCAAGTAGCCACAGGCTACAAAAGATTATATTTTGAGATACTGTAGCTGGGAGAATTTGGCTTGATAAAAGAGAGGCCTATCAGAGATTTGAACAAAGTACAGAGTTAGCTCTTGGTGCAGAAATGCCTTAAAATAGAATCAGTGACCATCTAAGGTACTTGCTGGTTCAGGCCCTAACCTACTTCAGGCAGGAAGCTGGGCCAGTGGACTTCCTAAGATTGTTATGAATGAATGAATGAATGAGTAAATGAGTGAGACTTACTGTCTGTCACAGGCTGTCATACTCCCACCTTGCCTGGCATAGACAAAGAAATACTGAGTGGCACGTGTCCCCAAGCAGTATCACCTGATCACACTCAGGTGGCCTTATCTGGCCCAGGTGTTTCCATTTATCTCTGGTAAACTGTCAGCCAAGAGTCAGCTCTGGGTGGGAAGTGGGAGAATGAGTGGAGGAGAGGGCAATACCCCAGATGTTTTCCAAGAAGCCAGGAGAAAGTTATTTCTCAGGACTAAAGCATTTCGTCATCCTTTCCGCATGCAGATGTCCAATTTGGAAACACTTCCAGGTTCTCTTTCATGCTTAAAATAAAACAAGTTGTATATTGAAGACACCCACCAGCCAGTCATCCCCAGGGATGTATCTCTTTTGTGTATGGATAAAAGATTGGGGCCTCAAGAAGATCCTAAAATGTACTGTCCATGCAACTTCCGATTTAACCGGGCCTGGGAGGTTTTTTTCCCCCAAAAGTCAAGAGAAATAATAATAATTAGAAGTGCCATTTACTGAATTCCTTCTGCATGCCATACAGAATCAAATCACTATGGCAATAATGTAAAGGCTGCCTTAAAATTCATTTTATCAATAGGAAATTTACCCAAAGATTGTTATTTCCCCAAGATCATAAAACTACTAAGTAACAGAAACAGGTTCAAACCCAGAGCTTTGTGACTTCAGTTAACAACTGCAATATTCTCAGAGCTTTCTTATGACCTAGCCCCTCATTAAAGCTCATAGAGTAGTTCAGTTTTGCAGGTGGGGAAACTAAGGCATGGACCTCAAGCTAGTAAGCGACAGAGTGCCAAAATCCGGAAACCTGCCTTCAAGACCTTGCATCTCAGCCAATATCCTGTACTGAGCCCGTCCCCTTTCTGAGTTGCATAGATAGAGTTGGCAGGAAGCAAGTTTTCCTCGAACTATCTGATCTCAACTTTCAATATTAAGGCTGTAAAGTCTTATCTGTGCATTGATCTTCTGTTGTTCAAGCAGCTATAGACTCCTCACCCTGTGAGATTCTGCACGAAAGTCATTGGCTGGAGGTGGCAGTGCTGTGGCTCCAGTTCATATCGCTCCCCGAGCAGGACATTCCAGAAAGGACACTCTGTTCCACAGGACTGTCTGGCGTAGGCTTTGATCTGGGAAAAGATGAGCCTCATAGCAGAGCTGAAGCTGTCTCCCTGCTTTGTTTACGCGAGTCTCCCTCCAGGACTCTGTCTGCTTTTGGGAAGGACAAAACTCCCTGCCAAACACTCCAGCTCTCCATACTGGCTGTGTGGCCCATCTACCTCCTGTCTTTTCAACAGCTTCTCTGCCCTGGATGGAGTGGTGTCTCATAACCATTTGGAAACTACAGAAGTTTCCTTGGCAGGATCAATGATTAACTCGGCAACATGTTCTTGCCTTTTGGAGTTGCCCTCCAATTTTTCCAGACTTGATTCAGTAAATCATTTCATCTTGTGTAAATCCTGGGCTACAAGTACGGATGATCTCAAAGGCAAGGATTATGTGAAATCTCATTTGGGAATCTGTCCTCTTTTCAACAGATTACTATCTCTTAAATTTGTGAATAAAAATATTCTTTAGTACACATTGAGGCACAGGTAGTTTTAGGGCTTTGGAGAGAAAGTAGAATATGATTCTACCCCAAGAGGCTTTGGAGAAAGGAACTTGTTTCTTTATTAATGACTATTTTGTCATGGAAAGCATTTATGGCCCTCTTCTACCCAAGGGCTTGTGGGGCAGCACTGGGGAGAGGGTACAGTAGAGAAAATGGAAACAATTTTAAAGAGATAAGCAAGCCAGAGAATGTCATTTAGAGTATCCATTTTCTTTCTGCCATTACAAGGAGATGGAATGCTAGTATGGTTTCCATGTTGTGTGAGGGTCATATAACACCAAATTGAAATGGTACTGGGGGTAACTCTCTGAAGTGTTACTTATCACAGTTCTGCTGTTTCCCTTTATTCCAGCAGTAAGAGAATCTGTTGAAGGCAAGCTGTAATGAAGAAGCCCCCAGCTACAGGACTGGTAAATTCTCACCTGAGAGGATGCTTCTTTGACATCGTTCCTCTCCCTAGCCCTGTTTACAAAAGGGGCGTCCTCGTGCAGTGACCATACGCTTTTGAAATGAACATTCTCCAGTGCCAAATGTCAGAAACCATCTTACTGGTTTCGGGAGTGAAGGCAGGAGTTCTTACCTTTTAACAGTACTGAAAACAGAAGATCTAATTCATTTTTTAGGGTGAGAGCACTCACAGTTCAGTGTTACCCAATGTGTTTCATATACATGTAACAAAATATTCTGTTTTCCTTTCTTTCTTTTCCTTCCCTGCCCTTCCTTTCAAAGTGAGAAAACCTTGTTGAATTGTACCCCAGGAAGGTAATTTTATAAGTTATGTAATGAAACTTATGATGGTAAAAGCCTACTGGAAAATGATGGATTTGATAGTCAAGGAGGAAAATGAAAAATGAAAACCTATAAGTTAAATATTCAAAATGATTTTCTATTTCAATCTTGCAAATTTTTCTCCTTTTCACTAGTAAGGGAACAGAGACTTAGAGATGCAAGCACTATAAATATTTCCAAGCTTTCTAACTCAGAAAAAAAATGCTGCTCCAAGTCCCCAGCTATGGTCCTTACTTCCTAAGTGGGGTTACTGTAGTGACTTCCCATCACACTGGCCATAGGAGGAGATACAGATCTGTCCTTTGTTTTTGTTGTTTTATGGTACTGAGTATTGAACTGGGGCCTTCGCACTGTGCTACAATCCAGTGCTCACCCCTCTACCCCTTTTAAACCTTTTGTATTGAGGTCAGCTGTTACTAAGTCACTAAATTATCCATGCTAGATCCTACTGCCTCAGCCTCCCACAGTGCTGGGATTTCAGGCACAGGTGCCTTCATGCCTGGCTTTTAGATCTGTTCTTGAATTAGGCTGTCTGGTGAGTACTTCAGGTCTGCTTTTCATTCATTGTGTGATTGGGAGGCAAATTGCTGAAATTCTTTGTACTTCAGGTTCCTAATCCATGGGGAAAAAAGGTGATTATGCATACTGAACTCAGAGTTTTATGTTAGATGAAATGAAAATGTTTTGCCCAGTGGCTTAAAAACAAAAACAAAGGCACTTTCTTATTGTATTTGAGACCTGTATTATGTTTAATTATTAATTGCTTTAGCATAAAATCACACAGAATACAAACATGCAGATTCTTATGAGAGGGAAAAATAAACATGTATGAACATGACTAGATAAAGACGGGGGGGGTGTGTCCCTGACTGCATGTCTGTGGCTGACCATGCTCCTGTTTCAAATTAAAGGTTCAAAATTGAAGAGCTGAACTAGAACAAAGCGGAAGATTCAGAGGAATTACAGTGAAGCCCAGGAGTAACCAGGTTACCTGAAGTAACCAGGTATCAAAGAGTTATCAGGAAGGAGTCAGATTAAGGCAAAGTCTCTGGAGTAGCTAACTTCATCACTGTTACTGCCACAACAAAGTTTTTTAAAAGAGGAATTTAAAAAAATCAGTTCTATTAAAAGCTTGTGTTGTGTCATCTCAAGAGTGAGCTATGATCATTGCCCATTGCATAGATGTGTGGAAATATTGCACTGAGCTGCATGACTATGAACAATTATTATGTGCCAGTTTTTAAAAAGTGAGCTATGAAAAACTGTCCTAAGCCAGAAAAATCAAGTTTGCTGTCTTAGGAGGGTATTCTTTAAAACTACTTTAAAAATAATCATTACTAATTATTTGACTTACATTGAACACTTCGAATTTTCCAGTATGTGAATGATCTGTGAATGATCTTTTTGCCAAGAGCAATGAAAATAGTGGGAAAGAAAAAAATCCAACAAAGCACCCTTTTGTATAAACTCCATTTATTTCTGCACAATAAGACCCCCCTTTATTTTGCACCAAACATATTGATGGAGAGGATCCATCATGGGGATGTCCATTAATTTAAAATTTCTTTAAAATAGATTCTGGGGTTTTTTTTGGGGGGGTTATTTTTGTTTCTAGATTTTTTTTTCTTTAGTTCAGAGGCTGTCTATCTGACCATGCCCCCTCTGAAACTGCATTTTAGGGGCATTTCATTAAGCATTTCCCCTTCAGCAATGAGATCATCGCTCCCTGCTTTTGGGTTGGGGTAGGGTGGGATTAATCAAAATGAAGGTCAGCCTTTTCCTATCTCCGCAGGGGCCATGTTGTCTTAGTTTTGATCATTTCTCCAAAATTAAGATTTCTGCATAAAACCCCTGTGTCTGTGTTGGGCTGGCAGGTTTATGGCTGACCAGTGTTCTGGTTGGCTGCCTGTTTATACAGGCTGTTAATCAGAGTGGGGAGGGGTAGTGGACGTGGGGACAGTCTGTGAGCTGGAGTGGTCCTGTTTGCTGTCGTGTGCAAGGGCCTGCACTTTGTTACTACAAATTACATAATGACATGTTACATTTCAAAGTGTATTTTTACTTCAGGGAAAATTAAACCAATAAACATACAACCCTGGTGGAAAAAAAAGAAAAGAAAAGGAAAGGAAAAATAAGATCCCTGGTTTCCAGATCTTCCTCCTGGAAAGGTTCTTAATTAAATTGTAGCTATAAACAAATCTTTGTTTTATTGAAGGGAGCCATCGTGTATAAAAGCTATTTTTAAAAATTAGGATGTGAACATTGGCCGGACAAGGGTCTGGTCCGTGTTATATGTTTTATGATCTGTGCAAAATGAAAAGGCAAGCTTGTGTGATGATGGTAGATTTTCAATTTCTGATTGCTAATCCCTCTCAAAGGTTGCGCCTGCCTTGCTTGAATGGAGCCCGTACACACAGGAATTATCATAGTTTTTTCCACATACTATTCAAGCAAAACTGTTTAGGGTTAGCATTAAGGTGCCAGCTTTGGATTTTTGGCCATGTGGGAAACTGGCTCTTTTCTGCATACTCTCTGCATTTTAAACAACTTTGAAACTTTAAAAAAAAAATCTGACCCCCTAAATCAACTTCCAAACCTACCCTTGAATGTCTATGAATTCAGCATTAATTCTTTTCCTTAAAGCATTGAAATTAAGTCTACATTCAGCATCCAAGGTTATGATAAGACTTTTGGGATGATAATCATGCTCATTTATATTCAGTTATGCATGTATGTGTGTGTCCAAACTTTCTTCAGCATAAACTATGTTATCAAAACAGATGTGCTCTGACTCTCTTTCCCCCAGCTGGTGGAAGACTGAGAAGGGCACTTAATTACTGGATTTTAAATGAGTTATTTGATCAAGATACACTGTTACCAGAATCTTCTGGCCTGATATTCACTGGATTTGTTCAGGTGTTTAACTTCAACCAGGAAGAGCAGCAGCCCAGGAAATGGCTGGATGAAATGTTACCCCTATAATGTTTTACAAACACGCTGTAATCTTACATTTCTTATGCAGTTATTATGTGACTTAAGATAATTTATCAGTGTGGCTCACACAACGAGAAATCACAAAACCAATTGAGATAGACTAAGTCTTCTCATTCAGTTTATATATTTTTAAAATAAAGATATTTACTTTTTTTGTTTCACATCTTTATTAGTGTGTACTGGTTACGTAGATTAATGGGTTTCATATTGGCCAAAATGAACCTCCACCTCTCAGATGGAGACAAATAATAGGGTTTTGAAACCTAGGATTAAAATTTTAGATTTTAGCCTGACTGTAAAAAAAGATGAAAGGTAGCAAAATATGGGAGAAATGTATAGCTTTAGTGGATAAAAATGGACCATTTGAGACAATGTTATTTGCTGGCAGTGGACATATGAATGTGTAAGACACCTCTATTTTATTCTGCAGTAAAGAATGCTTTCCCCCTCATGTTAAATTCTTAACAGTGCCATTTAAATAATTAATTTAGACTACTTTATTATTGAATTAGGAACCACTGTGTAAGACATTCTTATGGGATTTGACCTTGACTATAGAGGGAATAAGAAAGACCACTAGACTTTTTCAATGTTGATAAACTTGCTTTCACTGTTACCAAACAACAGCCTGAAGTGAAGAATCAGGTATTAATTCAAGGCTTTCATTAAGCTAATGACTAATCCAATAAGAAAGATTTTAATCCAATAAATAGTCGAGGAAATGTGTAGTAAATGAAGGCATGCCTAAGAATTGTTAAATTATTTTATCCTGGTTTTGTGCTTGGATAGCGTTTGAAGTGATAGATGGAGGGAAAGACCCATCTTGACTTGTTGAACGCATGAATAAAAATGGGCAGTGTTACAATAACAGCAATAATGAGGCCTTTCCTCTCATTCTTTTTGACTGGATGTTCTCAATTTACCCAGGTTGACAACATCTCTCTTCTACCCATTTTGCCACCCAAGGTATGGTTAATGTCAAGTTCTTAGGGAATCTGGGGAAGTTCACCATCAGCACACAGTTCCTCTGCACAAATCCAGAAGGGGGAGAGAGAAAGGCTTAAGGCAGAAGGAAGGGTAAAAGTTCAATTTCCCAATGACAATTCAGATTTTGAAAACATAATGAAAAAGAGTAATAGTGGCCCTTTCTCCTTCAATTTTGAATTTAATTCTTAAAAGGTATCTGTATCTATTTCCATCCACCCATCCATCATTCAAACTTCCTTCCATCTAAACATCCATCCATTCACCCATTTGTCTTTCCCTATATCTTTTCCTTCCATTCTTCTCTCTTTTTTCAGAAACAAAACAGGTACTAATGCAAAAATCTGCAATTATATGTTACAAGCTAGTAGTAGTCTTTTTCTTTTTTAATTAAATCAGGGCAGAGATTTTCTTCCTTGCTTAGCTATAACTTTCTCTCCTATGATATTTGTCCTTAATGTGATATATCATAGAACCTCTTTGAAAATTTTGTTTAATGGGGTTCAGGGAAATCAAAGTTCACTTT
This sequence comes from Hydrochoerus hydrochaeris, assembly GCA_004027455.1. Lineage (NCBI taxonomy): Eukaryota > Metazoa > Chordata > Mammalia > Rodentia > Hydrochaeridae > Hydrochoerus > Hydrochoerus hydrochaeris. The sequence goes on from PVLA01000270.1 coordinate 409,743, forward strand.
TATGAAGTTAAAATAAATATTTTTGATATGGACTTGATAGTTAATTTCTGTGAGTGCCCATATTCATATGCATGCAAATCTGTTTAAGATACTGTTTTAAACTTTAAATGATGCACACATGTATAAAACTCATGTGTTTTTAAATGCTGCTTAAAATTTTAAAACATGTATTTATAGAGAAAGCCAGAGGGTAAGAGCACTTAATATACATCATAATAGCATGCAACCTGAAACATAAAAATTTTCCTAAAAGCTTAACTGGTTTTGCAATGCAACAAACTACTCAAGTGACATTTTATACAAGGTATATGGCTATGAGTACAACATACAAATGTGCTATTTAGAATATTTTCCTGATAATGAATAAGCCCACGGGTTTACCATTTTATATTTGTTCTCTTAAAAACCATGAAACTCATTTTGAAAATGCTTGTTTAAATGAGCATTATTAAGTCTTTATCAGTTCTGAGCATTTCAGTCCTTTGCATCCAGAAATTTCTCAATCTGACAGAATAAGAAATGCATTTACATGGCCTAAGCTCTTAAATTGTCCCTTTCAATTAATGCCCCATCATGGAGCAATCTGGAAACCATTACTCAGTAACTCTTCATTATAATTGCTTGCAGCTGAGTATCCAGCCCTTGGTAATATAAGAATAAAAGAAAACTCAGTTAGTAACAAGTGCAATTGATTCCATTCAGAATTCCCTTGGTGCTTTGCCATGTTTGGCCTGCATAAGAGGAAACACGAGGTCCCCCGCCCCACTATTGGGGCCAGGAAATGAATTGGCAGACATAAGATGGTTTGTGTGGTGTGCGCCTTCATTTTTCAGCTGGTCCTTGTTAAAAATGAGACGGTGGGGCTCCTGCTTTCTCTCCCACTGGCTACATTTTTTTGGAGGGCTTTTCTGGTAATAGATAAAACTACAAAACTTCAATTTGCTATAAACTAACAGCATCCAGAAACTGTCACCTTCCATGGCCATAGCCCATCCGGGGACTTACTCTTGCCAAGGAGTGGATTTTAGAATTTATTCACTCCTACTTTGATCCTATCTCTATGACAGCACAGTCCCTGGTGCATTGTGTACAGGTGGAGAGTGTTTATGTGTTTGGAGGCTATCAATCACCAACTCTAGAAAGGTAAAGATCTAAATGAAGATAGATGAAAATGTGAAAATGTGATATGGTAAACTCCCTCGCCACCATGTTCCCCATGAAAATCAAGGACTTGGCTTTTGAAAACAGTGGAGAGAAATAAGGAGATGTCCCTACTGCTCTTTCACTTCAGAGACAATGCAACTTGGTGCTGAGGTTGAGGACCAGGGTCCACACCTGGGTCCTTCTAAACTGGAGCATGGGCACCACCGGTTCATAACCTCTTGTCTCTCCTCCTGCTTATAGATGATGGGGTTCAAGTGACAAAGACACTCAACTTCATAAATTAAAAATATGCAAATCATAAAATGCATTTTAATTATGAAAAGGATTGATGCTCAGCATAGAAAAGTTGAACCCAATAAACCTCTAAGTGCTTTTAATTATTTTCCACTCTTTGTTTTTATAATAATGGGGAGGGAGGAATCTTCCTATCAGACCAAAATGACATTTCATTTTGATTTGTTGTGGAAAGACTATATATTCCCCCACGATCAAGGAAAATTTCAATAAATATTTGGTGTGTTTCTTAATTTTGCCTGTAAATATGTTTTGGTTGGTTTTTACTTTGATGTAATGATTCTATATTTCCTACCCTGTTAAAAATTTTAAAACATTGTTGTTAAAAATTTTAAAACATTGTTGTTACAGTTATTAATCATTACATAATTTTAAATGCCACATCAGGGTTTTTTACATAAAATAGGTGCACTCTAGGATCCCTACAGAACAGAAGCACAAGTAAGTCAAATCTTCTTTCCCTTCACGGGGTCTCGCATGCACAGAAGCTGGTTTCACCCACTCTGTGACCTGATACAGGAGCAGGACTCCCCTGTTCTGGCTAAGCCCAAAGCCCTGCTAGGCCAGACTCTCAAACTGCAGTGATTTAGGGGAACTATGAGAAACCTCATTGGGGAGAATTTTTCCTTTAAGAAATAAATTAATTGAAGATGAAGAGGCAGTTTTCATATGGGTAGGGAGAATTGGGTTATTTTGTGTGTGGTTGATTTCACATGTCCCTATAGGAAATATGAACTAATCAACTATTATCTTGAATTTATAATGATTAAAAGTTGTCAATCTGTTATTGTGTTCAATGTTTCTCCAGTTTTACTTTTTTTTTTTTTTTTGGTGTGGAGACATGTAGCTTATTAAAACTTGGATTAATAAAAAATGCTTAATTAGAAAGATAGATGATAAAGAAATCTACTGGTGTCAAATAACTTTGTCCAGTGACTATGAGTTCAAGCCAATTAATTATATTAAGACATTATTTTTCACCTAGGGGCACAGGAAACTGATTCAATGGATGTACAGTTCATTTCTAATAATAATAATAAAAAAGATACATTCAGTAGCTGGGACTTCCATGTTTGAAATAATCAGTCTCCAAACTCTAGGGAAATCTGGGCCCAAGGGGTACAGAGCTACTTGCTTGTAACCCAGTCCCCCCCCAACCCCAGTTGAAAGCATACTCTCTCCTTTATGGGAACCTGTCAGGGATGACCCCTGTTCCTTTCCAAAGGAGACAGGACTGTCTCTAGGCTATTTACAGGCCCTTTGCCTTGTTTGAGGTTTTCAGCACCTTTATTGAAAGACACCCCCACCAATCCCAGGCAGTGTTTAAACAATTCTTCTTTTTCCAATCAATCAACAGATTTTTCTTGAGGTCTAATTGAGAGGAATTCTCCACCCCTGCCTTGTACTGCTGATTGCTAATGTTTGTGACCAACTCTCAGATTTTAATGACTCCTAAAGGTCTTTTTTTTTCAGTGAAAATTAGCAATGATGAGTAATTTAAAATGCTGAGAAAAAAACCAAACTTAAAAAGAGGTAAGGCAGACTCTCATTTTTCGCTATAGATGGAGTTAACTTTGTTTATCTATATTCCTAGTGATAAGTTCTTAATGTGGGTTGTTTTATTTTACTACTACATATGGGAGTCTGATGACTGGCCAGTGTACAGAGGATCAAGGGGAGCATATCAGTAATAGCCAGCTCGCAATTATTTGTAGAGGGGTAGAATTACTGGCAGAGGTTGGAAACCCAAGGCCCCATGAGCATCCGCCTTCAGATGTGTTTGGTTAGGCCAACAAAGTATTTTTAAATTTTTGAATTGGTTTTCATCATCACAGAATAGGAATAACTTATACAGGTATATTTTTCCAAGCTTGGCTTGAAAAATCAGTGGATCTAGGCACAGCGGGCCCTATGTTGCCTGGCAGCTGTGAACAGGAGTGGGGAGTGGCAGCCCCTTCTTACAAGAGCAAGCACCCTTCAGTTTGTCACCAGGATCCACCCTGTCAGCATCGCTCTTCAGCGCCTTGCTGACCCCTGCCTGCCTTTCAGTGTGAGGCCTCTGCCAAATTTCAGGGCTACCTGAAATTTCCCAGTTTATTCATCATCAGTGACAAAACTCAGAACTGCCTTGTGCTGACTGCATACCCAGACCTTCATGACCATCTTGAACTCAAACGTGTCTATGCAGGGACTATCAAGGAAGGTAGGAAGAAGGCCCCTCTCCTGCCACTGAAGGAGGGAGACAGTTTTTTTATTTTTTTATTTCCTTTTCCTGCCTCCACTGGCTATGAAGATAATAATTGGAAAAAAGGAACATGAGATGTGGGCCAGGGAGAAAAGTAAAGAAGTAAAGCCAGGAATAGAACAAATCCTCAGATTTTTCTTGCACAGTTAAATTGGAGGGGGTATTGTAAGAATAGCACAGAAAATCCTTCCAGTGATTTGAACACGACATTCCTGGCTAAGTGCTGCCCAGATGGAGCACTTCTGTGGTGGGCTGGTGTAAGGGAGTGGACTGAAGTTCCAGGACAGAGAAATTCTGACAGGTCCCCTGTGTCTCCTGGAATCCAGGTTATTCTTTAGAATGAGTAGTGAGCCCAGGGATGGTGGTCTTTCTCAGGTAAGTGGAATCTAAAAGGGGAAAATAGCTCTTCCTTTGACCCAGCTCCTCTCTTTTGGCTTTTGTGATGTGGTTTGGCAGGAAGAGGTGATCATGATCATTTGTGCATTCTTGCAACTACCAGATCCCTTCCCTCCGTGGGGACTACCCGGTTTGGATTGGCAAAACTGGCTGAATGATGACCAAATCAAATGTAAGAACTCTCTCAGTATGAAAGCTTTCGAGCCCTTAACATCTATAAAAGCAAACAAGATAAAGTTACACTCAAAATAGGAACAGTAAGGGAAAAGGTCTCCTAGGGTTTACCATGAAAAGCAAATTACTCTCAAGACCTTGGTGACTGTTAACTCACTGGGTTCCTGGCATCATACAGTCATTACTCTGAGTCTTTCTCACAGGTCCAACATTTTGGTATCTGCATTTAAACACATCTGGGCACGCACAAACCACCTGAGTCCACACAGTGCATAGTGCTGACATCTCACAGTAGGTAACAAATGAGATGACACCAGAAAATTGCTTTGTCCAGCTCAGCAAAATCAAACTCCTCAGATGTGCCTCCCAGGTGACATGGAAGGTCTGTAGCAAAATATCAGCCCCAGCAGTGTACTAAAAAAGTGCTAAAATTTTTGTGGGTTACCTACCAGTTAGGTTTCTGAGCTTCTCACAATGCACGCCTAACTTCCTGCCATCCTTGCTTAATTGTTTTAAGTGTACACTCACATGTCAACAGTAACGAAAGAGCTGTGATTTTTTTGGTGAGTCATTTGGTCACATCTTTTCCTTTCTGCCCTTTCCTAGAAGGCACTCCCCATGGGCAGGCCCTGGGTGCCCCTTAGCAGGATGTCAGGAATGAGAGCACCTGCAGACAGCAAGTCAGCAGTTTTTCCATCCTGTCTTCATCTTCCATCACAGATGGAACATCTGAAAGGGCTAGGTCTTAGTCACAGTACCCAATACCTACATATTAAACAAGGAAAGGTTTCTTTTGGCTCTTAGTGTCAGTCAGTGGTGACTGGCTCCTAGGCAGAAACAGTGTGGCAGAGGGGCACGAAGGAGGAAAAAGTGTTCAACCTCTGGAGGGCAAGAAACAGAGACAGAAAGTAGGAGCCAAAGACAAAAATACAGCCTTCCAGGACACACCCCCAGGAAGCAGCTTCTAACCAGGCTTCACCTCCTCACAGCAAGTCAGCTATGGACTAATCCACTAGGAATATAACACCCCTTTGGTTCAATCACTTTCCAGATGCATGAGGCTTTTGAGCGGTATTTTAGATATAAATGAGGACAGACTGTAAAGGTCATGGTGACAGAAGCTGTTGGGGAATTCCCAAAACCTATGTCCCCCTTCTCTCAGACTTACGCCTTTAACTGCATTTTCTAAACTGTATTGCAATTAAGTGGCTGAGTTCAGTTCTGAGGGGCATGAGCAGCAATGATTTGCACCATTTCCAGCCTGGCCTGTGAAACTTCCTGCTTTTGTTCACTGCCCTGTCAGGTGATGAGGAAAGGTATGACTTCTAGGACAATTCTGGGAATTTTAGGAGTTGCTTAATGAAGATGCTAAACAATGAGATTGAGAGGGTCTTGGTCCAGTCCCAAATCCTCATGGGGAGGGTAGCTTCCCAGTCAGGAACAATCTCACTGGACTGTGACGTGGGTGAAAAATAAACTTTTCTTTTGTTAAGTGATTGGAATTTCTGGGATCTTCTGGTAGAGCATTTAACATTACTTTAAATAATACAAGCATGAATATGGGATTTTCTGAAAGAAAAACTGATGTAATAAGACCCGGGAATAATCCGCACTCACTGCAAAATGCAATTATGAAGAGTAGGGAAGAAAAATATCACAAATCCTCCACAGTCGTCAGTGTAGACTGCCTTATGGAACAGAAACATATCTGCTACATACCTGCAAGGGCCCACCATGAGTTGTCCAAAAATGAAATGCCCAAAGCTTGGCAAGACTGATATCTCTCCATGCAGTCAGGCACCAATGATCCTTGTAGATGCTCACTTGGGAAATGTCAGAGGTCCAGATTGTAAAAGTCTTGGAAAACCTTGCAATTGCCAAAGATTGCAGCAGGGAGTCCGTAATTAGGCCCATTCCAGAATTACAACCTTTATCCATACTGAGCTGGAAATAATAGAAAGTATTTGAATGTGGATGTTATTTTAATGACAGGGTAGTATAGAAAATAAAGATTTGGAATATATTGGCTATAATAGTCTTAAAGAACTTTGGAGGGGAGGGAATCATGGTTTCACAAAATTCAACAAGAGGGTAGGAAACTAGGTATGAAAGAAGTAAAGACTGGAATTACCCTGGTGTTATTACTGTAGAACATTCTTCAAGTATTTCTTGAATAATTGCATCTCCATAAAGCTGGATCTCTTTGCATCCCTGAGATGGGAATGGATTTGCAAGAATGCTTTTCCAGAGCCCTCTGTGCTCCTGGGAGACCGTGTTTACATAAACCGTCACCAAGTGTAGGTTTAGGATTGTATGAACCCCTCTCTACTCTCAGGCCCAGATATAGAAAACTAAGACACAAAGGAGAATTTCACTTTCAAATACTGGGAAAAATAATCCTCTTTTAAAAAATATTATCATTTGATTAAATTTAATCACATTTTATATATAAAAATACATAGTATATAGGTACTTAGATAGGGGTTTATTTTTTAAAAAAAATTCAAACAGCTACCCACAGAGCTTTATTCTTAACCAAAACTTCTTAGATATTTTCAGAAAAAAAGATAAAATTAACTCTAAAATTTCTTAAAGTGTAAAGACTTGTACATTCTGGAATAAGAGACTCCCTTGGTCCTGAGGAGACCATAGTTTAAATCAGTTTGTTCAGTAAAATTCTCTTTTCACTATGTAAATGGTCTTTTAATAGCTCCTGTACTGGCCAGGAGAACTTACCTAGGTCACCTTCCAAAACCAGGGAACCAGACATGTGGTGAATATCTATCTACCTTTTCCTCTTTTCTCACTGAAAACTATCTGTCTCTACTTTCCTCGTTGACAGTAATATATATTCAGTGGAGCTCATAGTTTATGATTTCAGCTATGAACTTTTAGGATGAATTTGATACTTAAGTGTTACCTGTGATGAACTACTGTGTTAACTATTGTCTCTGAAATATTTTATATATGTATAATGTTTGTATAATATACACATAGAAACATATCATCATGTATGTCTCCTATGCGTTCTGAGTCTTATAATCTGGTGAAAGATTACTGTGGCAGATTGAAAATGCTCTAGCTCTCTAGCTTGTATGGGAGGTCTTATGAGAGATGAGTTATTTACTCTGCTTTAGGTCCCTTTTTGGGGGTTAGAAATATGTACACATGACAATGTCTAACTTATGTCAAAGAAAACAAGAGTATTACCCTATATATTAAAATTGTGAATATTCTGGGAAATCTAGACTCTGTTGGCAGAATGAGAGGGAACTGAAGGCCAATAATAGAGAGATTAAAGATTCTTAGAACTCTTTAAGCATTATGAAATTCATCACACGTTCTTGTGCAATCTGGGAATTAGAGCAGTAACAGAATGAAGCAAAGCCGACAGATACTATGGTCAGAGACAGATGATCGTTTGGACCCTGGAGAAAGTGGAAATGTGGCTTTAGTTGTACAAGGAACATGGCATAGCTATACAAAGAAATGGTGGGTGCAGAAAATTCTTGCCACCCACCCACAAAATATTCTAAAACATCCTCAGAGTTGGCCACTGGACCACCACCAACAGAAACAGAAGCCTCACCAGGAAAGTGTATTTTCAGGCCCATCCTAGACAATCAGATACTCGAGGAGGGGGTCCTCTGACCCGTCCTGTAGCCAGCCTCCAGTGGTTCTGACAAGGATTGAAATTTCAGGGCTATTGTGTGAAAGCGCACTAAAGTGGGAGGCCTGACTCTGCTATTCTTGTAGCTGACTTCTGCCTTGCAGTTCCTTCCCAGCATCAGCTTCTTTGTACACTGGTGCCATCCTAGTGCTATTCTAGGCACACTTTTCATGCATCTAAAATGGTCATTGTCCTAAGTCTTTTCCAAAGATAGTTCTGAATATATTAGGTCTTCACCTTGTGCTGATCACATTGAAACCCCGGCAGACCGGACAGCTCCTATCCCACCAGTCCTGCCTCCATCCTCACCCCATCTCATTGTTCTGAACATCTGCTTTGCTAGCCCAGTGGCACCAAGCCCTTGCCCCTTTCTCTGTACTCTGCTCAGCAGATGCTGTGATGTATTATGAAGATCCATCTACTGTTCCATTTTCCTTAAACTTCAGCAGGCTGATCTACAACATAGGGGTTTCTTGAAGTGTTCAATACTCCCTTTCTACTTTCCAGAGTGCTATTAAACACGACTTTTTCCCAGCAGTTATTCTACTGTACTTGGGATGATCATCTTGCAACTTTCTTCTTATTTGAATATGAGCCTAGATATCTCAGGAGAGAGGCCTACATGAAAGTTCTATTTAAGTCCAAAGGCAACTGGAGAAAGCATTTCTCTAGACTCTGCAGCAATAAATGCTCATATAATTGCTCAGGAAAGATGCATGAGAACCCTATTATTTTGCTGACATGGAAGACAAGGGAGGTTTGTGCTTAATATTATTTTTCACAAGGGTAGTCTGTTGGCTTTAGCTACATGCCATCTATAGAAATGAGAAGACTGCAACTGATGAGGAAGGGAGAGAGTATGCGGTAGTGTAGAGAGTGTTGAGTGTGGTAGCCTGTGTGACGATGCATACAGAAAACACACTTTGTAACTGCCTTTGAATGTTGGAGGCTACATGGGAATCTGAAGTGAGGCACCTACACAGAGCTGTCTGGCTGGCTCTTTCTTTATATCTACTACCCAACAAGAAACCAATAGCAGCAAAAGATTTACAATATGGTGGGCAAGAGATAAATGATCCCAGTTTCTAGATGCTTTAGGAACAAATTTTTAGACATCATATGGCTTACAATTGATCTTTCCATTGACTTTGGTATGGGATGGGCCCAAACTAATGATGGTAGGTAATCAGTGTGAGAATACTGTGTGAAGAATTTATAACCACAATAATGGGTTGCTATGTCCAAAGCCTCTTCCTCCTTGCAAGAAATAAGTGAGGGCTGGTCACACTCAAAGAAGAGTGGATCAACAGCCTTCTCCCTTGGCTCTGATACTCTGGGAAGACTCAATTACAGGCCTGTCTGAGAAGCCTGGCGCATGAAGTAAGCCTTGAGACAGTTATAGATCTCTGCATGGAGACTCTGACTTCACTGTCTGTGCTGGTGTTTTCTGCCTGTGTAACATGCTTTTTCCTTCTAAGAAATAGCTCCCAGGGTGGTGCTGTTTGTTCTAATTAGCTCTCACTCTCAGCTTTTCCTGCTTGAGCCAGTATGAAGGACCACGTCTCAGTGTAACCCACTGAGAGGAACTGAGCATTGCTGACCACGCTCTTTCTGGCTCCTAACATATGTTTGGGACACTAACCTCCCTGTGTGACTGCTGAGCATCCCAGGGCATCTGGATCCTCAAGACCCACTCCCCCCAATTTACCCCTCACTTTCCAGAAAACATGTGTAGAATAATACAAGGGCATTAAATTAGACCTCATTACCTAACCAGTTGGGCTATCCGGTTCTCCCGCACATAATAATGAGGTCTGATTTATTGTGATCATTATTCAGGCATTATAGGTCACTAAATAACATGCTCTGCCCACACATGTCTTCTGAGGTAATAAATATCCTGAGAGGAAACATTCTTGAGGGCGTGAGTCTCAGGTTTGAATCGGCAACTCCAGGCTCATTAATTATGTGAAGGCACTTTGCCTACTGCTCACAACATCTTGGGAGCAGAGATGGGGAAAAGCTAGTGAATAGCACAGGGGGAAAGCAGATGAGAGACAGGGAGAGACTGCTTGATTGGCCTATCAAACGCAAGCCAAGGTGGGCCCACTGGTGCAGGGAACAGAGATAAAGCTGACCCCAGGCCCATGATGTCAGATCCACAGAACCTCACCCAAGGTCTTTCACGAGCCGCACACTGAGGTTCTGCTTTGCCTTCTTACACTGTGTGCTCCCAATTTCTCACTCAGAAGTTTCCTGGCAGTTCCTGTTGCTCTCTCTCATCTCTAGAACTTTGCATGTGCTGTTCTTCTCTGTCTGGAATGCTGAGCCCCATTCCCATCTTCTCTTTTGTGTCATCACATTGAAAGACTCACCTGAGATGTCCTTTCTACCCAGAAGCCTTCCATGAGCTGTAGGACCAAGCCCTTTCTCTTGTACAGTGCGTCATGCACAGCCATTGTCATCGACTTGCCTATCTTCGCTACCACCTATCAAGGGCACAATCTGAACCTCATTGCTTGCTGTATCTAAATGCCTGGAGCAGCACCTGGGGCATTTGTTTGATGAAGGAAAAAATAAATGCCTGTGTGTAAAGGATACTATAGCTAATGCCACAAATATGGTCATGCTGGTCCTAGAGGGTGATGACATTTTAGATTTGGTAATCTCTGCTCAGAATGAAGAGGGCTCTGGCCACCTAGCACATCACTTTCCTTAGCCTCTCATTATCTAGACAGGTATCAAATTGGAAATTTGCTGCAGTAGGTTGACACTGTCACATGCCTGGCCATATGCTTTTCCTGCATAATCTCAAATCATAGCATATTGAGGTTTCAGCCTTAGACATAATACAATTAGAAGAAAATGACAGCATCAATGGTTTATCACAGCTCTTATTTTGATAATGTCGACATTTGATTTTTTTTGAATTGCAGTATATGTGTTTAAAGGCCTATTTTCCTTGAGGAGTACACTAGGGATTGGAAAACAGGATTAAAAATAATCCTTTGTCTCTAACTCATAATGCAAAGTGTGAGACTGGTAAATACTAAACAAATCTGACCGTATATCTACATTATTTATGGAGATAATTTAGGATTATTTGCTCTATAGAAAATCTGTTGGAGTGCTTTAAAAATTACTAAAATTAAATGAAATCAGGCTCCTTGAATTATCCATGAGCACAGCAGCCTCACATAATCAATACTTCAGCCATTCTGGGATGACATTACATCTCAAGACTATTTTCTAACTTAATAAGATTAGAAATAATAAAATGATATTATTTCTTTGTGAACTGAGGCCTCTGACCCAGTAATTTAATGCCTTCATTATTGTATGAGAAGAACGCAGAGAGACCCACTGAGACCCACAACTGCACTCTGTCCAAGTGATGGTCGGATGCCTCTTCCTTTCTTCAGATGGTGAGTTTTATGGGCAATTGAAGAATATTGTTAACTTATTTTTAAAGCACTCTGAACATTATTTTCATGAGAGTTGCATATATATATATATATATATATATATATGAACTTTTATTGATGCAATAACAGAGGCCAGGGAAAAATAAGAAGACTTACTCCCAAATTGTGTTGTTCTAGATATTTTCATGCTGGCAAAGACATGAGTTTCATCAAGGGACCATGAGAGAGTTTTGTGTTTTTGTTTTTTTGGTTCAGCGTAGGCTTGATAAGATTATTGTGGTTCATGCTCCGTTTTACTGCTATCTGGGAGGAAACAAGGAATGGGTGTTAATATCAGAAAGTGCTGTGGGGCCCAAGGGCTGAATTCCTATCCTATTTTCTCATGGATTCTGTTCCTGTCCCTTTTGAGTTGAGGAGTCTTTTAAATTTGCCCATAATAAAGCACTTTCTCATGAACCTTTGCAGCTCACAGGGAATTTCCTGATTGACTCAAACTATGTTGGGCCCACATTCTGCTCAGGACATTAGTCTGAGCACTTTCTGTGAGGAATCTTCCCAGGGAGCCACCTGTGATGGGAAACCATTGGACCACTTGATTCCCAAGGCCACCAACCAGACTGTAGATTGGCAAATGCAGCGAAACCCATGAGAATGTCCCATGTAAACCTCATTCTAGCTGGGAAGGGTGGGGCTGAGAGGAGACCAGACACGTTCTATTTAGGAATCACTGTTTGAAATGCTTAACACTTAACACTAACTGAAGGAGACTATTATGTCCTTTCAATTGTCCAGGACAATAGGAAACTGAAATCTCTCTGAGAGAATGAAACTTACCTGCCCACTGGGTCTATCAACAGTGAGTGACACATAGAAACAGCTGTGTCACTGGGAAATGCTGTTGAGGATATGCAGCAGAGGTGACCTGGGCTCAGTTAAGTTTGGACAATGCCATAGTAATAACCATGGTAGCCAACATTGTCCCAGGTGCCATTGGAAGTACGCTACTCCACGTTCATCATTTAATTACTCTTTAAATAAACCACAGTTTTCAAAGTGGACATTACACACTTAAACACTTGGTGAGACTGTGAGTTACCTAGTGTCTCCCAGGTAGTAGGGCAGAGTTGAGACTTAAGATCATGTGGTCTGAACTGTAGACTCTGTATCATTTAGAGATATAAGAAAGGATTGTGAATATACAGCAATACTTCAGAATCAGTTGCTGTCTAGAAGACATATTTATCTTATTTTATTTATTTATTTATTTATTTATTTACTTTTTGTCTTTTTGAGACAGGGTTTCACTATGCAGTTCAGACTGGCCTTGAACTCACTTTGTTTGAGGCTGGCCTCAAACTTTTAGTGGTTGTCCTGCCTCAGCCTCTTGAGTGCAGGGATTATAGGGATGTGCCACCCTACCTTGGAGACAGTTGATTGTGGAAACCTCTACAAACTGTGAGCTAAATAACCCTTTCTTCCTTTAACTTTGGGTGCTGGGTATTTTATCTCAGTAATGAGAAAAACAACTAAGACATCAGTGGCTCCAAGAGCCACTCTGAGAAAATGTTATTATACAATTTATTTCTGCTCATATCCTATTGACTGGAATGAGCCACATGGTATAACTAGCTACAATGGAAGCTCAAGTTCAGCTGCTACCCAGATAAAACTCTGGATGCTATGGACCTAAAATGAATAGGAAGAAGGAAACCAGGGGAACTTGAGTGTCACTGCCCACCTCACTGAGTAAATGTACTTACTCTTGCAGTGGTCCAAGAAAAGGGGCCTTGCTTGTCCTCCCTCTATCAATACTTCTTCTACATTGTATAAAATGAGTGCAGTGAAACTTGATTTTAGAATGGTTCTTAATTTCACAGGCGCTCTCTGATAAGGTAAACAACAGGGAAAGATGTGTGAGGGAGACAAATTTACACTTTTTGTGGGCAGAACAAGGTACTTTTTATTTATGAAGTTTTTTAACTAAGGAAAGTCTGCTTGAGGGTATTTCTACTCTAAGGATAATTACACAGGGGTCTGGGATGTGGCCCTAATGCCACACTCCCAACAAATATCCTCGACTACTGATGCTTTAGTCATTTGATTATTTGTGGAGGTTTGTCCTATGCATTATGGGGTGATTAGCAGCACTCCTATGCTCAGCATGTATAGATTATACCACTAAGCAACATCAGTTACGACAACCAGCAATAACTCCAGACATTTCTGATGTCCCCTGAGGGTCAGATACCTAAGAACCTTGGTCTGTCACAATTCTACTACTACTACTACTACTCTAATAGTAGTATTAATAAATATAACTAACACATATTGAGTTTTTTCTAAGTGTTCTGCTAATAATGTTAAATTACCCAGCCTCAAGAAAAATAATGCTGTGTAGCTGTTACTATTAGTTTACCACTGTATAGCAGAAGAAACTAAGGCAATCAGCTTTGGTTACTGCTCCATGCTGAGGATTCAGGTGGTGTTTTTGGCCATTATATCCTAGGTGAGCTTCAATCCTAACATCTACAGAGCTTAAAGCAGCTGCTCCATAATTATTCCCATATTCCATGGAAAAATTGACATAGGATTCCTGAACATTGATTGTGTTTTATAAACACTGTATGCCAGGTGCTGACACAAGCACTTTCCAGATGGGGACTCATTTGATTCTTATACCAGCCCAGGGGGAATGGCAGCACATCCCATTATCACCTCTATTCTAGGGATAAGGAAATGGAAACAGAAAGAGGCTCAGGAACTTGGTTGAAGTCATACAACTAATAAGCCACAGAGCCAGGGTTCAAACCCACATAGCCTGGCTTCAGAGTCCAGCTAGTCCAGTGCGCTACGTCTGCAGCCTGGGAGGACTGATGCCCACCATGCTGCTGTTTTGGGAGAACATCCAGCAGCCCTGAGCAGGCCAGGGAGGGAGGGAGTGGATGGCTCCTTGGAGCACAATGACAAGATAAAATGTGAAGTGCCTGAGTTCATCTTTTGAATGCCTTCCTTACTGCCCCTGGACTCTCCCTGTGGCTTTGGAAGACCCCACAGAGCTGAAGCATGCTTGTAGAGAGCTCCCAGAGATTGAGCAGGCTGTGGTTCTAATTCCATTCCTCTGGTGGCGAGACTGGATCAAGAAAAGGTTGTCCCTCACTGCAGCTTCACCAGGCAGCTCTGAGTGATTAAGGGAAGTGACCCTTTCTCCACTACTGCCTCCTCGGGGAAGATAAAGAAAATCCCAGAGAGATCCACTGGGCGCCATTCTCAGAGCCCATGGGAATGCTAATCCTGCTGTGATACATAGGTACTGGCTTGGCAGATTAGCCAGAAAGACAGACATGGTAAGCAGTAAGGCCATCATAGGCCAGTGACCATAGGACTTAACTAACATCAGGAGAAGCAAAACATTCACAGCACAGCCTTTAAAGGAGCAGGACAGGGTGATGACAGCAGACTGGCAATGATTGTATCAAAATAGATCTGAAGGGCTCCCTTCCAGTTTGGGGTGACTTGGGAAGGGGTACTTCAGCTTTGACCTGACCTTTGACCCAAAAGTAAGTCAAACATTCAGTAGCCTGGAAAAGAAGACATTTTCAGATTGTCATGACAGTCCTTTCCAGATTTCCAAACTCTGTCCAGTTCTGTGAAGGTTCAACTGTCGCATCATGGGCTGGCGCAATGTGTCCCCTGGAGCCTGCCAGGGTCAGGGGAAGGTTAGACACACACAACACTGAGCCAGGCTGTCTGGGATGCCTGAACAATCTGTTAAAATATTTTTAAAAACCACTCACCCAACAAATATGTATCAAGAAAGGCTCTGTTTAAGATAGAAGCTGGGGAAGGGGGCTGGGGTGGAACCAAGAGAAGGCTGTAGATAAGGAATATTACAATGACAAAGCCATGGCTCTAATCCAAGGAGTCCCATGGTCTGAACACCAAGGCCCTTGTGTGAGCAGACGATTCTTCTCTGCTGTTAGTTATGCACAGAAAGCCAGCTCTCACTTTCGGAAATTGCAGTTATTCACTCCAATAATTGCTCCCACGAGACCACTGAGATGCTCCAACCCAGCAGATGTCCCAGTGGCACCTCCTTGAGCCCAGGAAATGAGACAAAGAAACAGAGGCAATATATCTGTCTTAGAAGACTGGATAGCATCTTCATGGTGCTTTGTTGCCTGAATTGCTCTTTCTCACATAAATAATCTTGCTGCGTCCTCAGGACAACATTGTTCTGAAATGAGGCAGAGCCCATGGTGCTGAACATAAAAAGATGGCAGTGCCATTGGAAGCTATCATGCACTGAGTGTTTAAATGTGTGGGACTCTGGGCTCAGAACTCCATGAATAGTCTCTTGTTTAATCTCCACACCTCCCTTAATAAGGAAGGTACATTTTTCATTTTCTGTTGAAGAGAAGAATGAGGCTCAAAAAGTGAGTTTCTCAAGGTCACGGAACTGATGTTAGTGCCAGAATCAGGATTTGAACCCAGGTCTGGCAGACTCAGGCCTCTGCTCAGAAGCACTGAAATTGGTACACAAAACATCCATGAGTTGCTGAAATTACACAGCCAGTGGCTGCAGGGCCTGGAGACCTGCCTCCCGCTCCAGAATCCTTTCCTTGCCCATCTGTGGCCTGGGTGAGTCCTTCTAAGCTGTGGTTTCACTTTGCTTGTCCCACTGTCTGCCCTTTTACCTGTCTGCCCAGGCACAGCTTCCACTCTGCCTGCACTAATGAGCATTCTAAGCCTGAGAGCAGCCTGAGGTGCCAGATGCAGGGCCGGGTGTGAGTAAGTGGGGCATAGAGGCATCTCCGGCTGGTTTTGGTCCAATTCTGGACCATCCACACAGCCCCTTAGCCTGTGCTCATCTGGGAACTCTGATATGGAGTTGGAAGTTTTCATGACACTCCTGATAAGTCTCATGGGCCCAAGGGCTCAAGTACATGAGCCTTTTGAAGCACTAAGACCAGTATACTTCTGGGACTGGCGACCATCCTGTGGCAGGGATGTGCAGGTTACCTGTTCAGAGAGGAGGCAGCTGTCTGCCCTGTTTCAGCAACCCTGACTTGAAGTCGAAGTGCTTCTTTCTTCCCTGTGAATCTATGTTGTTTTAGTCTTTGCCTGTGCTAGTTTGTACCATGACTGCCCGCCTCCCAGCACAGCCTGTGCTTCTTAAGGCAATATTGACATCTGGAGCTGGGTAAGTCCTTGTTGTGGAACCAACCCACCCATGGAGGGTGTTTGGTGGCATCTGTGGATGTACGCACTGGATGTTAGCACCAACCTAGTGCACTAGTTGTGACAACCAAACTGTCTCCAGGTAACTAAGTGAAGATGAGAGGAAGGTAGGGAGCAATATCCCCAGGGGTTGAGAACCACTGCTCTAAGCTCTTAATTGATACAAATGTAAGGTTGAAAATCTCTTTTAAAATACAATCTCAAGCATTTGATCAAAGTAGAAAGGAGGGGTAGTGAACTACAGGTGTCTACCACTTCTCTTCAGTAGTTATTAATACTTTGCCTTCTTATATCCAGCTACTACTATTTATTTCATTTACTACATCTACCCAGTACTATTTTTCTGTCATATTTGGCAAATCTCAGGCACCATTCCATCTTACTCATAGGCATTTAAGCAATTATCTAAAAGAAAAAAAAAAGAAAAAAAATCTAACAATTCTTTAATATGACTTATTTTGCCTCATGTTCAGATTTCCATGATTATTTCATACTATGATTTTTTTAAAATATGAGTTTGTTCAAACTGGAATCAAGTAAGATTAGGAAATATATATAAATTTCAATTAACTTATCTTTTTCATGTTATCATTGTGTAGAAATAACTAGGAAGTCCTTTAAGTTACTGAAAAGTTGTTGAATCACATTTTAAGGCAGAAAAGGAGGTTTTCTGAAAGTTGGTGTGAAATCTTTCCTCAAGGTTGCAAATTAACACTTTCGCAACTATCAGCATTGAGTCTGGTCTGTTTTAAAATCAGCATTGACACTGCCTAAAATGCTATTTATTTAAGAGCAAATACCTTAATTTTTAAAGTGTATGTGTGATGCTCAAAAGTTAAACTCAACATACTTAATTTAGAGAGAACAATACTATCTGCAGCCTGGAGAATAATCATACTCTCTTCCATTGTTTTGTTTCTATAATTAAGTTTCTAATCCAAAGTCAAGTGGACATAAAAAGTCATCTTCTGTTGATACTGCTTGCTCCTCTATTGATCAGAAGGACAGACATTTAAATCAACTGCTTGGTCAGTAGTCCTGTTAATCAGCGGTACACTCATATTTAAGCATATGCATCCAGACTTTAGATAATGACTTTCTTTTTGTTTACAAAATTATTTCTACAGCAAAATAAGTGCATGATTTATTTTCTCTGCAAAAGTAACCTCAGGGTGATAGGAAAAATTATATATCTATCATGTCACATTGTTGTTTGCTTGTAGAAGCTGCAATTTGTTTTCTTTTCTTGAAATGTTTACTTTCCTTATGACATAGAGAATATTTGGAGATATATTATGCTTGCATCTGCTCTATGCATATATTTTTGCCCTTGGGTAGAAACCTAGTGTCCATGGAAGAATATGGCAGTTGATTGAAAGCCAGTGAGCCTGGTAGATTTCCAACAGTTACAGTTCATGGTTCTGCTTGAAGCAAATGCCTCCAACTGTGAACAATGTGCCTTCCCTGAGAACCTGAGACAAGTTGCTGGTTAATGTCTTTGAAACAGCCTGTTAAGACTGTTACTACAAATTAGAGTCTGGATCATTCTGAAACCCAAATAGACTTCTTTCATCTTCCAGATGGCCGTCTGATTGGGAGCTGGGTAGGATCACATTTCAGGTTGTGACTTAATGATTCAGGACAATATTTATGGTTATTACTTGACAGAGGGCAGTGAGGAAAATTAAAGCACAGCCCCATGCTTCATTTATGACAAAAAACAAATTCATGGCAAGGTTGTAGATTAGAGGTGACATCTCCCAGCCCTGGGCAAAGTCCAGGTACAATTCCAAGATGACCCACCTGACCAGGTAAAGCAGGTTGACAAGTCTAGACTTTGAAGCCCCAGTCACTGCATTAACTTTTGGAAACAATCAAGTAATTCTGTAATAGGAAGTCTTGGTAAAGGCACAGCTATGAGTGAGAGATTTCAGAGAAGACAAAAAATGCAATTATGTTCTTTGCCGGTATGATGACTACATGCAGCTGAAATATTATGTTTTGGGGCATATTTTTTTCTTTACTATTATAGTTGGGAATATCAGCAGGAGAAACAATAATTATGCCTGGCAGTGTTGGCATTTTGTTTATATAATATAAATTTCTGCATTAATGTTTTCTTCTAAAAAACGCTCTATAGGATATAATATTTATCTCTTACATTACCAGAATTTTAGGAATTCTGTAATTGGGTGCTATGGGGAAGAGAAAGGGAAGATGAGACATGGAAAAGGTAAATAAAAGTTGAGTCAGTTAATGAAATGTAGATTGTCTAAAATAAAAGCCAGCAGAAAGTTTATCTTGCTCCATTAATCCCCTACTCATTCTGTGAAATGAGAATGCACATATTGTTCTGGGGGATAAAAAAGAGAAAACTAAACCATATGCCATTAATACATTTGACCAACTGTGACACTTTTTAAATAAGGTTTTAACTGGTTTTATTACACCAACTGTGTAATTTCAAAATGACTCCATCATCTATTATACCTATTATAAACAAGTACTTTGTTTAACCAAGCCAATAATAACCTTCACAGAGAAGGCTGACTCTTGAAAAAACCAAATATTCTGATTGTTTGGATAAAGGGAAAGAGGTTCCTTGCATAGAAATAAAAAAGAACATTATTCTGAAAAAAATTTAAATATGTCATATTATTCCCAATAATTTGATCGTCTCTCCTGTTGTGTGTTGGAGGGACGTTCAACGTAAGCTCCACACGAGCACCATCTTGGTGCCAACGCACACTGGCTGCCCGTGTGTGCCTCTGCTCCAAAGAGCCAACAAAGCAGGACTATGTGAACAGCACTTGGGGTGTTCTGCTAAGGGAGGATTGATTTTGATTCGGTTTTTCTCAGTAGGTAATGTTTAATGTGAATGAACTGACGCTAAATTCCCTTGCTCATCTCTTTTAATGTAGTAAATTGGGATGACTTTGAACTGGCTCTGTGGGACTACTGGGGTCCAAGTCTGTGCTGGCGTCAAGTTAGACTCCCATTCTGGTTCTATCCTTTGTGTGACCAGAGAAAAATAACACTATCTGTCTCCAACTTCATCTGAAAAATGGGACCAGTAATTCCATTTCCACAGATTTGTTATAAGAAAAAATGAAGCTGCATGCTGGAAACAGGAAAACCCCTCTATATTTGAGAGATTTATCCCTCCCGCCTCTCTGCAGAAAGAAGCCATCCCATGGTAGAGAGCTTTCACACTATCTGTGCCTCATATTACAGAGTTGTAGGAAGGAGCCATAACCACAAGGCCATAGGACTGGTATTTCTAGGCTGGCCATGCTTGTACCACTCCCTTCAGGGTGGTTTCCTTCCCTGTGTCTGAACTGATGATACATTTTCAACGTCCTCCCTTTCAGTCTTGTGACATTCTTTATGTTCTGTGATGCTGGAGTCACAGAGTATTGTCAAGTTGAAATTTACTTAATTGATCTTCTGGGCCACAATTTCCACTTTTAGGGAAAGTCTTAGCAGCCTTGGAGTTGTGTGACTTACTAAGGACACCAAAGCTCACTTGTGGTAGAGGTACATCTCTTGATACACAGCCCAGTGGGTTTTTCATTACCTGAGTCTTACACTGCTATGTAACTTCTATGTGCACACATACGATTCTTGCCCATGCCTTCACCCCATAAGACACACACACACACACACACACACACACACACACACACACTTCAGATTTAAAGTTCCATACAAGTACATGGGCTCCTAGGTTGCCCAGCATTTTAAGGAAGTAACTGACAAATACTTACTGAACTTAGTCATCTGTGGGAAGGAGCAATTTCTAGGCACATCAGCAAACAAACATGTTATCCAGGAGCTTTCCTTTCAATTTTACAGACATATTGATCTAAAAAGCAATACGGATAAAATTTTCATGTAGGAAGAGGAGTCCTAGCTTGAACCAATGGCCACTGGTTTCCTTCCCAGAGGACTCAGCTGTCCTTGTCCTGATAGAGTTGGGAGCTAGACTGCTGCACACTGGGAAAAGTTCCCCACAGCAGAAGGGACAGGGGGTAGTCTGTGATTTTTTTTTTTTTTGTACCTTGTGATGAACAGATCTATTTATGACAAACTTTTAATCTGCAACCAAGCAGAGCTCCTAACCTAGCTAATTTTCAAGTGTGCTATTGAGGCACAAAGGCACAAAACCAAATGGAAAGCATTGCAGAGACTCAGGGAGAGAGAAGGCTGCAGGCAGAGTGGAGGCCAGTGGGCCAATTAGGGCAGAAGTGAAACAGATGATGCCTGACATGGCTGGAGAAGGCAGAGGGTTTTCAAATACAGATTGGATTCCGTTTTCTCCAAAGGTCAGCTTTAATCAAGTTCCCAATGTAAATATTACCAATATAAACCAAGTAATGGAGGTTAAACGGCTGCTCTTGAGGTCAGTGACTCTTGGTCAAGCTGGAAGATTTCACATGAAATGGATCAGTTGGAATGTATCTGGAGGGCCTCCGTGCTGGCCCTGAAACCTGAGCCTGCCCAGCCTGCTCTGCTGTGCAAGGGTAATGAATGGTGTGCAGCACTCTTGGAGCCAGGAAGGGTTGGCTCTTCTTTCCAGCTCTGTGGTTGGAAACCAGATGCACTGGAGCACATAGAGCTTGGTTTTGCTGTGGCTGGGGGTCACACCAATGTTTGATGAATAGATCGATCTTGCTTCCTGATGTCAACATGGAGGGACACATGCCAGTAATGGGAGGAGACATCCCCCACCCCCACCCTTGACTCTAGAGGTTGAGGTCCTTGAGAAGCCCACAGGCATGCCTTCAGGAGATGTGCTTTAAGATCTGGCTTTAGAGATAAGGCTGTGTGTTGATCTAGATGTAGTGATAGAGACCATTTTAGAGACCAGTGCCCAAACTGCAAACCTAAACCCACTTATCACAAAGTGGCAACCCTGCAATTAAATGTAAATACTGAGGTTTTAGTTTAGAAAAACCAACTCATACATTAACATCTTTTGTCTTAAAACAGCACTCTTGTGACAAGCTTGCCACAGCTGATAGAGGATGGCCTGGCAGTTAAGTCCACCTGATCCCTACACCTTGGCATTTTTTACTGTGCTGGTCCTTCTTACTGTTCCTTTGCTCTTGTTCAGCGCTGTGGAATCACTTGTCTACAGCATCATTTGCCTCCATCTCCTGGTGTGCCTGCTGCTCAAATCACTGTCCAAATCCCTGCCCTCAGCCTCTTCCCTGGCTACAGCCTGAATTCCTTTGCTGTCTGGCCTTTGTGTTATATTTTTAAAAATTATATACATGCAAATGTGTATATGTAGGTAGATATAGTAATCAAATACTTCTCATTTTTTGCAGTGTATAAAAATTATGGAATATAAAAATGAAATTGTTGCTAAAGTTTCGTGTTTCCTATCACTATGCTAAGTGACTTCCATGCCTCATTGCATTTAACTTGCAAAGCAATTCTATGAGGCAGATACCCTAAGTATTCCTAATTTACAGACGAGCAAACTGAGGCAGATCAGGCAAGTAACTTGGATAAGGTTACATGGCAATAAAGACAAAACTTGAATTTCAGTCAGTCTGAGAGCAATCTGTGCTCTTAGTCACAACTCATATTATCTCCTTAACTGATATTAAGCTGCTATCTTCTCTGCATGCTTAGCTCTGAGTTCTTGCACATTGTTTTTTTTTTTTCTTTTCTCTTCTTACTCATTCTTAAGCAAGTTCCTCTTCTTCAATAATAGGCTTGTAATTAGAGATGTAGAGAGACACCCACGTATTTTAACCCTGAGTGAAAAATCTATGTGCATAACAAACACACTATGGTGGTTGTGGGCTGTCTTCTGAGGGTCCTGAGGATATCTGCCCAACAGCTGGAGCTTTAGGGCTGCTTGGCTTAGAGCCTTGCTCACCACTGAACCATAGACGAGAGGGAGGACATCATGTGATATACCCTGGAGCTCTTGCTCGGGTGCATTCTCTTCTTCCACACAAAATGGACTGAAGAACAGCAAAGGCTGCTGCTGCCTGCTCAATGCTCCCCTTGTCATTTTTATGGGTACACCAGACCATAAAACCTGAAGAGATATGACTAGAGTAACCACATTACCTCATTCAAGACAAACAGAAGTGGGCAGACCTTAGAGATTGATGTACAAAAGCCAGAATCTAAATAAACAATTTACATATATTTGCATTTGCATTTGCATAGGACCATTGTTATAAAATGTAGTCTTCCTTAAGGAGAGTAGCTGGCTGTGTGGTTAGGAAGGCCAGAGAGTGTGACTGCTGTTCATCTGGCTCTCTTGTCTCTTTAAAGTCAGATTCTGTATCTAGAGTGTTTGCTTTGTCTAAATAACGCGGTAAACCCACCTGTCTTTGGAGATTTTGAGATCTACTCACAACAACTTCTAATATGTCCTACACTGAACAGGGGCTGAAGATGCATAACTATAAGTGCCATTTTAGGGGGCTGAGGCTTTAGTAGGTGCTGATGAAATATTTTGGGGAAATCCTCTGAGAGGGCATCATGATTAAGAATTAACGTAACTCATGGATCCCAAAGGCAAGTGCAACAAGGAGTAATTAAAAGTGACCCAATTAAAAGAACTTCCTTCATAGAAAGGAGGGAAGCTTTGCTCTTTTTCTCTCTCAAACCACGCTGAGTAAATAGAAAATCTTAAATAACTGTTTGAGAAATTTAGGTTAGAAAAATGATAAACCATTTTGGAAAATGGTTTTGTAGACTGTCCTCTGTTCTGGTATAAAATGAAGTAAAACCTTGAAATCCTTTCAGAGGAACAGCCAACAATAATCCTCACCTTCTCAAAAATATTTCAAATCAGAGAAATAGTGTGGACTGGGTCATTGTCGTTTATTTAAAAGACTGGATTTCCAGACCTTGACTGTCATTTAGCTGTCTGCCCTTGAGGAAGTTACTTCACTGTTCTGAACTTCATTTTCCTCTGTGTGACTGGAGCACTGAACCAGAAAATATCTAAAGCTATGGAGTGACCCAAAATAATGATTAATAGTGCACAGTTTCATCCTCAAAGTATTCTGGTTTGGACCAGAGATTATATGATTACCCTACCTATTGCAATTAACACAGCAAGGTTCACTTGAAATTAGCTTTCTTTGTTTCCTACAGCACACTGTTATTAACAAGAAAAGAAACAGAAATACATAGCCAAATAATTAACTATATTTTCTTCCAAGTCATTTCTCAAATTGACTGCATGCCTGACCTTCTTGCCCACTTTCAAACCACAAGCTGATATAGTTTTCATTACAGTTCTAGAAGTCAGACACTACTTATTTCTGTACATTTGGGAGCATTGAGTCTTTAAAAGTAAAGGTCACATGAGTAAGCCAGAATTTGGACCAGGTCTGTCAGGTCCTGAGAATAAACATTTAAGCTTTGCACCAGAGCACTGCTGGAAACATAATGCATTTCACTGCAGCCATATCACCCTGCCCACCAAGTACCTTGACAAGACTTAGCAGTCATTCTTTGGCTCCGACAGCAAAGCCTTTGCAAGTTCCAAATCATCCCGTAAGACATCAAGACTTACAGATGAAAATCTTCCAAAATCATTAAAATTGTGTATGAGCAATGTTTTTTCCTTTCCAACACAGACAGTCAGACCCCTGGGTCATTGTGAAAGATTCTTTGGAGCTCAAAACTTTTTGATATTTACTAAACAAGGTCTGCTCAGAGATTATTGGGAAATTGTGATCTTGATTAAACCATGATGTTTCTGATACCCAGAGAAGCAAATGGTTCAGTGATGATAAAAGCAGTCCAGTGTTCTCAAATCATCTTCAAAGCAAAAGAGGTTTTGTACAAAATAAATGATTTGAATGCAAGACATAAACAACCAAACAGGCTTGCAAACAAGATCAGTAATGAGGCATCTGGGACCTCAGTTTTGCTTCTGATGCCTTTCAGAGTGAGCCTTGATGCCTTTCAGATTTTCAAAGAATAATAAACTGGTGACAAAAGAATAGCAGCTGTGGGCACAGTAAGGAAATTAGTTGGAGCAGATTTGTAATTAAGCATTGAAAATAGATAGGTATGATCTCTTACTGCTCACAAGTACCTTTCACTTTTTGCCTCTTCTTAAAATTCTGTTTTCTTTTTAAAATAAACATATACTTCATCCATCAGTCATGCATGTTCTGTCCTGGATATTAGCTAAAAGCATCACTATTTTTTTCTGGGAAAAGGAAGATATTTGCTCACAAGCAGTATAGTACCTCCTGAAGAAAATAACTTTGTCTTTAGGTTCCTGTTAACTTTTACTTTTTGTCATTTTATAACTGGAAAGACAGAAAAGCTGTCTCTGTTCAAAAGATTGCACATTTATACAAAATAAAGAAAGGGTAAAGGATCTTAGGGCTTTGTGAGGATGATAAATTTTCATTTCCTGTTTCAAGATGGTTAGGATTTTATGATCTTTATGATTATCTGAATGTCATTTAACAATCACAGTCAAAGCTAGGTAACAAAGGATATTATTATATACTTAGGGTTTTTTTTCAAAGACAGTATTTGTACACAAAATAAAGTTTAGTGTTACCTTCTGCCTTCTAGGTTAGAGAGCCTGGAGTCTCACCACTTATAGCTCCCACAGACAGACAGATGGACCTTTGTGGGTGTCATGGCTGGGATTCTCCAGTAGCTATTTGAGGGGAGCAGACCTAGAGTTTCTGTAACTTGGAAATTAGTGCATCACCCAGTGGAACCAATTCCTACATCATGGTCCATACTGGGGAGTATTCCTTTCCTCCTGTTTCCTGGACCCTGTCCCCAGTTCTGTTTTTCCCGTAAATCACTTCGAGCCTATGGAAGTGGAGGAGGACTAGATCAGACCCAGGTGTCCTGAACCATTAAGCACACTGGCTCCTCTGGGGGCCAACCAGACTCTCTGAGATTTGACAGCAGTGAAATGTGACAAGAAAGTAAATATCCTTGTGCCCCACTTAACCAGAGGTCAGACGTCCCTGAACCTCAGCCTTCTGGAATTCAGCTTCAGAAGCAGGAAGGAAGCAAAACAGGCTTGGAGCAGCGGAAACACCAGTCAGAAAGCAATGTATTTTAACTATGTCTAGTAGACTCTTAATTAACACACACTCCTAACAAGCCCATTTATTTAGTCTCCTGGCCCACAATGAATTAAAAGCAGAGAATTTCAGGGGGACAATGAAGGAGGAAAGAGAGATTTGTAGTAATCACACTGAAAGTAGTAAGAAATAATGGCAAATAGCCTGACATCAAAGGAAAAGATAAAAAGCAAACCCCTAGAAAATGGTCTGGATTAGCAAAATCAGCAGTCCGCAGGTATTTATAATGGGCCTAACAACAGGGTGCATCTGGAGACCTGAAGGCATCATTGTCTTTCTGAACACCATGGTTCCTGCTCTGAAAGTCCTGTATTTGGAGGAGAGATCACTGAGAGAAGCCTCCATCTTCCAAAGTGCCAGAGTTCTCCAGCACTTGAAAGCTTAGGAATCACCTGGTGAGCTTGTTGATTTTAATAAAACTTCAGATTCTGACCTCAAAATCTTCAGCACAGGATTCTGCATTTTCATCATTATGGTTTCATTATGGTGCCAACCCAGAATCATGCTTCCAATGACTGCTAATCCATTCACCAAGCTAGGAAATCTGGTGTAAACTATCATTCGTTGCTGTGGATGTTGAGTCTCCTGTAGCATAAAAGGTGTAAGTTCCCTGACAGTCAACCTGTTAAGAGCATATTCTAATTTTCTGATGAACTCCCAGGCAGTTATTAATCAGTTATGGACATTTTCATGAAGATGAGAGACTGACTCCTTCACTATAATGTAAGACCCAGCAGAGTGGGTTCATCCAGCATCTCTATCCTTTCTTAATTGCCCCACCCATCCACAAAAATTTAGGGGAGGTACAACTGACAGGTGTGTATCTTTATTTACTTGTAACTTATACATATGCTACTAAACAAATATATTGTTCACATCATAAAACATACACAAAATTAAATTTGAAGTTCTAATATTTTATTTATATATAAGTATATAAGAAAACTCCTTGCTTTTAAAATGAGTGAGATAAATTTTAGGACAACTTCTCCATGTTTATTAGAATGTGAAATGTCTTTGAGGCTAAGTTTTGCTTAATTTGTCATTGTATTATCAAGGCCCAGTATATGGCTCATTTTCATAGTCCAACAATGGTTTTAGATGACTGAAGAATGAATAAATGAATGAATGGATGGATGATGTTTTGGGGTTTGAAGTAGCTAAGCTTTGGTTATCAGTAACGTTTCTGTATATGGGACCTCTCTTCCATGACAGTCAATAAATACAGTGTGGTTGAATATGGAAAATAAATGGTAAACTTGAGAAGCATTATTAATATTTGAGGAAACCACCTGGTAGAATTTAGGGAGTATGATCATATTTATGAAGATTAGAAAACCCTCTCTAGGACAGGAAAATGACTCACAGTTCATGAAAAGGTAAAAGCATTGGTTGTTCTGTAACAGGTAAGTATTAAATATCATATGTGTTGATGAAGGATTTTGTGGGTATGTTGACATTTTTTAGGAGGTAGTAGAAATTTTCTTTTCCAAGGATATGCTCTGTCAGATGCAATTTACTCAACTGACTCTCTCTCTCTCCCTCCCTCCTTTCTTCTGGGAAGCCAGTTTGATTTTTTAAAAAGGTACTTTAAAAATTAATACATATTGAATCTTTCATGCAAAGACTTAAAAATTCTGTTAACTATATACAAGGTAGGGTGTAGTTCATGTCACATGAAGAGTCACTTTGCCAAGCCTTAGGCTATATGCCTTTAGTTTTCTGTTTGCCTAAGTTACAGTGACCTTTTCACCGCTTGTCCATACAGCAGTCTCCCTGGGATCGCACTAGCAATTACTGGGACTGAAAGGAAGAATTATCTGGGAAAGGAGATGTAGATCCATCTTTGAACAAATGGAAGAGGTGAAAGATACCTACTTCACTGTCCCAAACTTTCTGGTTTTAAGACCCCCTTATTTTCCTAAAAGTTACTAATGACCCTTTGTTTATTTAGGATATGCCTATAAATATTAACCATAGACATTGAAGTTGAGAAATAGTCAAAATACAAGGATATCCACTCCATTAGCTATCAGAATGATGAAATCTTAATGTTACGTAACCTCTAGAAAACAACCCTGAACATGATGGGAGAATGGGAATGAAAGGGCAAGGAACATTTCAGCATTGTTATGAAAATGGTTTTAATTGCATGAGTCCACTTAAGGATCTCAAGAAGCTGGGTGTCCCTAGAGTACACTTTATGAGCCACTGATCTTGGCCATTCCAGAGGTAAAAACCTGACTCCCAGAATGAAGTGTCAACTAAAATGTAAGAGTGATACCTGGCTGGTAAAGACAGGAGAATTTCATTTGGAATGTGTCTACCTCAGTGATAGTTGTTGATCCCAAATTGTGACAAAGCACATACTATGGTGATCTGAATGTGGAGGACATGGTTTTTATACAAATGACCTTTGTTCCCCTTTGAAATATTTGGAACTGGTGACCTTCTTTTCTTGACATGAGCTTGACACAGTGGCCAGTGTTCCGATGCATTTTTGCTTTGGTCATCTCTGGAAGTCATTAGCTTCTGGGTTTAGGCAAAGCATTCTGGGTAAAGCATTCTGGGCAAAGCATTCTGGGCAAAGCATTCTGGGTAAAGCATTCTGGGCAAAGTGTCCTGAAGGGCAGTTGCTGCAGAGCTCAGTCCTTGAGTTTCCATACTCATTTTTATTTTAGCTGAGACCTAGACAGGTCACTAAGGGTACCTTAGTGAGAAAATGTCAAACATTATATTGTTTACACTTGGATTTAATAAAATGCACAAATACTTGTTGAATGAATGAATGAATGAAACATAAAGCACAGCATCAACTGAATGTAATTAACCATGGTCTTTTCTTAGGAAAGCAAGAGAGTCTTTGCTTTTTCTTTCAGGAGGACAGGATGCACTCACTCTTGATTGACACAGATTAGTCATGTTGGGAGAGTCCAGAGGACCAGTGACAGAGCTGGTTACAGTGTGAAATAAAAACACGTGTTGTCTTATTCAAAAAGCATGAAGAATACTTGTAGTCAGAGACTAAAAGATAAAAAAATTGTTCATTGTTCATTTCTAACTCTCTCAGTTTGTTATGGCATTTAAATTTTGCTGTCTGATAGTATCTTAAGAAAAATGAAAGTTTTAAATTATTGGTACAAATATTTGCATTAATCTTTATATCATAAATGCCCACTTCAAATGTAAATATAACAGCATGTGTACAAAATCACTGAAATTATTCAATTAAAATTTTCCAGCTTGTAGGTATATGAGTAGAGATTTAATTCTTTTCAGAATGGTGGAAGTACCACACAAAACTACCCCTGTTGTTTTATTTCACTTGAAATGTGTGAATTCTACTATACTCTGGTTGGTTCCCATAGGTCACTTACCTTGCATTCACTCTGCATTTCCCTGGATTCCCACTCATGGTGGGTCCATTGTAATGGCTGTGCTCATGAGACATCACCAATGCTATACTATATGAATGGGACAGCAAGAAATAGTAGACACATATACTGTGAACATTTCTCTGCTCACAGGCATGTTACATTGTCCCATTGCACTTCACGTACAAAGCACAAGTTCAAAGCTAATACTATTAAGAATTTTAAGAGTGTTGATGCTTCTGAACATGGGGACTATACAGACAGGAAAGGGAAGTTGGTTCTGGTCTGGGGTGATGCCATTGTGCTGAGAACAAAGGCTCATTCCAGTCACAGAGCCACTCTTGGGTGATGAGATGGGTGGATCTCTCACAAAAGTAGGATATGTAGGATCCCACAGGAGAACATTCTTCCTACAAGAACAAAGAGGTTAGACAGCAGAGAGAGTCCAAGATGATCTGTTGAGAATTCACAAAGAAAAGGGCTGAATTCTTTTTTCAACTGTCTTGCCACATTCTTTGGAAACTTTGGTATAGTGTGCATCTGTTTTTATAATGCACAAAGCACATTAGCAGAAATGATATGTCCATAACTTATAAATGTATAAACATATATTGATGCCCACATTAAAAATGTTTCATGGAAAGGAATATCTAAAAATGAAGACAACATAAGGAAAGGATCTCAAGACTACAAAGAGGAATAACCTAATTTTATTTCTCTCAGTAATGGCTTCCTGAGAGAAGGACCAGTAGTAAGTGGAGAGAGAATATGCAGCTCTGCCCAAGATGAATCCACTTCCCACTAAAGTGATCAGGTCCATGTGCTGTAGCTCTAGCTAGATAGGCCAGAACAGAGCTGATGAGAGTTCTTTGACATACAAGGGGGAGAATTTATCCTGGAGTCAAGGATAAAGAACATCACCAGTTCCTGTCAGAGTTCCATGAAGAAAGGAGAGACAATAAAGTACAGGCAAAAAGAATAGTCATGAGCAGTAATAATCTGTTGAGTTTTATGCTGTTATCACTTAGGTCCAATTCTTATTTTACAGATGAGGAAATGGAGTCAGAGAGTTAAGTAATTTACCAACAGTCACACTGCTAATTATAGCCAGGTAGGTCTCACTCTCAATGTATATCATGTGCCCAATTTTTGGAAATGCCTCTTGAGACAGAAATAAAAATTTCTGTCCCTATTTCACAGATCAGGAACCTGAGGCACAGCAGAAGGCTGTGGTGACCAGCGCTTGCCCGGGGAAGAGGTTGGGCATGCGGTACATGGCAAAGTCTGGAGGCAAATGCTATGGCTGAGACAGTCACCTGCCCAGGGCAGGTCCAACTGTCTGAGAGTTGAGGAAAACCAAACAGATCGAACAGTGATCTCTGGTTTTAGAAATGAATGGAGATTATTTTTAGCCACTGGCTTGGTTCATATATGTTCAGTTTCCTCTATCTTTCACAGGGAGCCCAAGGGCATTAAAAATCACTTCATAATGATCCCTTTGGTATTTACAATACCCCTAAAAGGTAACAAAACAGCTTCATCTCCTATTTATAGCCACGTGGAGCTAAGTCGCTGGGACAAGGCCTTCCTACTGTGGGAGAGATGCTGTCCAACTCCAGATCCCCACACTGGCTCTGCCATAGGCCGCAAATAAGGCGGCTCCTCACTGTCGGCCCATTTCTCATTTTACCTCATTTGGTTAAACCACACAAGCTCCGTTCTTGGAACTTCCGTTTTCTTATCTTGAACATCATGTACTGTTCCAGCCCACAGCCAGCCACCCAGGAAAGAAGCATTTTGTTCCTGTTGGAAAGACAGCCTGCTGGGCCATATGGCCACACTGTTGTCAAGCTCTCTAAGTAACATTATCTCCACTGTGTTGAAAATGTCTGTTAGAACTTGAGACTGCGCAGCGTGTTGGAGTTTAATAGTTATCTCTGGTCTGTTTACCTCACAACAAAAATGAAAAGACAAACTACAGAGACTACAGAGAGGGCAGATGAGGACAGAGGGGAGTAGTGGAGGGGAAAAAAAGTAGGCGAGAGCAAGGGAGGGAAAGGAGAAAGCATGGGTTTATTTTTATTATCCATTTGGAGTGTTCCTACATCCAATTATAACTTAACAAATCAGTATGTCAGATCCCAATTTATTTGATACCTTCGCAGAACCTTATTAACTCTTTATTGTAGTCAATGCATTATTCAAATAGGTTTCACACACTTGTCATTTTTAATATTACTTGAAATATGTTTTCACTCCTTTTTTTAACTTCAATAACTTGGTTAATTATTTTGACAACTACATAAAACACAGAGATATAAAAAAGATGTTGAAGTAAATGCATCCTTTCAGCCTGGGAAAAATAAGATATTTAAACAGCAAATACTCTCTTGTATTTTTTATTTTTCCTGAGGCGTCTGGATCCTTAGAGTCTGTTCTTTATGCATGTTACTTTTGCTTTATACTGCAGAGATTATCAAGAAGTTCTAAATGAAGTGAATGAAAAATATCCCAAGTGATGCACAAATGTAAAGAAATGCAACTGGAAAAAATGCTGGGATTTACGCTACTTACAAAGCTATGCTGAACAGATTTTTTGCATTTATGGACAAAATGGCCTTGTTAATGAAGTATAATAGGCAGGAGGAATTAAATTTTGAGTTGAATGGAAAAGATGTTATATGCTTGTTTTTACTGTAGGAAATTTAAAAAATATACACCCAATTCTAGCCCACTAGAAGTCATGATGGGTAGGAAGCTCATGGGTGACCTAAAGGGGTATTTGTGCTTCCTCCTCTTTGGCACATGCATGTCCCTGTTTATGGCTCATAAATAAGACTGATGAGGAAATTTATAATGTTTAAATAATAGACTGACTTTGGAAATCTGATTTTATGGACCAAAGAACTGTCTATGTTGCACTTTTTCAACCTGTTCAGCTCTGATCCTCTCTCCAGCCTAGAGATGCATTTATGTTTTACATTAACATGTGGTACTTTTGATTGCAATTTCTCTTTTTCTTCCCCTTCTACGTGCCCTGTTTCACTGACTTTGTACTTCCCCAGTCTTCTTGGACAGTCTCTGAGGGTGGCAGAAATGTCTTGGGATAAAAAACAGATAGCTCTCCTTGAAGGTTTACCTTGAGTTTTCTATTTATCCTAACATAAGCTCTGAAGTGTATTGGGCAGGTTCTGCTAAAATCCCCATTTTATAGTTGATAAAATCAAGGCAAGGAGTCAAGCAACTTATATAAGCAGTAGCAGGATTTCAATCCATATAGTCTGCTTCCAAGCATATGGTTATAACCAAATATTATATATCCCTTCCCCAAAACCAAAGCACAATAAATTGTTTGGGGCAGGGATGAGCATGTAATAACTTGAAGAAGGTATGAGGATGGGTGAGTTTCTGTGTTGGAAATGATTTTTTTTTATCTGAGCATTGGTTTACATGCATGGAAAATGCATGAGATTGAACACGTAGGTACTTTTTACCTATAGATTACACTTCAAGTACATTAAAACAGAAAATTATAAATGCATAAAAATAATTAAAGTATATGTGTATACACCAGCAGTAAGTTGAATACCTATTAGATATATTCAATACTGATCTGCTTGTAGAAAAACACTTGTAGTTGATGGAACTTGGCTGACACATGGGAAGCTCAGCCAGGTGATCTAGAATGTGCACTCTGGAGTCAGAAGTTTTGGGTTTAGGGCTAGGTACTGCCAACTGGGGGTTGAGGGAAAATTATTCAGTCTCTGTGTTTATCTCAGTTTACTCACCTGTAAAATTGGGGATGGTTTATTCCTACATTACAAGATAGGATTAAGTGAGCTACTTTTCATAAAGCATAGGAGTAAAGGCAGGTTCCTCTTCCGGGTAATTAGGTGTACAGTGCAGTAGGCATCACAGATAGGAGCTGTGATCCTCCTTCCTAAATGAAGGCCATTCTGGTGGCTGAATGAGGTATATTCTCCTCTTCAAAGAAGTCTTTTCTTTGAAAGCAAATTGTATGAACAGATGCAAAGTTAGTCAACTGACACTAATAAATCCACTGGCATTCCCAAGTTCAGAGGTGTAGACATTCATGAAAGTACATTTCCTTGTCTGTTGTGTAAATCTTGTATTCCATAAGTAAAATGCCAAAGTGAAAGTCTGTATTATTCCCTAGAGTTTATGACAAAAACTGAATTTTAGAGAAGCAATAAGAGGAAGAATCTTGGATGATATGACCAGTTGAGTGTCATCCCACTGGCATGGTGTGATGTGAAACCTATAAATTCTGAAATACTTGCTCCCTTTGTTTGCATCCTCCTTCACATGAGCTAGCACCCACCACATACAGGATGCCTACTGGTGCCCTATACTGTGCCCTTCTGGGCATGATTTCCTGCCCCATCATCACAAAGACTCCTTCTAATTGTGCCAATAGTCTTCTCTGCCTGCCATGATTCTGTCAAAGTAGACAAATTAAACATGTCAAGTGACATGTGGAAGAAAAGACTTTCTGATTTATTGTGGAACATTTTACAGATAAGAGTTATTTCTCTTGGCCTGATACTTGTTCTCTGAGGCTTGATCATATTTCAAGGTATTGCTCCCATTTATTCAAATATTCTGGGCCCTAAGATGTTTGCATGCTTGTGTCTGTGTGTTGACCCATCTGGATACAGTTGGAAATTGGAGCAAGCCTGTTGATAGCAAAGAGAAAATGGGGGGAAAAGTTAAGTCTTTCCATGACCTTCATTTCTTGTCATTTTAAGCTACACTATTTCTGTCTCAGTTGTGTCACATTGCAGTTTAAAAAATAAATCCTTAGTGTGGATAAATTTGAATGTATTATCCTATGTATTTGGAGAAGTATTTAGAAAGCTTTATGTACCACTAAATTGAGATTTGCAAATAGTATACCACTTTGGCCTTTTCTCTTGGTGTAGTGTATATAAACCTATATATATATGTGTGTATATATATATATATATATATGTATATGTATGTGTGTATATATATATATATATATGTATGTGTATGTTTACCTAGTGGTATACAATATATATATATGACCTAGTGGTATAAGAAGGTCAGATTTGAGGTGATCATTCTCCCTCTAGCTTTTCAGGTGTCACAACCAGATGAAGGATAATTTAAGAAGTCAGAGTGGGGTGATGGGTATTACAGAGCAAGCAGCCTGTCTGTTGGACCTGGAGGAAAGCTTATCCCAAGCCAGGTAATTTATGACCTGAGGTGAGCTGAGCTCCCTGCAGGCAGCGCGGCCTAAGTCTACAAAGAATCCCTGGTTTATTGGAGTAAACTGGAAGGTTGCAGACAGGATAAGTTATGGCTTTCCAGTGGCTTTCCTCATTCTCTCTTTCCTTGCTTTGATATCTATTATTTGTGAGTTGGGACGAGAGGGTTCATTTTGCCAACTTTTGAACTCACTCTGAATCCATGGTTCTGAGGTTTGAACCGCCCCTGAACCCGCCTATATTTCAGCTCCTCTACTCCTAACGTTCTGCAGCTTCTTGTTTTGAACCAGTGAAAACTCTTTAAGATTTACTTTAAAAGCTGGAAATAATTCCTTAAACACAAAATAGATTTAAAAGAAAACAAAGGAAAATGATCAATCAAGTATCAGTTCGAAAACATAGGCTCCAAATTTCCCCAGTTTATGCAGCAGGTTCATGGCTGAATATGATTAGGTTCTATAGGATGCCAAGTTGATAGGAAATAACGGGACCATGGAAGGACCCAGTCACGTTTTTCTTTTTATTTCTATTGCTTTGTTCCTTCTTTAATATAAAATGGGCTTCAGTGGGGCTCTGGAAGCTGGAATGAAGAGAAATGAGCAAGAGGCATTTATAAACAGGGTTTTGCCAAGAAAGAACTCTGTATTAGGAAATAGGGCATTCTGGCTAAAGATTTAAATTTTTGATTTAATGGCTGTAACCTTAGGAGGGCGTCATAACTTTGAAATCTGGGCTGCCTAGCTCTCTGCCGCACTGGAGCCGGCTCATCTCCTTCACACCTGCAGCTCATTTGGTGCTTCCTTCCCAGCGTCAAGCCCTGTCCTTAAGAACCCTGGGAGGTTGTTTGGGTCTAGTGCTTTCTATGGCCAATTGCTTTAAATATGTCTTTTTGACAGCAAGCCCTGCGGGTATGCAGACGGTTTTGCAAAGCTGGCCTGGGGTGGGAGTAGAGGAAATCTTGAGCCATTCTTCTCTTCCCTGCTCCAGTGGGAAGGGTGCTCAAGGCTGCAGCCCCCTAAGGGCATCTACTTGGGAGCATAGCTGGCTTTGGGAGTCAGTAGGCATGGTACATGGCAGAGGTCAAGAAATGCCTGCCATATGAACATCTCAGAAGCCCATCCATCTACCAGATGCCCAAAGAATTCTGTAGTGTGTGGCTGGGAGAGGTGGAGCCACAAGGTCACATGCCAGTCAGAGCCATGGAAGGAATATTTTCTTTTGTTGCTAACAAAATGCACTTTAGAAAATGTCTTGCTTTCTTCTCTAATTCTGTCCTGTTCCCCGGCTTGAAAGACATGGGCTTGTAATTGTCACCTGTCATGGAAAATCAGTGGGGACCAAGCATGAGAAATCCCATAGGGAGCTTAGGGATCCCTGGTTCCAAGGTGAGCAGCTACAGTGAGGACCATGCACCAGCAAAGTGTTTATAGCATCAAAACAGACAGTGAGGGAGGTGCATTTTGTATGCAGTTTGCAAGCATTTCCAAATTTGCTCTTTACTCACTTATGGAGAGGAAAACACAGTTCTGCGATGACAGAACGTGCTGGGAAGAAACCGCCAAGAAAATCGCTTTGCCCAGGCCTGGCTCTGGTGGTCCTGCTGCCATCTGGGATTATCTAAAGTGGGTGTCCTTGGAGAGAGCTGGTAGTCTCTTGTACTGCAGACAGTTGAAACCTGGCCCCATTTGACTGTTTAAAAAGCTGCAGAGAATTAAACAAAGAACCCTTTAGAGGGAGGACAGGGTCCTTTGGGGGCACTTTGTTTGCTTTGGTTTCTGCCCCCAACCTGGAATGCAGTAAAAACATGGAGAAGTCAGCATAAGAAGAAGCCTTGCAAGGACTGAAACCCCTCATGCCAAAGTGAATGGTGAGGAGCTCTTTCTGTGTTCTGGTTTTATAATCATTTCTGTTTATAGTAGGAAAGAAATATCTCCCTTCTTGAATTCAATACATGTAGTCTTTTCTTCTCCACTCCCCTCCTTATGCAAACATTATAGGGCCCAGTCCTTCAATGGGTTATTATTGAGCAGCTAATGTTAAATGCAGGCAAACGCAGCTGATTGAATGGAACGCCTGTCTCACTCAGGTGGTGAAAGTGCCATTCATGCCTGGGAGGTGAGGACTGCAAATGGTGGTCACCAGAGTCAAAATAATTGCCTAGATGGGTGGGGTATGCAGTGACTTTCATGCTCTTTTCAAAGTTCAAGACAAGGAATGAGGAGTAGTTGATGGGACCAAACATCAGTCTGAGGACCACTGGTCCCTGAGCCCCTGATTTAGCCGGGGACCTGGGAAAATGAGAATCAAGAATGAGAATCAGAGCTATGTCTTGGCTCTGAGTGGTTCTGGCTCCCTTTCTTTCCTCTCTCCCCACCGTGTCCTCCTAGCTTGGATTATATAAACCGTCAGAACTATGAGAAGCAAACAAGAATTCCAAATGTTTTCCTAGAACTTTATGGAATTGTTTTAATAGGCACTTCTATGGGCTGTCAAACCCTGGACTTGTATCCTTCCCTCTGAGATCCTTGTGGAGAGAGGATGCAATAAATAAGAGTAAATAAATACAGAGATTGTGAACAAGCTGGCTTAAAGTAACAAGTGTCCTAGAGCCATCTCAGCACAGGCTGCTTCACACAAGCCACGGTCACTTCCATCTGCCTCTTCCTCAGTACCTGCTGGCTCTGCTTGTGCTGTGCTGACCCTAGCAGGCATTGGGTGCCCTGTAAGGTGCAGGTCCTTCCTCTCCTCTAGGGCAGAGCTCTGAACTCTACTAGTGACCAGTTGAGCAATTAACAGTATCAATACCTTAGTTTGTTCCTTGCTAAGAAGCAAATTATCTCTTCTCATTCTGCAGTGAAAGAATTGATGAGAAATATAACTTCTCTTTCCATCTCACAAGAGCAATATGAAAATGAAAAAAATTTAATGCTTTGGGTGGGCACCGTCATCCTCAGGAGACAGGCACAGCAATATTGTGTTTATTAGTACGGTTCTTACCATGTCCCTGTGTGTTCATTATTCTATCTCACAGAACAGGGCTAAGGATGGTCTCTTTAGGAAGAGACAACAGTCAGAATGGGAACATTCATGGGACCACACAGCACAGTCATTTGGAATTATGGCTTTCCTGGGCATTGAGGATACTTCATTCCAAAATAGGGAAATCTGAGAACCTGATTACATTGAAAATAATGGGATGGGCATGGAAAGACAGGAATGGATATAAAATATTCTAATTAACATTCTAAGTAATGCAAAATTTAGTTCACGAATGTATGGTTGTCTAGCTACATTCAAAATATGGCTAGTCTGAATCAAGATGTCCTGTATATCTAAACATACAATGGTTGATAACTAATAATAAAAATGTTAAAAATCTCATTGATAGCTTTCATATTTATTGCGTGGTGAGGTATTTTTTTTCCATTCACAAATGCTTTTATTTGCAAGCAATTTGATTTGCAAACAGAATCATTTGGCAAAATTTTGTTTTTGTTTACAAACTACATCGGGTAACAAATATGGCCACAGCCATGTTTCCCACACAAACACAAATGCAGTCATCTTTTTCAAAGTTGTGGAACAAATTAAGTTCATATAGTGAGGTAACACTTGTGTTTGTGAACGGAGTACCATTTACAAAATGTTCAATCAGTGATAAATGTAGAAAGCATAACTGAACACTGGAGTTATGAAAGAATGAGAACTTTTAAAAAGAACTTTTTATATTCGTAAGGGAATACATAAATGCATGACAAAGATGTTTTAAAAGTTCTTAATGGGATGCAGAAAATATTCATTTGGCTTTTTTTTTAGTTGATAAATTACATATTGTCTTCTTACACATAGTTGTTAAAGTTACAAAATTAAAGCATACAAAGTGGACATCCAAACAGTGAGACTACAAAGAAGTTCAATGATCCAGTAATAACTTAGCAACATGGTTATCAGTTCTACACACTTAAACATACATGCAGCCATATCCTCTAGAGCACTTTCTTTCCTTCTTTTTACTTTTTAAGTCCATTATCTGTTTAGTTATATCCTGTTTCAGGTTGTTCAGTACCTTACTGACTTGTTTTGTTGTTGTTTTTTACTTTTTAATCACCTTATATAATTCTGTTGCCTTGTTTTTGAGTTTCTCTTCATCCATTCTCCATGGATCAGCTTTGGTGGAGTTGGGAGATTTTGGGAGGTATTTTGTTACTTTGTTATCTACTTTTTTTTTTTTTTGAAGGTAGCAAAATACAGCAGAACAAGACAGAACAAACCCATGCCAGCGCAGTGCAGTGAAACTACCACAGAACCTCACAGCAGGTCACCAGGACACGAGCAATGGGCACAATAGTACAGCCCATTCTGTTCACATTGGCTGTCCTTTCAATCAGGTAGAGGAAAATGGAAGGAAATATCGAATTTATAAAAACAGAATATTGAATAAAGCAGTACCATTAATAAAAACTGAGCAAAATAGTGATAAAAATATTTGCCTTCAAAGAGATGGTAGAAGGAAATCCCCCTTACTTGCCATGCTGCATGCATTCATCCTCTCAAGAGATACTCAGACTGCTGGTGCCCACTTGTTAACGGGGAGTGGGGGGTGGATACGGATTGATGTCTGATCCTTAGTTTGCGCACTGGCAGGTGCACTGGCAGGCTCCCAACTGCATACCAGGGTGGCCAGTAGGCCGCCTATTCTCCCAGCACCCAAAGTTCCAACATGATACAGAGCTCAGGAATCACTGATAGTTCTTGCCCTGGTGCGCCGGCAGCTTGCTAGTCCCCCAGCTGCATACCAGGGCAGCGAGTAGGCCACCTCTGGTGAGGTACTTTAAATATGTTTATTGAAATATTGTATTAAGTTAAATTAAACAGCTTTTTCTTTTTAAATATATAGTTACAAGAAAATTTTAAGTGACATATGTTGCATTTGTAAGTAGCATTATATTTGTATTGGACAACATTAATGCAGCCCTTATTAGTAGACAGTGGAGTATTACTGTCAACAGTTCAGTATTTCATTCCCAGTTCACACCAAGGCTATGATTGTTATAAGATGACTCAAAGTGTGATGAAAAGCTTTGAAATAGACAAAACAAAAGTTACTGATTGTCCTATGTAATACATTCTTGGAATTATTATTCTGGACCTATTTTTTGGTTCTGCAAGTTGTAGAAAAGTGATAATGATACAAATAATTCTCACCTATAGAAATGCATATTTGTATCTGATGGAGTATGCATAATTGATCATTGTTCTGTGCATAGACTCTTTTGCAGTGTTTTTAAAATTATAAATTTTCTTACATCTCTTTATAAAGTCAATTTTGGCCTTCCTTATGGCTCATATATTTGTGCTTTGTGAATTTTCAACCCAATAGCAAACATCTTACTTGTCCCTATTGATTAATGAGTAAAATTCCTTGACATGAGTTTATTTTATCCATGTGTGAGAGTCACAGTTTTGCTTCCCCCCTTTTAACAACACGAGAGAATTTAGGAGTTTAGGTAGTCCAAATTGTCTTCCTCTTCCCTCCTTCAAATCCATAGCCACTCCTTGGCTCCATAGATTGCACTCTTTCTGCCACCCTGAGATGAAATATAGAATTGTTTTTCTATTGTTTTATCTGACGGTTAATTGCTGCTGAAAGGGCTATTTAAATGTATAAAGAAGGCTATATTATGGATTATTTTTATTTTTGTGGGCCAGCCAGAGAATTCTTCTATCCAGTGGATTTGATTTTTAAAGAAAATATGAAAAAGAAACTTATCCTATGATTTATCTGTAAATTATACACTGTGAATATTGATTAAGCAACCAAACCAGTTGCATAAAATCTCTACAATTTAATGGTAATACATATTTTTTTTAAAAAGTGAGTTGCTATGTTTTTTCTTGTTCTTGTTTGTTTTATAAATGTTAAAAAAAATGAACTCCATTCTTATTCTACCTTGTTGTCTTTTTTTCAAAAAGAACCAGCTTTTTTTAAAGCAAGATAAGGCAAGATGGGCCAAGCACATTGGTATGTAATTTTACTTTTTTATTTATTTCTATGATAAAATTGATTTCATCAAACATGAGCAAATGAAAAATATAAAGTTGACAATTTCACATATGATCCCTGGTATAAAGTTTAGAAATAATCTCACTTAGGGTGTGTATATTTTCTCTAGTTTTCAAAAAAAGTAATAAGGTGACTTTTTCTTTTTTAAACAGCCAGAACATTAAATTTTTTTTATTATTAGCCTTAAGCATTTAAGTTTTTACCAAGCATGAAGAAATTTACTGGCCTTTCATAAGTAGAACATATGATTTTATATATCTGTAATTTCAAAATGAAACATTAATTTTACAAATGTTGAAGAGTCTACTCTGGTACATGATTCTCATTTGTATACTCTGTCCACATGTAATTACTTTGCCCCCCTTATTTCTTTGGAAACTAACACAAAATTTGTTGTAGACATAAACTCATGACTCAGATATTTTTATTTTTAACACCATAATTTACTTGGTGATAAACTCAAGAAAACAAAAACACATTTTATCATGAAGAATTCAAAAGCATCTGTAGTCAAGTTAAACTTCAAAAATTAATTTTAAACAAGTGAAAATTATTTTTAAAATATATTTAGCTATAGACATTTTTCCTTATTTATATTAAATAAATATTTTAGAAATTGTTAACCAAGAGACTGAATTTATACTACTGTTTGGTTTAGGATAATATAACTTTATGTTATAAGAAATTGATTTAATTAAATGAAAACCTTTGGTGAAATTTGAAATATGCTTATGTACTTTTAATGTATCTTATAAAAAAATTGGTGCATCATAATTTTCAATAAAATGAAGAACAAACAACTAGCATATTAAATTTCCCATCATTATTAAAAAACAAGAGAATATTGCTTTAAAAATAAAATTGTGATTTTTTATTTCCATGAAAAATTTATTTCCAATAGGAAAACTTTAGTCTTGACCTATTTTTCACAAAAGAAGGAATTACTATATTCTCTAGGTCTTTATGATTTCTGTAATTAGGTTTTTCTCATAAGTCAATTTTACTTGTTTTTTTTCTCTTAGAAAATGTTTGTTTCAGTGATCACTGATAATTAGATAGCTTGGAAAAGAGGTCCTTATCGAGTGCTAGAAGTGTCTGTTATGGTTTGCATCTAAGATGTTCCCCCAAAATCTCACATGTTTGGAAGATAACTGCACCTTGGAGGTTCTGTAACCGACTTGCTATAGGCGTCTGATTGGAAATGAGTCACTTGCTACGCGACCTTTCAGGTACATTCTCATCCAGGCCTCTTCTTTCGCTCTCCTTCTGCTTCCTGGCTGCCGTGGGTTGAACAGCTTTCTCCTGCCATGCCTTTCCACCACGTTGTTTCTGCCTTGGGACCGTTTTACCATGGACTGAAACTGTGAGCCAGAATAAACCCCTCCTCCCTTAGGTTTCAGGTGTCGGATACTTTGTCCCAGCAATGAGAAAGTGAGCAAGAGAGTATTCTTGGCTACCTCCTCAGGAAAAGTTCAGTCCTGCCTAGCCAGCAGGATTACAAAAGCTTGCTGTTTTTCTTTGTAATACCTAGATGAAAGTAAAACTTTTTCAAAAATCTTGTTTTTTACGCAAAGACATTTCAGAGATCTTTAGTATTGCAGATAAATTTAAGAAGAATCTTTAACCAAAATGCCATCATGGGCATCTCAAGTTTTTTTTTCTGACAATCAAGGCTCTCATCTATTTTATTTTATTTGGTATTGTGAGACAGGGTTTTGCTGTGTAGTTCAGGCTGGCCTTGAACTTGTGCTGATTTTCCTGCCTCAGCTTCCCAAGTGCTGGGATTACAGGTATGTGCCATAATGTTCAGCCTGTCTTTTTAACTTCCTGTCTTCTCATTTCCTTCTCAACTCCTCACTTCCTACTGCTCTTTCTTATCAGAAATAGGGAGAAGAAAGCTCTTGGCACTTTAATTTATAGAGGAATAGAGAATTCAGACTCCTTGGGAGAACTGCAGTGTGTTGATTCATTTAAGAATATGATCAATATTTGTTCACACAATGGGCCTGGGGTAGGAATCAATTATTAATGGAATATTGTGCTGCTGGTTAATTTACAAACTCAAAACTCCAGTGTTT
The DNA here is from genome assembly GCA_004027455.1 of Hydrochoerus hydrochaeris. NCBI lineage: Eukaryota > Metazoa > Chordata > Mammalia > Rodentia > Hydrochaeridae > Hydrochoerus > Hydrochoerus hydrochaeris. The sequence goes on from PVLA01000270.1 coordinate 452,224, forward strand.
CTTACAATAGTGTAGAAATGGATGACTCAATTACAACCAACCACAATGGATAGTGTCAAAGCCTGTATCTGCAGGTACTGTTCTAAGACTTTATTCACATGTGAACTCTAATTTCTCATTCCTCAAAGTTTCCCCTGCATTCTAAAGTAAAGATACAGTTTAATTTTAGGAGAGAAGTCAAAAGGAATTGTAAAGCACCCTTCAGTATTAAACATCTTGCAGGAAAAGTGTATCTGATCTCTACAGAAAAGGTGTTAGAAGGGAAAGGAGAAGGCAGGAAGATTTTCTCTTGACAGAATTTTGAGTGCTTTTGACAGTGATGTCTCTGTGATTATGAGGCATACAGAAATCTCAAGATTTGAGGAAGTTTTAGAGACTTAATCAGAAAGAAAAAGCTGCAGACAAGGAAGCTGTTCAAACCAGCTCACTTATCTCACTGTTTTTGGAATTTTTCTTTGCGTTTCTCCCTGAGGACAACTCTGTACAAAAGACAAAACTTTTCCAGATGTTTTGGTGAATTTACTGTTTTTCCCCCATAGGAAACAGTGACTTTCAATTAGGGGCTTCATGCTTTAAATGCAGGTGACTCATTTAATTTTCACAGTAATCCTTTGAAGTCGGTACTGTTGTTAGTACAGTTATCATGCTGATTTTTACAAATAACAAACCAAAGTTCAGGCTCTTTTTTAACCATCCAAGTAATAAGCAGTAGAGCAGAAATTTTTAGATACAAATCATCCAACTCCAATTCCCAACTCTACTTGGTTTGGATGACAGTGGAGTAGAATAAGATAAGCATCTTTTAGTGAATTATGTTTGCCTTTTTGAGTCAGAGCTCGGAGAAATGCAATATGCCATTTTGTGTATCTTAAAAAGCCTTAGTTTGAAGAATCTAACGCACTTTTATGTTTATGGACTTATGCATTATTTGCACCATTTTGAAATATTTAGGAAAGGAGGAAACATAATGCTTTGCTATGAAAGTAAACTAACACCAGCAGGCTAGGAGTTGATTCCAAACAAAGCGCCCTGATTTCTCCATACATCGTTGCTGGCATTTACAAAAGTTAGTGGCTGGAAGAAGTGGAATCATTCTCATGTAGACACTGGCTTGAATTTGTGCCATCCGTCTTTCCACGGAGAACCAGGGAAACCTTCCTCCTCTCACTTTCTCCCATCCCATTTAGGAGCATCTGAGGGTAACCAGGATGCAGCCTGGGGAAGCCAAAAGTTAGTTTATAGTGTGAACACTGCCTGTTTCTGTTTTACAAATGAGAGACATGAAGCAAAGAGAGGATGTCTAACATCTACAGAAAATCAATTGAGGATGTTGGGATCTTCCCATGAAGCCACACAGTCGCTTCAGGTGGCTTTGTCCACGGAAGCATGGTTTAGCTAAATTCAAGGTTGAAAACTTAGGAAAAATAAAACCTTTAGAAACACTTTTCTTTTTTTCACAAAGACCACACTCCCTTTATTAAATAGAATGACTTCTCACTAATACAGAGTTGTCTTTCAAAAGCAGATGGTTCTGGGTATGGAGAGAGACCTTGCTATCATTTGTCTAGTGGCAAGTGGGCTTTTTCAAAAGCATGTGTGGTTCTGATTGTCATAGAGAGATGACAGGACATTAATGCAATTTCCTTTATTTTGGGCCACCTTTCCATCAGCCCTGATGTGCAGACATCCATGTTCAAGTCATTGACCTCCAGCAAGGATGGCATGAGTGCCATGGATCTTCATGGAGATTTGCCAAAGTAACAGGCCAGCATTTGAGAGAGGGCAGTCATAATATGATTTCAATTTCACACCATCTGTCTCCAGATTTCTTCCACTACCGGGCTGGCCACTGGCGTTGGAGGACAGTCAGAAAGCCAGGGCTCTGGGAAGCTCTGCATGAAGTTCAAAGGAGCAGGTGTCCCTGTAAACCCCATGGCTGGTTCTTGCCACAGGGAGGCTACTGGCTTCCAGCAACAGATGCACTTGAATTTCCTAATCAAAGCATGTTATGCCTGCAGGAGCTGCTGGAATGTATTTAAGCTTGGCTAGGAGATACCGCATTGCACACTGGGGGAGAGAAAATATAGACAATGGAGGAAAGGGAGAAAAGGAAACGCTGACATTCTTCTCAACAAGCACATTCCTTATCCTCGGAAGATCATCATTATTACCACATTGCATCCAACTTCCATTACTCTGCACCTTCTTTGTCCATTAGGATCTTACTATTCCAGTAAGAACCTAAACCAATAAAGTAATAACAAAGAAAAAGAGAGACTTGTTTTCAATCCCAGTACCAAAAAAACTCTAAAAACAATAACAAACAAACAATGAAATCATTTTGGGTGAGTCCGAAATTTTTAAATAGTGGCTTATTTTAAACAGGTCTTTGAATAATTCTTTTCTTTGCTCCTAGGAAATCTGGATTAATTAATACCATAAAGGTCTGGAAGCCCTAAAATGTTGGTTCAATTCCCAATTGTGACACAAAGAAACTAAACAACCTGCAAGAGAGTTTGTAGAAAAATCAACAACAATTTTCATATCTGCAAAACAGAGTTGGGTGCCACTGGGACTCTGGGTGACATTTTAAAAAATTGTGTTCCAAATGCTAATTATCCACTAGTTGGTGTTCTCGTCTGTGTCTCTTGATATTAGTAAGTTGATTGCAAACAGGATGGTACTGGTTTAACTTTTAAATGTGGGTTTCAAAAATATAAGTTTTAAAAAGTCACTAGAGAAGCAAAATACTGGATGTGGAGGGAGGGAAGACAGGGAAACAAACCTCGAGCAGGAAAAATGATGTTCACACCCGTCCTTTCACAATGAGAAACTGAGGCCAGGAGATGTTCACATTTACCTTTGATCAGCGTCACGTGTCACAGACCAGGTTTCTTACATGCCCATCTTTCTGCAACAATTCCTTTCTCACAATATGAGCCTTCCATGGCTCCAGATGGGTAACTTAGGGCAATATGTAAAGGTGCTTTGTGATCTAACAGCTTCTCCAACAGGTACAACACTCGTTGCATGATGACAGAGTTGTCAATGTCTCCTATCAGTTGCCAAAGCCTTCAAAGCCACGTAAATAAACAAAGCCTGACAGCCCTGTTCCCGTGTTATGACCTGCTCACCTCCCCTGCCACTTCCAACTTGACTCCTCCCTGAGCAGCCTCCATGTTATTTGAGTCAGCAGGACTTTCAGGGACCAGGCTGCCTGGGCTGCCGCGGGAGCTGTGAGTCCGAGGTGGGTTGTGACTGGCACTGCAGGAACTCTGCTGCCTTTGGTCTCCAAACATCTTTCCAACTCTATCCTTCGTTATCCTTAACCACTTCCTGCCCTGGAATCAAGAAGGTTCTCATTCTGATAAATGTTGATTTTAAAGCACACAGTTGTCCACTTTATTCTGGAATGTTCCATTCCAATGGGCAACATTAACAGGAACATGGATAGTTCTTTTAAAGAAAAAATAAAAAACCTTCAGCACAAATTAGAGTATCCTGTGAATTACAATAGCAATTCTACCTCAAATATATGCTCTTCAGCTGGTCCCTAGGTAAACTAAATGTGGTCTATCTTCACAGTGGATGAATACTCAGCAATGAAACTAAGTATTGATATGGATGAATCTCAAACTTATGATAAGTGAAAAAAGGCAGACAAAAAAAAAAAGACCTCATATGGTATGATTCTCTTTGTACAAAATGTCCAGAAAGGGAAAATCTACACAGATAACAACTATCTTAAGGACTGTTTAGAACTAGAGCTGGGAATGAAGAATGACTGCAAATGTATGTGATGCTTTTTGTGGGGGTGATAGAATTTTCCTAAAATTAGATCGTAGTGATGATTGTACAACTCTAGAAGTTAACTAAAAATCATCAAATTATAAATGCTAAAAGATTGAATTTTATAGTACATGAATTATACTTCCATAGAGCTTTGTGAGTGAACAACCCCAGCTCATAACAAGGGGGCATCTTTGGAGTAAAGTAACACCTGGCGTGGTTGGGTCACTAGACCCACTCGGCCTCCCGTTCTCCTCACCCTGACTACTACTCATGGACACAAGTGACCTTCAAGTCACATGGGGGCCCTTTACAATCTGCAGCAATTTATAAAGTAGACAGGCTGCCCTTCAGAGGTGAAAGCTGACAAAAACTTGGTTCAGGGACAAATGCACGCAAAGGGAAAATCTTGTGGCAGTGGCAGCAATTTAGATCTGCAATTAAGACATTTAAAGTGTTTAGAGCTGGCAAGGAGTTAAAGTAAATGTTGATTCAGTTGCAAAGTCTTCAAAGATGTAGCCTTGTAAAAGGGCCTTGCACCACTGCTGGAGCTGTATTTATTTATACACCATTATTGTCTGTAAAATATTCTTTTTTTCTCCCCCCCTAGAACTTTTCTAACCAGCACCGGGACCCTTAGCAGGGGAGACTGAAAACAGATCTGAATAATGCATTCAAGATAATTCAAAAAAATCACCCTTAACAAGTACCATATTCCCACCAATTTTCCCTTATATATGATTCACCATTTGCAAATACTGATGTATAAAGAATGCATTAAATGTGGCAAAAGTTGAAGATAGCCCCTGTGGATAAGACCTAATGGACAACATCATGAAATAATACATATAGCACAACCCCCAGACATGTGTCTTCAATTTAAAATAATTCAGCAATCATGTTCAACCAGAACCTGATTACACAAAATGGGACTTTTAACTCCCAGACTTGGATCAAATTTTGAAGGAAAAAAAAAAGGTAGGGGGAGATAATATGTTTTCATATTCTAGATTCTGTGATTAAATGATCCATACATATTTAACTGTTTCTTTGAACTTATAATGGCACCTAGTACCATTTCCCACCTGTAAATATTTACCTTGCTTTATGAGAATTTACATGAAAGTCCTATTTAGAATGCAAAGGGAAGAAAGTAGGAATTAATTTAGGCCTCTGCCAGAATAGTGTTGAACTACACTCTCCTCCCTACTTTCTTGCAGGCTCACAGAGAAGGAGACTGACTAGCCTGTAGCCCAGTACATTGTGTCCACAGGATCTGGAAGATGCTTTGATCTATCTTTGATCTTCTATTTAGTTGCTGGCTGCTTCCTCTTCTCCCTTATGATTAGGCAGCTCTCCTTACATAGATGCAAATAGTGCTTTGCCCTGTACTGTGATTTCTGAGATGCTAAGAGATCCCCCATCTTCCTCTTTAATAGGCTGCCTAATAATTGAATTTCTATCATTACCACATTAGCTACTTATTTCTTAAAATTGGGGATATAAAGTGTATAGTGAATTGCAAGCAAAATACAAACACTCAACTCAATTTGAATCTTAGATAAATTATATGTCTGCATCACTAGGAGATGGGTGATAGGCTAGGTTTTTTTAACCCCCCCAAAATTAAAGCTTCAAGATATGATGGTTGAAAAATTAGTCAGCATAAATTTACTAGAAATAAATTGTTACGTGTCTATGGTTTGTTTTAAAACAAATGGACATATTTAGAATGGGTGATTTTCTTTTTATGCTGGTAACGTTTCTATGTCTCTTTTGTTGACAAGTCTTATGAGTGCTTTATGTGTTAAAAGATAAAATGGGGGCAATTCTGGGTACTGTCTACAGGAAGAGCTCCTGTTTCTTTGGATTCTAACTTCCAGGTCTGGGGTGGGGCAGTCCACAAACTCTCCTAGAATGTAAACTGGGGGCAGAGGAGTAATACAGAGGCATCCACAAACTGACTTGTCCCAGGAAATTTACTAACTATAAAACAGCAAAATTTTCAAGAAATTTACTGCCTCTTTCCCAAGAAATTACAGTGGATCCACCATTCTCTCTTTAATGACTTCTCATTTAACCACTTGAATGCTAAGTGAGAAGGAAAGATAGCTTGAAAGTCAGAACTCTGAAAATTCCAGGTAAAGCAACCCATAGCAATTTGTCACTCATGTGTCTATCAATTGTCCCACATACTATGACAAAAAATTAGATTGACATTCACCGTTCCCCAATACTTCTAAGAGAAGAGACCTAGTGTTGAACTTTTTCATCCCTCCTTTGCAGTAGCAGTATATTCAAGAAGTAAAAACCACCATCCCTTTCTTCTTTTCCTTCTTTGAGACAGAGAAATTATTTTCAGTGTAGATTATTTGCTATGTCTCATACATTTGCAGTTCAAAGGAAAGGGAATGTTTTAGGAAGGAGATTAAAGGTGCAGGAATCTGAAGGCCAATTGCAAGGTTGAGGAGGAAGGGTTGGAGAAAGGCTGAGCAGGGGAGAGGAAGCACCAAGCTTTATGGAGGGAGGACAGGCCCTGGCACCCATCAGGTGGTGGAAACCAACCATGATAGTTGGACAAGGCCTGGGAAATTCAACTGGCTGTGAAATGTCCCAATACATATCCTTGTCATTCCCCAGAGAATGGGAGTTGCCTATCAACCATAAGTTTTGGGACATTATTATTCCGAGTTTTATGAGGTTTTAAAGGAAAAGAGGAAAGAGCTTTTGTTTAGTTAAAGGTAAACATAAAGGTCAATGTAAAGCCTTTATGCAGATATATGCAGAAAGATAAATACAAGATGATGCAGATTTCATGTAGATATCTTGGGGTTTGGGTGCCAGAAAACATTCACGCTTCTTTATACAAGCATTAGTGCCTTACAAATTTTCATCCCACTTTTAATTTTTAGTGTCTTGAAGGCAAAAATATTTTCCCCATCTATCTATCTGTGACCTTTCTTTCCATCTATCTACTGTCTATCTATCTATCTATCTATCTATCTATCTATCTATCTCCCATTTGTTTGCTTTTGTCTCCTGCCTTATGACAGCACTGCACAATGCGTGGCTCATCATAGGGACTCAGTCAATGTTTGACTGAATAAGCTTTTTTTTCTTTGAAAAAAATACCATCAACTGGTTTCTGCTAATATGTTTTTTTTTTTTTTTTCCTAAGAAACAGTTTCTTCAAACGAAGGCTTCAACAAAAATCAATTTCCCAATGAACCCTTTTGGTAAAAAGCAAAACACACACAACATAATTCACACCAATAAAAAGTCTTTTTTGAATTTATGAATTACAAAATAACTATGGCCAGGAAGAGAAAGAGAAAAGGAAATAAAACATACCCGTGATTCAAAGATTCTCTTGCTTAAAAAGTTGGTGGTAAATAAAAAGCCTGCTGAGTTTCAGTTTTACCCCATAACATTGCTTGGTTCCTCTCTAGAAGCAGAATGTCACAGACTCTGTAGTAGTTCATCGGATCCAAGCGGTCATTGATTCCAAGGCACAGCACTGCTTTAGGTACTGTTAGGACAGATTAAAACAGCCTAAATTCAAACAAATTAATGAGTGCTCTCAACCCATGAAATACAGATAATTCTACAAACCTTGATCCAGAGCTCTGCACACTTAGTCCATAAACATTGGTTGAATGAGTAGATAAATAAAAATAACAAACAGCATCTATGTTTTGATGCCTTGAGTAAGTCTCAGAACAGTGGACCAGATCTCTTTCTGATGTTGTAAGTAGTCACAGGGAGAAAAGACAGGGATAGTTCTTTGATTGCAAAGAACAATACACAAACAATAATAATAATAATAAACAAAACTAGGTTTGAGAACTGCAGTCTGACAGGGAGTTAGGTCTTGCATGTCACTCAGGAAGGAATAGTGAATTTTCCATCCCTGTGGTTCCAGTTCAACAGGGGCATTTCTGTAAACAATCAAAGAAAAAATTGTGTGTCATAATGTTCAAATGAGCATGTGTAGTTTAAGAAAAGCAATAGATAGAAATATGTAACATAGTAAAATATTCTTTTTAAAAAAAAACAAACCTTGTTGGGTTTAACACATGCATCATTCATACACCAGGAACCAGTGCACGCTTGTGGCTCTACCCACAGAGCTCAGAACTGCAACTTGCATCTTTGTGTCTCCTCTCAGTGATAAATATGGGCAATATTAATGTCATCTTCCAAGCCCCCAAAATATAGCTGACTCCGTTCAACACAGCTGGCCACACTGCTGCGGGTAAATCATGTGCGGATCACACAATTTTCCAAGCATTTGCAAAGTCTGGGGGCCCAGAGTGTCAGACCTGGAATATTGATATTTCTTCTTAGGCTGCCACCCTGCTTGAGCTTCTTAGGATGTGTTCTCATGGACTTCTGTGCAAACTGGCTCCTAGTTCATCCTTTCAGAGCACAACAAGATAACCAAGGAGCTGTTACAATTCAGAGCAGAATTAGAGTTTAAGAATCATAATGCGGCTCTTGAAACACTTTTATTCTTTATTCATTTTCAATAATTGCTGTGCTAGACCCCTAAGACCATTTCAGGAGAATCTCACTGTGTTCATCCAGTTGCATCAACTGAGAGCAGCTTAAGAATTTGATGATTATTAGGCCTGTAACAAGAGAATTTTCTCTAGAGCCTGGAAAAGTGTTAAATTTCAGTTAAGATTTATTAAGTAAATGAAGAATGAAGAAATGATACTGAGAAGCACAAACCTATTAGAGACATAAGTAAGAGGTTTTGGAGTTATATAAATCTTGTTTTATAAAATGTATCCTGAAGAATGTGAATAAACACAGTAATCTCCCCATATTTATTTACATTTCTCCCCATATTTACATTTCAATACCCTCAATGGTTGCTTGAAATCTCAGATCATACCCATCTACCTACTATGCTTTTTTCCTAGATGTCCTGAGCATTGTCACATGTACCAGAGTTCGTCTATCCTTCCATGCTTTATGTCCTGATGTCTCCGTCACATCATTACGTTTTCACTTGGAGCCATTATCAAACAACATGAGTTACTTGAACATAACCACTGCTGTACACCAAAAGTCAACCTGAAAATCAACATGGCTGCTCTGCAACTACCCTAGAGGGAGGGCAACATATAACATGTGGATACAAGGGACAAAGAGATGATTCACGTCCCAGGCAGGATAGAAGGGGATGAGGAAATTTCATTGTGCTTCTTTGTTTACTCCTGAAATTTTTCATTTAATATTTTCAGATTATGTCTTAATTACAGATAACTTAAACCACAGATGGTGGTGGTGGTAGGGTTATTGTATTGTGCAAGAAAAGGAATTAGAGTTCAAAAATCAGTGAACAGAGATGGATTTAGCAAGGATTTTCTGACACTTCTGTTTGTATTTCCTCTGAAGAGATTTTTTTGAAACCATGTACCCTGTCACATTTTTAAGTCAGCATTTATATTTTTTTTTCATTATAAATTGTAACAGTTACATAGGACATCATTTCTGGCACATTTAAGTATTGAGCTTTTAAAAAGTAAAGTATTACATTACCTTTTAAAATGCAGCTATGGAATCTAAGTATCCCAACACTTAATATTGTTTTTCAAATATAAAAAATAGCTCTTGAAAATTTATAGTATTTCTTTATTTCCATAAATGTATTATTTATATTCTACTTCTCAACATAATTTCATTCCTATGGAATGTATTTTTATGCCCCAAAACTCTTTCACTGAACACCTCATTTTGCTTCTCTGCAACAAAAATATGTATATAACTTGAAATTAATATTTTTATTCATAGTACCTATGATGCTCTATATGAAAAACTCTACCATTATTATTTAACAAATAACAATTTATTACAAACTTTGACAATACCACTAAAACAAAAAGTAAAAATTACTGATTATGTATCTCTTAATGAGTTGGATTCTTTTGAAATCAGAATTCCAACATGGTCTATACATGATGTATCTTTTAAATCCTCTAGTTTCCTTTAGTCTTCAAAGCTCAATTTTTCACACTGTCTCTCTTTACATTTTATTGAAGATGTGAGATCTTTTCCTCTGGATTAAATTACTAGTTAGATCTGAAAGCAAGATCAACTTTAGATTCTAGTAATATTTTATTTTAGAAATAATACTCCATTTATGTCATTCTTAATTTTCAAAGTTTAAAAATCTAAGTCAGACTCCCTTTCAATCTAAGCTGTGCAGAAGGTGAGCAAACAACCCCCTAACCAAAGGTTGGGGAGTGATATCCAAGAGCTCAGCTGGACACTAGTAGCTAAAAAGATGTTGTTTGGAACTCAGAGGTTCCTTGGGGTGCCTGTGATATGCCCTGGCCCCTAAACCTCTGGCAGTGGAAAACAGAGGCAACCCCATAAGCATGAGGCATGCAGACCATGTGGGCTGAAGGTGTGGCCACCACATCAGACAAAGAACCCCTTCAGGGAGTGGGAGCAGAGGGCATGGTGGTGCAAGGACAGAGCTGAGTTACCAGACTGTGCTTCCTCACCAGCTCCCCAGGTGGGAGCTGAGGAGAGTCCTCTGCTGGGTTTCTTTCTGCATTGTTCCCCAGGCCTGGAAAGTACAGGCAGAAGGGACCTTCAGTACATTAGTACACAGTGGCCATTGTCATCTCCATTCCCATAACATTGCAGGCAGAGTGGCAAAGAAACCACACCCAGGTTGGGCAGGGGTTCGGCTGCTTGAGTCTCTTGTACTTTTGAGTTTCAGGCACACCTTTTGCCCTAAAGACACTCTTCTCCCAAGACAAGCATTGGTTCCCTCATTGACTATAACCTGAAATCTTTTTAGAGTAGAGGCTTTTTAGGACCATAATGTGTCAGGTAGTTCTCCATGGGCTGCATAATAAGATACATCGCTCAGATTTTTTCTTCACATTTCTTCCTCCTACTACTCTTTCTTTTCTTTGGTCCTTGGCAACCATTCCCTCAGTTTTCAAGCAAAAAACAATATGAAGATTATTAATTGAATAAGGTTCAGTTATGTTCTTAGCTGGTGAGGGTTCTTTGATTTTCTGTTTCCTTTTCTATGAGAACCCAAGAGTAGTTCCCATAAAAGGTGACTATTGTGTGGATTAATGTATGCATTTGTCCCCTACTACTATTTTGCAGTGGTTCCTTAAAAGAAACTGTACCTTTAGCTTGAATATCGTATAGCCCAGGGAGTAGTATCTGGCCCTTTCTTTGTGTCCTTTTGTCCTGTCTGAATTCATGAAGCAGGTAGGTTCCTATCTCGGCCCCTGAGCAGTTAGTGGCTCCTTTGTTCATTGCCTGAGCCCTATGAGGTAACTGTGAGTGACTTCAGAAGGTGTGATAGGATAGACCTCAATGAAGATGGTAAGAAAGCAGGAGTTAGTGCATTGAAATGAGTATTTTGTTGACTTCCTTCATCTCTTTTTCACTTATAATTTAGGGCCTGTAGTTCATGCCAGAAACTCTGTTAGGCACAGGGAATATATAAAAAAAAATAAGAAATTCATGGCTTAGGAAAGAGTATGTAAATTAGTCACTATAATTAAGCCTGATAAAGATGACCTGCTTAGCCCAAAGGAAGGGGAGGGAGGGTCCACATTGCTTGGGAGAATTAGGAAAAGCTTCACTTCTTTACTCAACAATATTCGTGAGTGCCTATGGTGTCCCAGATTTATTCAAGCACTTGGAAGACAGCACCGAGAAGAAAGACAGGTGAGGAGTTTTGCTTGTTTGTTTGTTTTATGAAGCATACATTTTAGAGGAGAAACAGATAAAATAAAACACCTTACCTCTTCTTCATGGTATTTCACCTTGAGAAAGGAGAACACTAAAAGACAAAGGAAACTTGAGCCACGTGGCAAATTCCAGAGACTATATGCATGGGCCTGGCGATGTACAGTGGTCACTCAGGAGGAGTTTGTTTTGCAAAATAAAGCATCCAAACCAAACTGGCTTAAGCAGAAGAGAACTGTGTGGCCTCTGGCACTCAGCAATCCAGAGAACGATGGCTCCAGACACAGCCTAAAGAAACAGTTAAGGCAAAATCACCAAGACCCAGTGTGTTTCTCCCTCTTGGCTGTGAATTTGCCCATGGCCTTCTCTTCTCAGGTTTTGTGGTGACCAGGTGGCTGCTGATAATTCCTGTCTCTCATCCTTTCTCACAAGAGTTCTAGTGAAAAGAATCTCACTCCTTTCTCAATGATGCAAGAAAAGCCTTTTTGCAACTCCTGACTCTGACCGGACTCCAGGTCTAGCTCTTGACTTAAAACACCCTCAAATTGCCAATCCATAGCCACATGCCTTCCCCTGGAGCCAAGACTCTCTTTGGAAGACAATCAGCTCTGTTCCCTGACAAGAGTGAACTCACACGAGTAGCTAACTGTCCCAACACATCAACTTCAATCTACCACTGTCGGAGTGATCAGGCTGTGTGACAGCATAGAACACAACAGGAGTGCCAGCAAGGTTAAGGGCAGACAAGTACCAATCAGTAGAGAGGCCAGCACACAAGGGTGCTAAGAACAGACAGAGTTACACACCAGGCTCAAGTAGCACAGGGCTTCTCTACAGCAGAAGAGAACAGAGGTACTTGAGCCCTGTGGCCGGTGAGTCCATTCTGCAGCCGGTGTTAAACAGGCCAGGTAGCTGCACACTCCCCACTTGGTGGCTGCTGAAGACCCTTCCCCCAACCTCTGTGAAGGGAATCACTGGAAGGAGGCAGCACCCGAGGACCACTGACACAGACACCTGGGCAGAACAAAGGCACAAAGGTACATTTGAAGAGTGCGAGTCTGAAGTGAGGGAAGATATCCCAGTAAGCCCTGTGGGGGATCCCCTGGATAAGGAAGTGCTCCAGGCCTCAGACCCTGTCTTAGGTGGTGAAGGAGAGGTAGAAGGAAGGCCCAGCCCACCCCAAGCCGCATTTGGGGGGGAGCAGCAATGAGGCCAAGGAAATCAGTAGGGGCAGGATGACCCACAGTCCTGGGAGGCAGAATAAGGACTCTGGGCAGCATTCTGCAGGGCGTGGGCCTCATCGAGGCTGTAGAATGGGCTGGTGAGACCAAGGACTCTTGAGCCAGCCTACCTGGGGTTGTGCCGCAGCTCAGCTACTTAAGGCTGTGGAACTCCAGGCAAGTTATTGAACCTCTCTGTGCCGCAGTTCTTGAAATGAAGGGGTTTGATTGAATCAAGTACTAGTGAAAGGATACTCTTATGAGAATTAAGTGAGATAATATGTGTAAATTGCTTAGAATAGTGTCTGGCTTCTTTTAATAGTCTTGCTGCTCTATTGGAGGAGATTTAAGCCCCAGATATACCATCTAAATAGCTGGTAGGCAGTTCTGTGACCTTGGAAAGCATTTTATGTTTCTGAATCTCAATTTCTTCTCTACAAAATGATGAGATTCCATAACATGCGCTGTAAGATCTGCTCCCTTGGATGTTGTTTAGTTGTGGTTACAGTGTAGCAAGAAACCTGAATTTGAAATTTAACATGAGTCTGAGTCCCTTTACCTGCCTTTTCAGTGGCAGGGAAGTGATTATTCAAATGGAATCAAAGTTTTTAAAGCAAAAGAGCTCTCCCATCCAATGTAATCCAAAGAACTCTTGTGAAAACCATTTTCAAATGCTATCACCAAATATCCCTTTTCACCCTCAGAAACAGATGAGTGCAAAACTGTCTGATGGCTTTTGGATTTACACAAACCAGGTTCCCCTCACCCTCTACCCCCAGCTCTTTTGAGCATCTCAACCCAAATGAATTCTCCATGTCAGCAGCATATTACATGTGTTATGCAAAAACACATCCCTGAAACACAGAGAAAAAGACATAAATAACGCAAATTGAACATCCATCTTAGCCTTGGCCAGATGAAGCAGGGGTGGGGGCTACAATTAGCTAAAGGAAGCCAGACAGTGTGCATTGTAGCAGCATAATATATGGAAGGTGTCTGGTTAGATAGGCTCATTTGTGAGGCAGAAATATAGTGCCTGATGATATGAAAGGACAAAGAAAAAATTGTGAAGGGTCAAGAAACAAGATAGGAAGGAAGATAAACAGAAACTTAGGGACAGACAGGCAGTGGATGGGTTCACATAAGAGTGGCTCTTTTTTGCTTGGCTTTGAGCCCAAGCAAAAAACCTGACAGTACTGCCTTGCAATCTTGGCCTTGGGATCTTGATCAAGCTGCTGGTTTTGTTTGTGTCTAAATTAAAGAGGGCTGTGAATTTCACTTGGAAAGGTGTCCGTACGCATCCCTGAACAGATGGGAAGACCATGCTAGCAAATAAAATGAACAGGCTACTGGAGGAAAGTGTTCCTATGCTTTTCTTCTTGGCCTGTTCAGCATTGGCCTGGGGCACCAAAGCCGGGATCGTGAGGAACAAAATAACCATTAAAACAACAACAACACACTCCTTTTTCTGCACATGGAAGAGATAAGTTGCCTCTTCCAAGAAATTCCCAGGTGGTTTATATTCTTGAAGACTTTGGGTTGGAAGTGTGAGAGAAACCAAGAGATTCTTCCTTCTCTCACTGGCTGCCTACCCTGGCCACCTGGAATTACATCACATCGAGAGAGTACAGGAAGGGTGCAGATGGAACCGTGAGAAGGCAAAGACATTCCCTTGTCCTGTTCAGGAGAGTGTATTGGATGAAATTCATAGTTTCTGCTGAAATCACAATGATTTTCTTCCATTGGTTCTGACTGAGGGACGGACAATGGTTCAGGGAGCACCTAAAAGCTAGGAAAACAAAATCTTAGAGAATGCCACTGAGCAGCATGGGAAGGCAGGTGAGATCCATCAAAGATCATCTTTCTCTGATCAGCAGCCTTCTGAAGCCAACTTGGTTTTCTGTGAAGTCTGTAGCTTTTGAAAACTATTTCACTAGACTTGTATCCTAGAGGGAATTGTAACCCAGGAGACAGATACTCCATGTCATTATAATAAGCATAATGACAACAGCATGGGTTAGGATCATGAATATAAGCATAAAACAATCTAGTATTTATTTAAGGCTTGCTGTGCGCCCAATGCTGTGTTACACGCATTTAATTCTCAACAAGATGCTGAAGCACATGCTACTTTTGGCTTCATTTCAATAATGATGAAACTAGTGTAGAGCCAAGAAATGTCTCTTACGAGGATCTCCCTTCTACCATGTCACTTCGTGGCTGGTCTGATGGCTTGCTTTCAACCAGTAGAACAAGGATGTGCTGAGTGTCCCAGTTTGATGCCCAGGTCTCAAGAGACCTCCTCAATTTTTGCTTTTTTCCTGGGAACCCTGCCAGGGTGCTGGTGAATAAGCCAGGTCCAGCTTGGGAGAGGAGGATGTATGGTCATGTAGTGCCAACATGAGCTGTCCTGATAGAAACCATGCTAGCCCAGCTCTTGCAGACACAAGAGAATACCCGGACAAGCTCAGATGATTGGCAGCAGCCTCAGGCTGACGATGGGGCTATGATGGATGGGTGTTGTTTTAGGTACCAAGTTTTGAGTGATTGTTGCACAACAATAAATCACTGAAACAATGACCCAAGTCACAGAGCATTCTAACTGGGTTTTCTCCCTCTGTGTCTCTTTGCTTTTCTACCTCTAGTGCTGGTGACACACTCCCCTGTGCCTATCACGTTCACTAATATCATGAGCTCCAATTCCACTTTCTTGGTCCAGTAGGTTCCCATAGCAGACATTACTTGTTGCCCACAAGATTCATTTCCTGCCTCCAGGGAAAATCTTGATTGAATCCAGCAGTGATGGCTACATTTCCTTCATTGCCATTGATGGGGTGACATGAGACCTACTACTGACCTGGAGCTAGGTGGGTAGGATAACTGGAGACATTTGGGGAAGAGTGCTTCCTGATAAGGACAGAAATACCCAAAAGGCAGGGGATTTGGTTTTTTAAAAATGATTTTGTGTGCTGCCTATCATCTCGTAACAATGAAGGACCTGGTGGTGAGGACAGCACAGTGTCAGTGTGGAAAGGACAGGGTTCTCATGACAACCACTGAGAGACAGTACTGGGCCTTGCCTTGTACCATTTCTCATTTGCATCTTGCCCTTTGTTCAAGTCAGTATAATTTTTTTTGTTGTTAATTTGCTGCCTAACTCATCCTCAGGAATAGAATTCCAATCACCTCTTTAAAGGACCCCAGCTCATTGCTGTTCTTTATTCTCATAAAAACCAACACAAAACTACACGTGGAAGACACCGAAGCTGACCCCCAGTTAACAGGGGCCCCAATAGCTTGCAGCCCCATAGCATTGACCTTCTCCATCTTCTATCAGCTGACTTCACCAGTAAGCAAGGAGGCTGGGGACTCAGGGGGCTGTTGGGTGGGAGCGAGGGAGAAGACTTTGGAGAGGTACTGGGGAGCCTGCAGTGTGCACAGGGGTCCAAGCAAACAGCAAATGTTTTACCAGTACACATTCATGTTCTGCAAGGCTTTCTCCTTCCATTGGTCCTGTCCTTTCCTCCCTCTTCTGTGCTGAGGAATGATGCGGCTTGTGTTTTTATGCAGGATGCCACTCAAAATATTCAATACCTAATACATCCCAGAGTCAGACCAATGACTGAAAATAGCTGCTAGAGAATGGGCAGGGTGACAGGCCTCAGATTTTGCAAAATAAGGATTTGGGGCCTGAGTGAGGAGAGGGGAGCTTCTTGAGAAGGGGTCAGGGTAGAAAGGTTGCCCTTGGGGGCAGTACTACAAGTCTTAGCAACCTTAGTTTATGACTTTTTTTTTTCTTACTGAGTTAAGAGTTTTCATTTTACACTTAAAGGCAGCAATTAACAACTTCTTGTTGGCATATCAACAGTTCTTTTATGCTTTGGGACAATTATTAGATAAATAAGTGTTACTTAAGCATATGCTCTGTGATACTGTGACAGTGGCGCTAAGTGATTAGCAGGAAGACAGTATATACAGTGTGGAAACACTGGACGAAGGGACAGTTCATGTTCATGCTCCCAGTGAGATGGAGCCAGATGGTGTGAGATTTCATCACACTGCTGAGAGTGATGTTGTCTTAGTCACCTTTCCATTTCTTGGACAGGATACTCAACACTAGCAATTTAAAAGAGAGGTTTATTTTGGTTCAGAGTTTCAGTTCAGTTCAGTTTGGGATCATCTGGCTCCATTGCAAAAATGGCATGGTGGAAGCACAAAGTTAGAGGAAACCTGTTCAGTCTGTGGCTGCCAGGAATAGAGAGAGCAGGGAGGAGCCATAGACAAGAACAGGCCCACCGTGATCAGCCTCCGACCAGGCCCCACCTCATTACAGCACATTCAGCTATGAACTCACCAATGATGAACCTACAGATAGCCCCCTGATCCATCACCTTCCAAACACACGAGACTTCAGGGAGACATTTTAAATCTAAACTAAACCAGCTATGCAATTTAAACACTTTGAATTATTTCTGGGGGTTTTCAATTAATATTTTTAGACTGCAGTTTACTATGGGTAACGGAAACTGTGGGAAGTAAAGCCATGGTTGTTGGTCTTGGGAGGTAGGATATTGCATAAGGTGATGAAAACCTCTTTCTGTGATGACTCTGACCAAGGAAGGTTTTAGAAAAGGGCAGGTTTCAGAGAAATAAACAGACATCTCTGATGGCTGCTTATCAGGTTTTGATGTATTGAACATGTAAAAAATGCTAAACTCCTGTGATTGCAGTCTAATTTGTACAAGTGCTCAGATGGAACACAGGCTGTATCAGAACTGGAAGTGTAAAATATTAAAAAATAAATCACAGCTAGTAAAATTGTAGCACTATCAGGAGATCCATTTGGAAAGACAGTTAGCAAAGTCAATTTGAGACACATTCATCACGCTTTGAAATCATGGGGAAGGTCCCTTCCACATGGGCTTCTGCTTAGCCACCTCGGGGATTTTACAATTTGAGGCAGAGAACAGCTAAATCCTGGTAATTAGAAATCAGCTTTTTGGGAATTTTAATAAAAATGTTTAATAAAAAATAAAAGAAAATGCTGTCCCAAGTAGGATGGTTTTAGCTTTCCCTTTTCTTTGCTCCTGCCTTCCTGGATGCACTAGAGGGTGAGGGGTGCTATGCGTGGTCTCTGCCTATAATCTGAGTCATGTTCAAGCTTCTAAGCTTAGGCATTGAGTCACATCCTCTAGACATGGGTTCCAGTGACTCAGGGGTAACTGGAAACCTTCTGTATTGAGTTTTGGGGCTTGTATTTATTTGGTCTGTTTTAGCTGTATTGGGGTCTGAATTTAGAGACTCCACATGGAGCTAAATTTTCATCTTTTAGTTATTTTTTTAAAAATTTTATTTATTTATTTATTTATTTATTTATTTATTTATTTATTGAGACAGTTGTTACTAAGTTGCCAAGTTGCCCAGGCTGAGCTTGAACTTGAACATGCCTCAGCTTCCCAGAGTGCTGGGATTATAGACATGAGCCACCACACTCAGGTATGCACTGAGTTTTAAGTCTCTTCAAGTGCCTGAAATGGAGAGATCCACGCTGACCTCACTGAGAAGCATCTAACTTTCCCACTGATCTGGTTCGCCTCTCACACAGGGTTTGGTCATCCTTGGCTCCGAATGGGTAGTTTTTCACCCAGGTCCCAGCCTCAAAGAAGCCTCAGCTCCTTGGGTCTTGAATTGACCCAGCCTCCTGGTGTAAAGTGTCACACTCAGGCCCAGTTTCTTTGTCCCTGTCTTCTACCCTTGGGCCCACTGGGGACAAGACCTGGCCCTTTCCTCCTCCCACTGCCTCTTACCATATGAGAAGCAGCGAACCCAACTTGTTAAAGAGGCAGCGTGGGACGATGGTCTAGAAAGCCGTGCAGCTCAAACTATCCCTGGTGACTAATGAGTGTTTTATGTTTTCAGTCCGTCACAGAATGAAATGTGGGCTCTATCAGTACTTCATACCACGCACGACTCTCAAAATACAGTTGACAACACAGAGGGCATCTATACTCTGTGGAGTGAGAGATGCCCTCAGTTATGCTCTCGGAAGTCATGACAATATCAAATTACAAACAATTCCAAATGCCTTCTTTCCTAAGTTCCTGAGCTTATCACAACTTAGTGCAAAGTAGTTCATATCTACAGACGGCTCTTGGAGTAACATTTGTTTAGATCATGTATCTCAATGTGGCTCCTCGACCAGCAACATCGGCACCATTTGAGAACATGTACGAAATGCAAATTGTCAGGCTCCAGCCAGGAGCCAAGGAAACTAGAGGGGAAGGAGCCCAGAAACCAGGTGATTGTGAGGATGTATTGCCAACGAGGAAACTGCCTCTTACAGGGCTGGATCAGGGCAAGAGCTGACAACAGGGGTGAGAGATTTCTCCCATTAAAGAGTGAAGCACCAGGGAAAGAAAATGTTCCTGCCCATCTTAGGGACCTACTGAACTCATTAAAAAACAACAACAAAAACAACTTTCAGTTGCATGAACCTTGAAGTGGATGCATAGTACAGAATAGTATATTCCACAGAAGCTTACTTATGTACCCAACCAAGTCCGTAATTTGGGTTTTCCAAGTTAATTTTTAGTAATTCAAGAGTGAATGGCCGTTTTATAGTTCCTATCTCTTGCCCTATTCTCACTTCATTCCTTTCTCTTGCCATATCTGCCAGACTTTCTTCAATAGCGCACACACAAAGGCCCAGAAGGAAAGAACACCAAGGGAGACCTGAGTTCAAATCCTAGTCTCTTTCTCTAGCCCTTAGGATTGCACTCTGTAAATAAGGATAATATTATAATAGTAAGACTTTTTATAATAATAAGACTTTTTAGGATTATACATGATATTGCAAAGATGGCACTTACTGTCACGTCTGGCACTTCATTGATATTAGCTGTTATTATTTGTTACTTTTCATCAAGCATGGAGATTTTCTTGACTGGCTCAACAATGTCTCCTTGGGGTTAGATGTGAGTGGGGTTAATGTTCAAAGTCAGGGAAAGATGCCTAAAGGCAAGCTCCTCACTGCAGTGCTGAGCTTATAACACACCATGTGTGAGCTGGTTTTGAAGGAAACAATAGCTTCCCACCCAACATGTATCATACCTGGAAATATTCCAGTTGATGGTTACGAAGCCAAAAAGTAATAGTAATAAACATAATATCAGGTTTGGCAAAAAGGGACAAGCTGTAGAGAGGATTCCAAACACATGCCTGCCAATGTTTCTCTATTTGGAAGTGGCCCATGTGAAATTCTAGAACTCTCTACAGGTCATGCCCATTCTCTCCACTAGCTTTCCCACTTTCTGTCTTCTTGTCTACTTATATCAACTCTTCTGAATATTTAAGAGCTTTTCAGGAAATTTTGGTTTTAAAAAGACAGCAAAGCAGCTTTGAATTGGCAAAAACTTCACATTTCAGGGGTGATACTAATCCAAAGAAACACACTATTATCTTTGCAATTTCCAATTGTTCCTGGAAGCATTTTGCAGTGGAGACTAGTGCCAGCTATTCAGTAGAGGAGACCCATTTTGGTTGCCAGAATTAGCTGAAATTAAGATCCTTTGACATCTTCTTACAGAAAAATAGTCAGTTTCACTACAAACAATTTAGAATTTAATAGATTGTGACAGGTTATAAAATTCTATGCATTTGAAAGAAAAGCTTTGCTGGTAGAATAATGTGTTTCTAATTTACACATAATAGGTCCATGAAGCTATGATGAGAAGGACATTAAAGTAATGAGGGAATTCCAGTTATAGATACCTTGTGCAGAGATCTGAGAGATTATGATTAGGGCAGTCATTTCCCCAAATATCTGGCTTAGTGCAAACCGAAACGAAGGTATGCAGGACAAAGCAAGTAGAAGAGCAATAGGCTTCGTGGTGGAGGCAAAGGGAAGCATTTTTGAGCAGTTGCTCAGCCCGAAGTTGGAGGATTTTATTAATCTTAATAAATGCTGTTTACTGAATACCCACCAAGGGCCAGTGTTCAACACTGATGCTTTGCCACAAATGAGAAAGAATAATCAATGACACAAACAATAAAAATGACAATGTTATTTTTGTGGTTAAAACATATCCTCAATTAGCAAATAAAAGAAAAAACATTCTACCCTGGCTTGATTCTTTGTCCCCACAACTGCCCAAGCAAGACATCTTTATCCATCCCCCAGGGTTAACCCAGTGCAAAATGACCCCATTGATTCTTTCATTATTTCAAAAAGTCTCTGTGCTACTACTTCCACTGTGTTCTAGAGGGCTAAGAAAATTTGGAGTGTGTCATTGGATACGACTTTGGGTGACCGTTTTCATGCCACAAAGGGAAGCAGAGACAAGAGAAGTGGCTTAAGCAGAAGAGCAGAAACCTAACTCCCAAAGAAAGGCACAAGTCTCACTTTACGGTTAATTGGTATTATCTTTGCCCACCTTTAAGATCAATTTCTCAAGTATGCATTGATAGAAGCTGGAAACCTGCTTTTAGAGCAAAAAAATATTGGACTGTTGTTCTGTTACTGCTTCTGCATGTAACTTGTTACAGGTGGTCTGTACATAGCAACCACCCAGGTGGTAAAGGATCTGATAACTTTGCCCTTCTGTCTCTTTTTTAAAAAATAGTTTCTCGTTAAAAAAAAAAATTCTCCTGCAAGCACTTTACGATGCTCCTCTTCATTCTTCTCTCTGCCTTTCAAAAATATTTTCTGAACATTGTCTGCATGCTAGGCATTTTCAAGGCCAGGTAGAATGAGGTCCCTGGCTTCCCATGTGTCATGTATAAACCCTGATGGTCTGGCCTTCTGGGGACTCTTCTACTAGAGTCTTGATATTATGGAGTAAATGTACTGATACATAAGGTATGCATATATGTAAATGTACAAGTGAGACCGATTGCAAAGGAAGTTGGTGGATTTCACCTAGAATCCTGCCTTTGTACCAGACTGAGAAACGATGGGTTTGCCGTTTAGAGATGACCATATAACCACAGACGAGTAGAAAAGTCCAAATAAAACAAAAACAAAAAAATGCTTATGTCAGCAGCTTGCTTCCACAATGCCTATCTCTTCCTGACTAGTTCAAGAGACATGAGGTTTAGTAACTAGATACTGTTTTCTTCTTCAGCTCCTGAAAGGATTCTGGAGTTTGGAGAATGAGCATTGAAGTTCATCAGTGGACTTCAATGTGAAGAAACAGTTTGTGGTTGAAACAGAGATGCTATTGTCATTGCTGCAGCTTCTAGGAAACTAAATTCCCAACAGACTGAAATTTGGCTTCCTGACTGGTCTATGATTTCCTTCGAAGCAGGCTTAAGCACCAGACTACCTTTTTCATTTCTTTATAGACCTCTCATATGGGTTTTTAAAGTTGTAAAAGGTCATCTCATCTTATCTTCAAAAATTGAACATCTGAAGTTGTTAAAGACCTAAACATAGTATAAATAAGGTACTGGTCAGTGGTACATGAAGACTACTTGGCCTAGATGCAGGCAATGAGATTTATATGTAGAATCCATTGGCAAACAAAAAATGTATTGCTGGTCTTCCAAGTTCAAGTATCCAAGCCATGGTGTTGGAGGTATATATCCAAAATGACTGCCTATACTCCCGGCTTTGACACAAGAATTTGAAGAACTAAAGCACCTTCTTTTAGCTGAATTCCCTACATAGACACGTTGATGTTATTTACTGTCATTTTTCTATAACCCTTATTTCTTGAAGATTTCTATACAATTCAAGCAGTTGCCGAAAGCTATAATTCAAAGTCATTATTTAGAGAGTAGTAGTATTTCCTTTCACTTATGCACTGTGAATTGAATAATTAATTAGATTAATATGTAACATACTTATTATCTGCAAGTTACTTAGAAGCAATCAAAGTAAAATTTTTCAACTGAATTCCCATCTAAGGAATGCAAGAAATGTAAGGACTACAAGAATAAAAGTACTGTATTAAACATTCTGAAAGAATTTTCATTGATATTTTTCAAAAACATATTTACTTTGAACTTACAGTTCTGCTTTGAGGAATTTAACCTAAAATATGGGATATAATTATCAGAGCTGGAAAAAATACAACTAGTTAATATTAACTTTTAAGGTAAACAGTATCACCTTGCTTTTACAAGTAATAGCAAGGCCCTGTTACCTAACATATAACTTTAATTTTTGCTCATGATACAGTCTGAGGTGAATTGTTTAGTGCCTCTATGTAGTAATTTAGTGGTCTTCATTTTGTCCAGTAATCCCCAAAACTCCCCTGTGGGTCCTCTGCATTTGTCCAGCTAAGAAAGGAGACCCAAGAGGAAGGCCTGGACCTGCTGTGGGCTGGATGTGGGTTACATCATTCTGACCACATTCTCTTGGTCAGAACCTGTTCATGTGCAAATACCTGCAAAGGATGCCAGGAAGTTTATTTTTCACCTACGCCCAGGAGAAGGAAACAGGGTTAGTGAGTATATAGTTCGTCTCTGCCATGTCCAGTTTGCCACATCTGTAAACATGACCCTAATGTAGTCATTAAAATGAAGCCGTGGAAGAATTTTTAATAAGACAGGAAAAAGTTTACGTTAGATGAAAAGGGTAGCTGACAAAGCACTTAGTATATGAACCTGCTTTGTTAACTTACACTTATTTACAAGGAAAAATCTGAGAGGATAGACACTGCTGTTTCTTCCAGAGTGGTGAGGGATGAAGGATCTTTATCCTGTGCTTTTCAGACTTCACACCATGAGTACACATTAAATTTAATAATCAGAACAGTTGTTCAAAGTATGTTCACCTTAGGAAAAGAGAATCATGAGATGTTGATCAAAGGATACAAGGTTTCAGGCAGACAGCATGGACAGTCCTGGAGACCTTTTGCACTGCATGTTGCATGTAGTTAATAATACT
The DNA here is from genome assembly GCA_004027455.1 of Hydrochoerus hydrochaeris. Classification (NCBI taxonomy): domain Eukaryota; kingdom Metazoa; phylum Chordata; class Mammalia; order Rodentia; family Hydrochaeridae; genus Hydrochoerus; species Hydrochoerus hydrochaeris. The sequence goes on from PVLA01000270.1 coordinate 475,858, forward strand.
GTACTGTATGCTTGAAAATTGCAGAGACATGTTAAGCGTTCTCACCACGTACACACTCATGGGAGGTGATATGTTAATTACTTTGATTTACTCATTTTAGTGTATGATATATATCAAAAATTACATTGTATGTCATAAATGCATATAATTTTTATTTGTCAATTATATCTTAATAAATCTAAGGGGTAAAAGTAACTATTTTGGAATACTTTTCTCTAGTAGAAATAGAATGCAAATCACATAAACAACTTCAAGTTAAAAATATAAAGAACTAGGTAAAATTAATTTCAAAAAAGTGTTTTATTTAATGTAGTATATTCCAGATGTCATTTCAGTATGTAATCAATAAAAATTGAAACATTAAAATAAAAATGCAAGATTTTATACTTTTTATTTACATGAAATCTTTGGACTCCAAATGCACTTGGCACTTGCAGCAGATACTCGTTGAGACTAGTCATATTTTCAGTGTCACATTTTCATAGCCACGGTGTGGCTGGTGGCTCTGGGCAGCATTGCCGCAGCATGAGAATGGCCCGGAGTAGATCAGGCAGCAGCGTGAGGACGCTCATAAGAGGAAAATGTCTCGGATGCGTGCGATGCAGGATAAACTTCATGAATAAAATAATTTTGGGGTTTGGCCTTGAAAGGTGTTTTTAATAATACTGTGATAACTGTACTGCAGTAACATCTAACGTTTATACAAGCTTTCCATGTGTGCATCATAATACTGACCACTAGGGGGCAGTAGAGATGAAGAGAAGGATTTATTCAAAGTGGAGCAGGAGCAGCTGAATCAGCAAAAGCAGAGGCTTTGGCAAGGGTGGTGGGTACACAGTCCCAACACCCTGGGAGGCCGAGGGAAGAGGATTGCAAGTTTGATCCCAGGCTGGGCAATTTAGCAATTTAGAACCCGTCTCATAAAAACAAATCCATTCAACCATCCATCCATACAAAATGGCTGAGAATAGAGCTTGGCTGGGCAAGAATTGTTTAACACAGAGCCTATTGTATAATAAAGGTTGTAGATCTCATGTAATTTATTAACAACTACTGAAAGTGAAAAGCAGAATGAAAAAATTGGAAGTCAAGGCATCAGGAGTTAATGACATCTCATTTGAGGGAATTAGAACAGTTCCGCGTTGGATTCCTAGGAGAGTAGAAAAGAGAAGACAAGAGGCAGGACGGAGACGGTTAGCAGCACTTCCAATGTGAAGGGAGGAGCTAAACCTGGTCCAGAGAGAAAGTACAGCAATGATGCAGGACTCTCCATAAACACCATTGCAGTTGCTGTTCCCCTGCTTAACCGGCATTAATCCTTTATGAAATGGGCACTGAGATGGTGCCCATTTTGCAGGAGGGAAAACTGAGGTATAGTGAGACATTAGGAAATTTCCAGTACTTACACAGTGCTGCAGAGCCTGGATTCCAGCTGTTTCTGACTTGAAATGCCACCTTTTAAATCTCTTGCAAAGACTATAAGTTTTGTAAGCAGAGACCTCAATTTGCATTTCAGGCTCTACACTCATCCACAAGAACCTGAAGAAGCTCTGGGTTTCTTCTACTCTCACCTCCTGCGTCCATATGAATGTGGCTTGTCTTGCTTCTCTAGGAGGGTCATGATGTGGATGCAATGACACCGGGCATGGAAAACACAAATTACACTGCCTGGCACTGGGAAGAAATTGATAAATGTTGGTTCCCTTGCAAAATGCATGGGGGAAACATTTCGGGCCTTTGTAGAAGGCATAGGTAACCAGACTACATGGTTGGAAGATGTATGCCGAACATAGTCTTCTTCCCCAACTACTCTGGCAGCATGGATTACAGCTGGAAGAAATGTGTTAGACTGCACTAATCCCAAAACAAGGTGGTGAGAGCCTGTGCTGGTACAGGATGAGGAGAATGTGACTGCATTATCTCACCAGAGAATTTTAGACACAGAGCAGGAATTACACAGCTCATGTAGTCCAACCACTTGTTTCACAGAACAAAAAGCTGATACCCAGACTTACGTGCTGTTTTCAAGGATAAATTATCCATATAGCCCAGGTCTTTTACTTTTCTCACTCAGTGACTTTTTTCCAGTGTCAGCCAGCGCTGATTTTACACATCAGCACTAGAGTCTCCAACTCAAAGAAAACAGTGTCTCCGTTTTGTGCCGATGGCGTACAGCACTTTTCTTTCTTCAGTAGCTTCCACTGACATTAATCTCAGTTGATTTTGCTCATAGCAACCCTGCCACCAGAAGATCGGTGAGAGATAGGGTAGAATAAGCCCTGTGCTGCACAGGGGTAAACTGAGGTACACAGGATAACAATTCTTATTGCTGGCTCAAATTTTCTCATATCTACTTCTGTTGGTCTTTGAAAAATGAAACCTTATTCCGTTTTTCGAAAGTTAACAAAATGTTTACATGGGTACAATATTGAAAGAAGTTTGTACAGAAGGCTGAGAAATGTGTCTTTATTTATACTGGAAAGGCTAATTCCTCTGTTAGGGTTCCTTTCAAATTTTATCAAAAGGAAGATTTTATTCTGTGATTGACCGAAAGTTGTACCTTTGTTATTGTTCTATTTTTAAACGTGGCGAATTAAAGTATATTATGCTGAGAAGCTACCTGTTACTCTCTTTCCGTGGGCCGTAGGGGGCAGACAGAGAGAGTAATCAGGATGATAATCAGTTTTTTTTATTTATGGTGAGTGCGAAATTCTACCACCAGAGGGCGCGAGAAAGGACGATGCTTTTTAAGAAAACAGACACTAGATGGCGCCGCTCTGCTAGTTTTCTTCGGGTCTGTTCTTAATTTAGTTTTTTTTTTTTCCTTTGTTTAGTAGCGACGTTAATGGGTAAGGTTTAACCATGTAAAACTTGTTTTTATTTTCCCATTCTCGTCTTAATATGTCTGGATCTTTTATTATGTCTCTATAAAAGTATGTTAAGAAAAAAGGAACTAGTTAATCAATTTAATATAGTTTCCTTACAGTAGAGATTATATTTTGGTTTCATAGTTATTTTTCAGGGTATCTGAGTATGATTTCAGGTAAGTTTTCCTTTTTTGTTTTTCATAATCTTTAATTTAAAAAAAAACCTTTGCTTTGGTTTGATTTTAACAGAAGAGACATAATTCTGAATCCAATCAGATCTGCAAGTAGAAGAGCAAAATAGGCATTAATATAGGAACTTGAAATGGATTCTCCTAATTGGATTGTGTAAAGCAGACTTTGTCCAGCATTATTAATTATTTAGTTAATTAATTATTTGTGTGGGAGTTATAACCCTCTCTGGAGTTTGGGTTCCTAATTATTAAAATGAGGCAGAGCAACTAAATACCCCAACCATCTCTCCCCAATCTGAATATTTATGAGACTTTGACATATATATCTGTGCCCTTGTTTGTCCCAAACAATATCGCTTTTTAAAAAAAAATCTAGATAATTGTCGGCGGCACAACATATGCAGTTAGGAGCCCAAGTTAACTTTTTACTCCATGTTATTTGATTGGAATTTTAGTGAGAATAAAGTCTGAGCAGGGAGGAATAAGTTGACAGCCCTGGTAGAATCATAGCATGGAGCAGAATTTGCTGGACCCACTGGTGAGGGAACTTTGAATTTAGCTCTAGTTCCGTCTTCTCCTGACTGGGAGATGTTAATCCATTCATTAGTCAGTCAGCACTGAGCTTGGGGTTAGATACCATTGCAGACATGTGGAAAGGATACAGAAAACACTGGGTGCCTCACATTTGTTGAGGGACACAAGTTGACTGCTATTGGAGAGATAATAATAGTAAGGTCAGGTCTGCATCCTTGGCCTAACTCTTGATCAACCTTTTGCACATGATTATCAACCTGAGAGGTGACATTAAACCAACACCAGGACTGGCTGGGTTTTGCAGAATCATCACAGTTGTGGTAGAGAAGAGCCAAGAAAGGCCAGAGAGAGATATTAATAACATTGCTTAACATTCTTTGCCAGCTGGTAGCAAATGTTAGACATCATGATCAAAAGTGTTATACTTTCTGTGAGACAAAAAAGATAGCATAGCTATAAATATATTAGGTTCATAAAGATATTCAGTATCCTGGGAGCTATAATGTCCAGAAGTCTGCAAAGCAGCTACCAGAAAAGAGAGTCAAAATCCTTAAGATGCACCATGCTCGATGTTGTTCACTGGATTCAGTAAAACTTCCCATGTGTTCTCATGCATCCTACGGTACATATGGAACCCTTTCAAATGCTAGGGATGGTGATGATACAGGGCTCATTGTTAACCTCTTAAAAATGGAAACAAAAAATAGCACATTTTAATGCATACCATGGCAACTGGTCATGAAGACACAGTGGCTAAGTGACTTGCTGAAAACAATGAAGCATATTAATGTTCCCCAAACAGCACAAACTTGGAATAATTATGCAAATAGTGTCATGTAGGCTGAACCAAGTAAAAGCACAGTAGGCTATTCTGAACTTCACTGTGCTGGCTGGTGATATAAGAAGCAGAACCTCAGATCTCTGGGATAGGATGGTGGCTGGGCTATCAGGGAGGAGGAGAGGAGAACTGGGTGTAGAATCTGATTTTGAAAGCTAGGACAATAAAACTAGGGATGGGGCAGAGGATGCAGTTTCAGTCCCTCATTTGTTAAAGTTTAAGATTGACATCTTTGCAAAGTAAGAAAACTTTGTAAAGTTTCAAGATGGCAGCAATAGTGGCAGCAAACAACTTTGTGGTTCCCCCTAGCAAGAAGCTGAATTTTCTTCTTCCAGATCCACCTTAAACTAATGATTCCCAAAAGGTGTTCCTCGGCACAGGGCACTGAGGAATTTTAATGGATGGGGAATGTATTGATAAGCTTTCCATTGCTGGGGCAAAATACCTGACACTGGCAACTGAAACAAGGAGAGGTTTATTTGGCTCTTGGGCTCATGGTTGCAGGGGATTCAGTACATGTCTCCAAAGCAAGATTATCATGGTAGAAAGACACAGCAAGGATGTCTGATCACCCCACGGTGGCTGGACGCTAAGCAAGTAAAGAGCTAATAATGGGGCCAGACACCAAATATAGTCCTCAAGGTCATGTCCTTGTGACCAACAGACACACCCAGGAGGATGCTTTACTCATCTCCTAGGTGTTTCTCAAGTCAATCAAGTTAAAAATCTTACTTACCATGATAGGAAGAGTAAATGTTTTTAGCAAATTAGTTTTAAAAATGCTGGATTAAACAAAATCAACCAAATTTCTTTGGTACCTGATGCCTTTACTATGCTAGTACATACTATAATTACTGAAAAAACAAATTTATTATGCAAAGCTTTCCAAAATTCTTTTACATAGGGTTTCCCAAACTTTTTGAGTTCAAAACTTTTTGAAAGTATGTAGTATCTCAAAACATGTGATCTGAGAAACAGTTCTAGGGGAAAAAAATCACAATACATTCTTTATTTTGGATTAAAGTATTTCAGCAATTTGCAGTGTGAAACTCTCAGGATGAAAGAACCAACAGAAAGGTGAAAGATTCATTGACTCAACTTGTTTGTGATGAGGATTTTTATTGTACTTACACATTTGAATAACTTGTGAGCTTGATAGAGCCTTAAAAGAGCCAGTGGCCATTTCTGGGTTCCTTTTGCCTCGCTCAGCTGTGTGAAGTCACCTCTGCAGGCCACAGGACTGGACCTTGTCCACATAGTGCCATGGCCTGGAAACCTGTGGTCAGCTTGACTGTCCATCTCTACTGTGAGACTAAGAATAAATACAGTTCCTGATTCCCAAGTCAAAGACAGTGCAGATTGATATTACACAGTAAAATGCAATGAGATTAAATCAATAACATCTGCAATAAGGCATAATGAAGGTAAAATTATATCTCTGGCTTCCTGAACAGCTGTGAATCTATTTTTAATGATCCTCATTTTTGGCAGTCAGCTAACAACTTCTAAAATGTCCTAGAAATTGGATTGTTAAGCAGATGAGCGCTGCAGTGGCTCAGAATATCATTAATTTCATCTGCCTTACCCATCTGCATGGGTGAAATGGAGGCATAGAAGACTCGGCCCCACTCGCCCTGCTGCACACCCCACTCGCGGGCCATGAGTGGCCCCAGCACCAGACCCTGACAACATCAAGGCAGGGGTTCTGGGGAAAGAAGAGCTCTGTGGGGAAGAGCATGAGCTGTCAGATTAAGGAGAGAAAGCAAGAGTTCTCATTCTTGTGATGAGCTCACAGCGGGTAATGAAATCCATGTCTCCACTGCAGAGTTCTCTATCCAGGTTTTAGTCAAGGTCACACCCTCGGCAAGGACAGGAGCCAGGAGTCAATCCAGGTCTTCTCATCCTAAAGCCAGGGTCATGGCCATTTCCAGGCAGGTCCTCTGCTTGTTTGAACATAGCCATGGGAAAAATATCGTGAGATTTTCCTATTGAGCACTCAGGATTATCTGTGTTTCTTTTACCTGACTGGCACCTTTGGGTTTTGCTGCAGCTTTTACTGGGAGCTGTGCCTCGTTCAGGCGCTGACCTTTGGTTGCTTGTTTTGAGTTTACACCACTCCTCCAGCTGGCAGGGAGGACAGTGGCAGGGGCACACCATGCTCTGCACAACTCTGTAACCCCGGAGCCTCGGTTCTCAAGTCTCAAGTCACTGGCTAAGGACGAGGGGACCCCAGGCTAAATGGTGTTCCGGTTTCAGCTGAAGGTGAGAAGTAACCTGTCAGGTTCTTCAATGCCTGAGGGCTGAGAGGGAGATGAACTCCTTATACTCTTCCCTGAGAAGCTTCATGTCTGGGGAAAGATTTCCTTGCAGAGGACGTAGCTCAGCTGCACCAAAGCCAGAGATCACAGGCTGACTGCAAACCCAGCTAGCTTTCAGCACAGTACTTTTGCTGCCTAAAATATCTGATAAGCCAGGATTTCATGGGGCAGGGAGTGAGACTGTGGCATGTGTGTGGCCTGGAAAGGACAGTCTGGTGCCAGTTGGCCTATGACAAAGGGGATCTGAAATGTTGGATCAAAAAGTATAAATTGATCTCTGTGCTGAAGAAGACGATAGCTTCCAGTGGTGGGATCAGAGAGCAGGAATGCTGTGGGAGGGATGAAAACATCAGCGTTTGGTACAATAAAATATAGTGCTTATGGTAAAGGCTGGCTGATGTGCTTGAGAACAAAGATGGCTGAGCTTCTAGGGAAAGGGATCCACAAAGGTGGGTCAGTTATGCCCAGAAAGAGAAGACAGGGAGCCCAGGAGGACACGGGAGAGCAAACAACACCGAGCTGATGGGGGCTGAATGATGCACAGACTCAGGGGACAAGAGGCCACACAGTGAAAAAGAGGGACCTCTGAGTGGAGCAGGCCCTGCCCCTGTACCAGGTCCTCCTGACTGACTCTCCAGGGAGCAGTGTATCTCTCCACACAGGACTGACACTTACTCCTGGCTTCTCTACCACCAGCTGATTATCTGACAACGTGAACCTTTCACTGTGGCTTAAGAGAAGTTCTTAATTGGCAGCATCAAAATTGGTTGCTTAAGAACATATATTGCACCGGGCATGATAAATCATGTAATCCCAACACTCTGGGAGGCTGAGACAGGAAAATCATAGATTCAAGTCTAGCTTGGGGGCAATTTAATGGTGTAGCAAGACTTTGTTTCCAAATATCTGTATCATCTCTATATTAATATTTATATCATCCATATCTTCCTATTTCTATATCCACACACACATACATGAGGAGGCTTGGGGATATAATTCAGTGAGAAAGCAGCCCTAGGCTCCACCCCCAGTATGCTTCCCCACCAGAAAAAGAACAATTCTTGGCCTTGCAGTGTTAGCTGCTGGGTCCTGGGACTGGAGGCAATGACACAGCCTTTCCCTGCACCAGGAGCTGGTTGTCTGTCTGTGATGTGACCTCACTCCTTGTTGTACATTGCCAAGAGCTTAACACAGGGCTGGAAAATAGGATTTGTCTCATGTTCACTCCAGACTACTAGCTCACCATGTTCAGGAGGACTTCGAGGTTAGATCCGGGTCCCTGGGTAAAAACGTTGGATTTAGCAAGTGAAGCCTGCCTTGGGTGGGAATGGAGGGAAACCGCAGGGCCCCACATCTCCATCATGACTGCATCCAAAGAGGTATCTGCATGTCATGTGGAGCTTCTGAAGCTTCAGACACCAAGGGGACTTTGGAGTCACAAGTGAGGGAGGTGAATTGGAGAACAGCTTCCCACCAAAGTATAAAACACACAGCCAATTCAGGCTTTGGAAAGGTCAGGAATCAAATTCACTGCTATTTAGAAGAACAGGGGCTCTAAAGAAAGATTAAGCAGAAGCCAGAGGAACAATGCATGTTGTCCAGGTAGCCTGATTGAGAGCTCAGAGTAGGGAATTAGCACTCTAGGAGGCTGGAGTAGGAGGATCAAAAGTTTGAGCTCAGTCTGGGCAACCTAATGACTTAGTAAGATTCTGTCTCAAAATAAAACAAATAAATAAAGGGCTGGAGGTATGATTCAGTGTGGAGTCTAAATTCAATCCCCACTACCAAAAAAAAAAAAAAGAAAGAAAAGAAAAATATTGGCACCACTGTGCATTAGATATGAGGAGTTAACCTGATGTTCTTTTTCTTCCCACTTTTATCAGTGAAGGAAGAGCAAGTCCAGAGAAACAGAGGAGATGGAAATTCACCTGCTACACACACAGGTGACCCACACATCTGTGTGTGTGTGTGTCTGTGTCTGTTTGGATGTGCATACAGGACATGCATATTGCTCTGGGCACGTATGCGCCCACTCAGACATCTTAGCATTGTCTGTATTGTGTGTGGAGAGAGCAACTTGGGGAAGGAAGGTCCTGAAACCTGTTGCCTCACTGGTCTGGTTCAGGTTCTTGTTGTGCTAACCAAAGTCAGCATAAAAACTCAAGATTCCAGGGCAGACACCTGTTGGTTAGAAACCTGAAAACCAGGTTCGTGACAAGCTGCAGCTCCCCAGTCACATGAAACATAGGCTGTGGAACTGAGGAAGCAGTTTTCCTGTGGCTATGAACAGATCCAAATGGAGGATGTTAGCTGGGTGCAGTAGCTCATGCCTCTAATCCCAGCTACTCAGGAGACTGAGGCAGGAAAATCACAAGTTCAAGGCCAGCTAGGGCAAGTTAATAAAACCCTATCGAAAACCTATGGATGCACCTTGACCAAACCTATGGATGACTTACCATAACGGTAAGTGAAACAAATCAGACACACAATCTTCAACATCACAGAACTTCTCTTATATGAGAAACCCAAAGTGTAAATAATTTTTAAAAAGCAAAATAAAAAATGAACACTAGGAAACAGGGAGATAGATCTGTGGCAAATGAGAAAGGAGAAGATGGGAGAATAAAAAAAATTGAGATATGTTAAGTCCATGCACCTACTTCCTGAGATGAATATAAATGTATAGCAAACATGTACTAATAAAGAAAAATTACAAAAAAAAGAATACATCACACATACATCCCCTGTAACCTGATTATAGTTGACATAAATGCAATGAACTTGATTGCATTTAGGCAAGGGGTCCCCAAGTCTCAGGTCACAAAATGGTACCAGTCCATGGTCTGTTAGGAGCTGGACTGCGTTGTGAGAGGTGAGAAGTGGGCTACAAGTGAAACTTCATCACATTTACAGCTGCTTTCCAACACTTGCATGATGGTCTGAGCGCTGCTTCTTATCAGATCAGCAGCAGCACTAGATGCTCATAGGAGAATGAATCCTACCATGAGCTGTGCATGCAAGAGATCTAGGTTGCACATTCCTTATGGGAATTTAACGCCCCATGATCTGAAGTGGAGCTGAGGCAGTGATGTCAGCAGTGGGGAACAGGTGTAAATACAGATAAAAATTAGCAGACAGGGTTGGATGCACAATAAATGTAATGTGTTTGATTCATCCTGAAACTAACATCCCTCCCTAGTTGGTAGAAAAATTATCTTCCACAAAACTTGTTAATGGTAGCAAAAAGTTGATGATCACTGATTTAGGGGACAGCTATTAAATAGGGAAGTTTATCTATGTGTGCTTCATAGAAAACCAATAATTATACTTGGGGTCTGCTGCTTATTAGCCATTGAGGTTAGAAATCATTCTGAGTAATGAGATAACAATTTATCAGATATTTTGAGCTCCTTGGTTTTGTTTGTCTGTTTGTTTGTTTGTGGTTACCCCTAAAGTGATGCAACATAGAAGGTCTTACTTTGAAGGTCCACAAGCCCCCAAGTGGTTCAGTATTACACAGAATCTGAGAGTCTGTGATCTTGGATGTGGAAAAATATTATACTCTTATTTTTACTGATTCCAGTTGAAATGTAGCTGTGGTAGATTAAAAACTGGTGGTCAATTTAACAGAAGCTGAACTGAATCAGTGTGGTGCTGAGTGGGAGGATTATTGCCAACATAAAAGGAGAACTAGAGAAGAAGTTAGTGTTGTTGGTTCTCTGTGGTGTTGTAGTTATTTGGAACTGTTGGCTCTTTTGGACCTGTTGGTTCTTCTGGAGGAGTTTGTCATGCTGGTTTCCCTGACATGAATTTGCTGTTATCATCAGAGAAGCTTGGGACCTTGTCACTGAGGATAGCTGTGGTTCACTTTGTAGGATCTCTGGTCCTTAGTTTGAGCACTGCATTCTAACTCCAGAGGGGAAGATGCGTTCTGCTCAATCTCCAGGAGAAGCTTGTCACTCTGGCTTCCTGATATGAACTCCTCTGTTCCCGTCATTGGAGGAGCTCAGGACCTGATTGTTGCTAAGGATGGCTGTGGTGGTCCTTATTTTGAGCATCACTTCTTGAATCCAATGTAGAACCCTCAACTTACTAACACAGATCCTTCACCCCACTGGCACAGACTTTCTGGCTTCTATCACTGACCTTTGGACCTTCCCAGGCAGATTCATGAAACAGACTTGCACGAGTCATGTCATGGACTCTAGGTCTTCAGCTGAACTCATGCAGGACATTGCCATGAGATCCAGGCCCTTGACTGGACTCTCTAGGTCTTTAGTGTGTGGAAAGATTTCTTGCATTTCTTGTTTTTAACTCTTTCGGTGACTATTATAAAATAATTCTGTAAATTATGTGTCCTGTATGTAACTGTTCTCCTTGCAAAATCCTGACCATAATAGTATCATTTCCTTCAATCATGAATGTCAGCAATAAGTGACAATTAGCAACTTCTGTGAATTTATCATTCCTAGAAATCACAGATTCCAATATCCTTAGAATCACACATGCTCATCACTACTTTGAAAGTACAATAGTTCTAAGACTGGTCCCTAGTACTTGATGTTTAATGTATCATTAGAGAAGCACATGCATTATTATGTCATAAATTTGACTTTTTCTAAAATATTTTGATAGTCGTGTTTTAGTACAATTGGTTTCCTTTGTAACCCTGTATATATTTCTGTAAACATTAAAAGTGTGAGTCTGAGAGCTTGGCCTCTGAGTAGAAACAGAAACCCTGTCTGAGGCGGAGGCCTAGGTTATAGAACCTGCTAAATGTCTTCCTCAAACTTCCTTTTAATGTATTTTCATTTTAAAAATTGAAATACAAGTAATATAAATATAAAGTTTACCATGCTAAAATGCACCATTTACTGCACAGTTAAAAAGACTGCAACAATCATCGCTGACCAGTCTCTGAATACTTTGTTGCCTGCAAAAAGAAACCTGTTAGCACTCATTCCCCATCCTCCCTTCCTCCAGCCTCAGGCAGCCATGAGTCTGCTTCCTTCCCTGTAGATCTGCCTGTTCTAGACATTTCTTATAAGTGAAGCCGTATACTACGCGGCCTTTCTTGTTTGGCTTCTTTCACTTAGCATGTTGTCGCCTGTGTTGTGTTTTATTCCTTTTCATGACTGAATCATATTCTACTGTGTAGATTCTTCACATCTGGTCTGTTGTTTATCCATTCAACAAAGTCTCTTTCCAGTGCTGGTTTCTATTCTTTCAAATGCAGAGATGAGGGAAGATGATGGCTTAATATTCCTCCACCTCTCAAATGGTGGTGTCCTTTTAGCCTCAACTCTATTTTGCATGAAGGTCTTCTTAGACCTAGTTCTGAGAGAGTCATTCTCAAAGATCAGACTATCAAATTCCTGTATACAGGATTTTCAACTCTCTCATATATATATGACTTTTCTACACCAGTTTAGAAATCCTGATTTTTCAGCCTTGCAAGTAGAAGGTCTAGCCTGGGATATCCCCCCGCCCACCCTCATCCAACTATGTTTGCAACACTATAGCAACCAATCAAACTGCTGGGCTGGGCACACACAGAAGACTAGATTTGGGGAGAACAACCAATGGGAAATTATTTTTTAAATATCTGTAGTGCTTTGTGTGTCCTTTGGAAAACACTCATGGGTTGTTCTAAGGTTCTCACTCTGATATTCTCAGTCCTTAATTCTAAAGTTTTTATCTGACATTTTAAAATTTCAGTAGATCACACAAGGTTATTTCCACCAACATGTAAAGGATCTGGAAGATGCAGGAGCAAAGGGCTCCCAAAGACAAGAGACTCACAAGAAATCCTCAAGTGGCAGCAGGACAGGGCCTTCTTAGAGAGCTTACCCGGGAACCTGGACATACTTCTAAACTCATTGACTTTCACTCTTGGTCTTTACTAGATTATAAAACAGCACACAACTAACTACAGTCAGAAGTAACATCATGCACAACAAACATATTTGATATGAAAAAATAAATTGTAAGTTATGCATTTTTTACATTATTCAATTACATGCTACATACATAATTAGAAAAGCAGTTAACCATTTTAACTCGTTATATCTTTGCCACCAGCATAAAGGCTCAGGTCACTCAGAGTCTGATCCATGCTCTCCATCCACCCCTCCATTTTCTTTGCAGGACTTCCTGTCTGCTGGGGTTGGGGGCTCTCATTGGAGACACCTCATTAAGCCGCGTGCTGCTGAAGAGGCACCCACCGTGCTCAGCCCAGAGCAATCTCTGCTTGCAAAACACTTTAGATTATTTTCCTTGAGAGCAAAACCAAGAAACCTGTGCATCCTAACCTCATCTGTCACAGCGCTGTCACCCAATTCTCTCCTCTCTAAACAAAATCCTTTTGGTGAGAGGAAGACAATACTCCATTTCATAAATAATTTTTTCCCACCAACCTTAATCTGCTGCCTATGAATATTAATGAGCCTCATCGATTCCTGTCTCCGTTTTATGTGCTATTTTAGACACCTTGCCAGAAAGCTAGCTGTCAAGGTTGCAAAGGAACCTATTTCACTTTCACATTAAATTAACAAAATGGAGAAGGGAGATTTTCTTGGCATGTGAGTATCAAGAGATCCCCTTCCCACCCTACACCCTGCTTTCTTTCTCATTGTTCCTACATTATGAGGGGATCTTTACAGGATAGAGAAAAAGGTTCCTTTTTTTTGTCTGTTCCACATAAGAGTAATGGTGATGTGATGCCATTGAGGGGTAGGAATATATATATATATATATATATATATATATATATATATTCAGTATCTTTTTTTTGTTTGTTTGAGGATGGAGTTCCCCAGATTCTACTTCCTTGGGCCATTCCTGCCTTTCAAATATTTTTCCAGAGAGCGTGGATTCAGAACCGGTGTGTGGCTGCTGCTAGTTCATAGAGAAGCCATGTGAGAATGAGGACAGAGCCCCTCTGACAGGCAGTCCCTCCAGATGGCACAGGGGGTCGTGGCAGTGCCCGGGACCTGGCAGAGCAGAGTGTGGGCTGCACTTGAGCACAGCATTTCCCTCTCCAGCAGCCCCCTGAGCATTTCTCCTTTTAAATTTTTCATCCACCTCCCTGAGCTTGGTCCTTGGACCCAAAATGTTTCTGGAACACTCAAGGCCTGTGATTTATGCTTAGCGCCCCCTCAGTTGTAGTGCACTTTCCCCTTTCCTCTTCTGCACAGCATTCCTGTTAAAGTCCTGGTTTATCTTCCAGATACACTGAAACACTCTTAATTCGCCTTTATGGCTCTGAGCAATGTGAGTAGTAATTCCAGTGACATGGATGTGTTTTTCGATCCTTTATTTTGGCTGGTTGATTTTTTAGTGTATGCTTTCAAAGACTTACTGATCCATAGTACTATTTGTTGTTGGAATGGTAAATATTTGGCCAGCTTCCAAAGGGTGCTGTTTTATTTGAGGTGACCCAGGAAGCCTGTTTTCACTGTCAATTTACCTGTTCTTCTTTGACACTTATGTGTGAAGTTTCACTTTGAAGCTATATTCTTTTGGATTAAGTAACTACCACTCTGTTTTACTATAACACACTTTGAAAAAGCTAAATAAACTATATCCATCATGGAAACCCTAGTGAGAATTAGTTCATAAAATCCAATTCCAGGGGCAACCATGTGAGAGAAGGGCATTGGGCATTTAAGGCAGTAATCTTTTGGAAGGCAGGGCTAGTTAAGTGGGTACAATGTATTTAGAACACTTTGAGTATTTTGGTGGATCCCGCAGCATGTAAGTGAAATACAGACTTCCCTTAGCTATGTTTTTGTCTAGAGTAATCTCAGAGTACAATGCTATTAACTGTTTGATAGCATTTGTGTTTCTCAAGGTGATTCAGGGTGAAATTCTTTTTTTTCTCTTTCTTTCTTTCTTTCTTTCTTTCTTTCTTTCTTTCTTTCTTTCTTTCTTTTCTTTCCTACTTGTTGGGGCAACTTAGGACTCCAGTTTTTTTTTTTTCTTTCTTTAGATTTAGACCCATAATGCCACATTTTGCCTGCCTGGAGTAGACTTTGGACCTCTTCACCAACTCAGGCTGGTGATGTATACGGAGGAGATGAAAATATCCAATAAATTTATTTCTCACATGAACGAGGCTGTCTGTGGACAGATCTTTGGGCGACATCATAAATGCAAAAAATATTGAAAAAATATATGCCCTTCAAGGTCACCATCAGTTTAGTCCTGAGATTCTCTAAGTGGGCTGCATACACCAGAAAGCATAAACCATGGGTTACTCACACATGAAACAAGACATATCTTCCAGAGTGTCAGTTTTATTAGATAACAGATTTCACATGTTCATTTTAAACTAAAATAAATGTGGCTGCATCATAGAATGGAATACAGCAGTACTAAAAGCACCAACTACCAAAGAGAACAAATACATGACCACAGAAAAGCCTAGACAGATCCTGGAAACCATCTAGGCCTGTGATTTCAGAATGGATTGTACCTCAGAACCATGTACAGAAGTCCAAACAAAGTTCCAGGCTACCCTGGCTCTGGGCCCTTTTCAACATTTTTCCAAAGCTCTGCAGGTGATTTGGAAGTACGGCCAGGGCTGAGAGGTACCAATTTTAATCCAGCTGTGACTCAGAGGGGATAAGTGACTGGTCTAAGGTCACTCCGCTAATTTTATTTGGTTAGTCATTGTCCTTTTTTTTTGGGTGTGCTTCTCAACAGGACTGGCTAGACCATTGGTAGGGCCCAGTACAAAACGGAAACACTGAACCCTTGTGGCTAAATTGTCAAAAGATTTAAGATGGTAACACCAGGGCATTAAACTAAGCATAGAATCCTTTCAAGCCTAGGACTCAGTGTGGAGTCGGCCCTGCTCCATGAGAAACCTGACCAGCCAGGGCAGCTGTAGGGGAAGGAGAGGAAACACACGTCCTTCTAGCTCTACCTCCATGGGATCTGTTCACACGCGCACAAACACTCCTGCACAGGTGCTTCAGAGAAGCACTCGACAGAGAGGAAATGTGACTTCTTTCTAATCTGAAAGACTGCTTGCTTCTCAATCTAAGTCAAGCATGACACTGTCATCTTTTGTTTCTAACTTGTTGGGTGGATTTAATAGTCTAGGTTTTACTTTCTCCCCAAACCATAACCTTCGTCCCCATCCCTAGGCAGATGTTTTCACTTCGAAATCTTTCTCTGAAATTGTAGAGTTAGATGACTGAAAAATGTTTCTGCTATATTAAGAGCACAAGTATGTCAGGACCTTGTCTGAGACCAGCGAGTGTATCTGTATTGTTGGGTTTAGCGACAATTAGGGGCTGCACACACGTGTACGCACATGCACACACATCACCCATCAGAGAAGGGAAACTGATACAACTTGTGAGGCTTCCAGCCCCGAGCCAGACTTTACAGTAGGAGGCAGCTTCTGCAGAAAATCATGTGCACTGCAGTTCGCTGATGACGGTGGGATGGGGACTCAGTGTCCACACGGCCGCAGGGAGGCCAGGACCATGGCCGGTGTCCCGGCAGACCTGAGTGCATCCATTGCCCTCTTGAGCATCAGCAGCCAGGCAAGACTGCAAGAGATAACGGGCAAGGGCAGGAAGGAGGTATTAGGAAATTCAGAGTGTGCAGATGAAATCCTCGTGACGTGGTCACAGGAACTAACATACAAGCTTTTCCCTCTCCTCAGGTTTCTTTTTTGGCAGTGGCTGCTATGAGATATTTGGGACTGAAGATGAAATGAAATCTTAGAAGTAAGAAAGTGATTCGTGTTCCTGGGAATTTGCCTCCAATCCAGTAGACTCAACAGACAGTGGCTGGTGCCTGACGGACTCTGGAAGCTTCCAGGAGATCCTGGGCATCATTATCATCTAGTCCCGCTGGCCAGGGCAATCTTATCAGGGGGGCAGGCTTTCATCGTGATCCATTTGATGAGGACCACTGCATAGCTGGTCTGTCTTTTTATGCCAGATTTTAGTCTGTAGCTGTTCTGCCAGGCCACAGTGTCTTAAAATAGTCTTTCAACCCACAATTTCATAAAAATTCACTTAGGATCCAGTGAGATTTAGGAAAGCCACATGATGGGGTATGCTATTAGTAGTCTGTTAACTGTGTAACTGTATAGGTAGGTGATTAGACCACAGATCTTACAGGATGGATGGATGTTGGTGCAGTGGTCAAGGCAGCTTTGAGAGCAGACTTCACACTGTGAGCCTGGGCAAAGAGCTTCACCTCTCTCAGACTTGTTTTTCCCAACCTCAGAAAAGTTGACTTGAATACCATGTTAATTAGCTTCCTGTTACTGCAACGAAATATCTGAGATAAACAATTGAGGAGAAGTAAAGGTTTGTTTTGGCTCACTGTTTCAAAGGTTTTGGTCCATGGTTGGCTGGCTGCATGGCTCTTGGGCCTGAGGTGAGGCAGTAAGGAAGCATGTGGCAGGGCAGAGCTGTTCACCTGAGCAACAGGAAAGGAAGGAGAGAGAAAGAGAGTGCCTATCAGCAGCAGGCAATCAGAGTGGGAGAAGAGGGAGAGGTCTGGGTGGCATTTCTTAGGCAACTCTTGGGCTCCATCCCAGCAGTGGAGAGGGCTCACCCTGATCTACCAGAACTTCTCAGGGGCCCTATGCCTTTGACAAATGCATCACTGAGCTACTGCAATGTAAGAAAACTAAAGAGAATGAAATGAGGTCTATTTTCTTCACAAAGCTTTTAACTGAAAAGACTATCATCTGTGTGAATATTAAGGTTTACTTATATTTTTGGTATCAAGATACATTTATTTTTGGTGCCACACAATGGAAGGAGTAGATGACAGTGGTTATTTTTAACCCTGATATGTCAAAATAAAAGAGAATTAACCTCATGTTATCCTCCCATCAACAACCACCTGAATATAAAAATTTTAAAAAAGCAAAAGCTGAGAACCAGTGATGTAGACCACCCTGACTGTCTGAGAAAGAAAATAGCTTCCAGATTAGCAGTTACCTGGAATGTTTCCCCAGACCGTCGGCCCCTGGGCTTCTGCTGCGTAAATTACTTCATGTCTCATATGTGGCTAACCTGGCAAATGCGGGTGCGAGGTGCTTTATGAGAGTTTATAGTTTCCCTTGTAAACCCATCGTGTACTAGAGAGGGCTGGGGCAGTCCAGTGAGCCGCCCTGCTCCCCCCACCGGCACAGAGCCCTCTTTTGTGTAAGACCCAGAACAGCCACTGGTTTGGTACTTCCAAAACATCAAATTTATATTTTCATATGAATTCTTGTGTGAGAGTGTCAGCTTCAACCTGGTTTTTTTAGGGTTTGAGAAGATCACATTTTGGGGGTGGGGAAGAGCCCAGTATTTTAACATGGCCTCGTCCATCGTCATAACTAGTATGGCCCTTCAAACTTCACCAGTCAAGAGGTCACATTTGCAATAATCGATCTCCTATTATATGGTGCTTTGTCCTGTCCCCGTGTTTGCCAAGACCACTGCAGTATTTCTAGAACTATCCGAGGAGGACTGCTAATAGCTTACCATGGGGTGCACAGATGCTGCGACATGGGTGTCAGATCCCCACCCCTTTTCCGCTCACCCACTGCCTTCTGCACTTCCGGTGGGCCTCAGCACCTGTTGTCTCCTCTTCTCCTGCCTGGTAGGCTGTGTGATTCATTTTTGCTGCCCCCCAAAATGATTTGCTCCCATCCTGGGCCCATCCATAAACACGTTTCTTCTAGGAGCTCTAAGACCCCTTAGGATGTCAGTTGCCTCTGCTCCTTACCCTCTTACCACGCTGCGTAGCTCACAGACCAACCGACATGTGATGATGCCAAAATAGTTATTTTCAGACCTATCTTCATGTTGCCTCTGGCCACCATGTGAGCCCCGGGATGCAAGGACTGATTCTCATTCCTGTGTTTGAATGTATCAAAACTCTGGCACAGTATATGGCACACAGTAAGTTTGGCACATGTAAAATACACTAAGCTGCCTCAGATTCTCACTAAGGTGTAAACAGCAGATGGCCATACCTTTTCAGAGTGTCCAAGAAAAATCTTGGTCTCCACAGTAGGAAGTTTTATTTTTAATCAGACCATGGAGAAAAAAAGGAGACTTTTAAACCACTGAGGAAGTCACACCCGAGTAGCCCACATGATGTTCAGGTAGGTAAAGTGCCGGAGGAGCTTACTGACTCACGACAAGAAACCCCACTGTGTCCCCCACTGGTCTTCGCACACATCACTGGCAGATTTGGCACAATATAGCTGCACTTAACCAGCTATCATTTCCTCTTAAAAAAATGAGGGGAAGAGTTAAGGGTGAACCGAAAAAAGAATGCCTTTGAATTAGAATCTTAGCTTTTTCTTTGAACATCCACGTGATTAAATGAGATCCAGACGAAAGCGGGCAATTTCCAAAATAGTAAGCCCAGCCGGGGGTATCTGCATTCCCTCATGTTTCTACGGGTAACCCTGTGGTAAAGTCGTGATTGATTCGAGGAGAATTATGGCTATTATAAACTGTAATCAGCGGTGGACGGGAATAATTACACGGAGAAAGGGGGAAGCGGGAACATGGCTGAGCAGCGTCCTGATGGATGGGGAAATCATTTCCTGGCCGTTAATGACTGAGTTTTTCAACAGTCAGCACACAGGCTTTAATCCCAGAGGAGAGAAGGAGAAAGAAATGGCCGTGTTACTAAGGATGCTACTGATTTCACCTTAGATTTTCATGTGTTTCTAGCCTGGTCCTTGTCCCTCTGCCTGGCTTTGCTTTTGTCCCTGGTATTCCAGACACATTCTTTTCATGTGGTTATAGTCTCTGGATTCAACTCCAAGACACCAGAGTGAGTCATGGTCACAGACAACTGCCCCCGTTGCATGCTGGAAGATGGAGCATCACTGTAGGCTGTTAGAAGGGAGGACCACAGAAATCACCTAATCCAATCTGCTCAATGTAAGGAAGAGCCCACGGAGGCTATGGGATGTGACATAGCATTTGGGCTTTGGACATAAGGGAAAATTGTGCCCCTAGGACCAGAGGAAGACTGCCTCTGAATTAAGCTCAGGTTTGTGATGGTGACAGCTTTGCTAAATCGGATTCAAAATTGGTGTCTTCTCAGCCTCTTCTTATGGGAGACAAGCTCTGGGGTCCAGTGTTCTCCAGGCATAAGCTGTCATGGAGTGAGGATGCACAAGGTCAGAAAGGGCAAGGGCTGCGGAATGATCTCTGTTGGTTTGCAGGTCAGTTGTGAGTCCCCTAAACTGTGACTGACAGAGATAGAGAAAGGGGGGGAGAGGGAGAGAGAGAGAGAGAGAGAGAGAGAGAGAGAGAGAGAGAGAGAGAGTACTTATTTGCAACCATAAAACAAGATAACTGATGGAGGTAAATTAAAAGTCAGTAAAACTGTAAAACGGGACAGGCAAGATTCTGCTGGTGACAAACATCTCCCTTCAGGGAGCTTATGACTTTGAAAGGCCTTTTGGGTACTTCTATGAGGCTTTAAACTTTGCTGTTGTCTGGAATGTGGAGGCCTCAGGGTGATAGAAAATGCAAAGTGAGTGCTGGACAGAGGACAAATTCCAGTCCCCTCCCACTGCCCTGCCACTCAAGGACAAAGCCCATCAGAGAGGAGAGAAGGATCAACTTCTAAGAAACACCACTGCCCAGGAGGCTAAATCATGTGATACAAGACTGGAATGTCCAGATGCATTTTATCCGATCTTAATTAAATTTAGACTTCACTGGGGGAACAAAAATACCTCAGCTCCAGGAAAAGTTGTTTTGACCCCAAGGTTCTTTGGACTCTATTTTATGCAAACAAACATTTTAATCAAGATTATAGCAACATTTGTAGATTTTCTCTACAAAGGTATTTTTTGGAGAAAAATCTCTTGAGCCACAACATCTTCTGGATAATATTTGATTGGGCAGTGTTAAATAACTTGGCTTCTTGTCCATTTTGTGTGTGTGTGTGTGTGTGTGTGTGTGTGAGAGAGAGAGAGAGAGAGAGAGAGAGAGAGAGAGAGAGAGAAACAGGGTCCTGCTATGCAGTTTCGGCTGGCCTTGAGCTCACTTAGTAGCCCAGGCTTATCTTGAGCTCACAACAACCCTACTGCCTCAGCCTCCCAAGTGCTGGGATTACAGGAGTGCACCACCATGCCCAGCTCTTCTTATCCATTTTTCATTTTTAGTTTTCTGAAACTGCTTTCAACAGGACCAGTTCTTTCTCAGGTACATTTTGCAATAATTGCTTTGAGAAAGTTCAGGCAAGTGCACCTGACTTTCCTATAAAGAATCTCAGTCCCCCCTCTGCCTGGGGATGTGACATGACTGGAGACCCAGACCCCAGAGCAGCTATGTCCCTGGTGTCCCACCTGATTGAGCATGCAGACACGTCACACAATCTGGCAGGCTACTTCAGCCCTCTGTCCCCTGGTGGGATGACTGGCCTTAAAATAGCCGCTACTTAGGTGAGGATACTCATCATCTTTCTTGAGATTTGCTACATAGATCCTGAAAGAATCTGTGTGTGTTTCTTTAACATAGGACAATAGCAGCAAGAATGTGGTTTTTTAGTTACTTGTGTCACATTTTCAGCTGGGAGCGGGAAGAGGAATTATGATATCACCCAAAGCCCTGTGTGTTCTGACTTTATTATCTGTAACCCTAAAATGCCCAGTTACAGCAATCAATGGATTCCTTCCTTTGATGTAAGCTAGAAAGATTCCTTTTCCTGTCACTCATAACTCAAGGAGTTCTAAGACAAAGACTTCTCATTGAGGCGGATCTGATTTCTGTTTAAAGTTTAGCTAGAGTGTGCAACAGATTTCTGTGAAAGTAACAACAGACTACAATACTGTACAGGGCAGACTACACCTGCTTTTTGATGATAACTTGGATTTCTAGGCTCATCATGCGTCTTTCACTGTCAGCAGTTGTTGGAACATAAGTTTTGAAAATGAATGATTGAACATCAATCTGGGCTACAAGTCTTCCAGATTTCACTAAGAACCAACTAGAAGTTTCTATCTTGTTGATAGGATTGTTTGACTGAATCCTTCTTTTTGTTGACCATGCATGCACATATCATCTCACGTTATCTTGTGTAAATAAAGCAAAAGCTCTCTAGAGAAAACACTTGAATTGCTCTACAGGCAGTTTAAGAAACAGTTCCATCTCACCTACAGGTTGTGCTAGTGGTTAGATCTACTGTAAGAACTCCAAAGACACGCAGAGATGCCATAGCAGAAATTCAGGCATCTGACTCGATCATTGCTTTCCGTTCACCTTTTCTTTGGGTCCCACCCTGATATACCCCTCAGGATTAGGTTATGCAGAAGCATTGAGCATTGCATTCCTTAGACTCTGCCTTGCACTGCACAAAGCAGGAAGAGAGCTGGAAGGGTACTGAGATGCCAGTCCTGAGAACTCACAGGTACAGATGGTGGGTGGCAAAGACCACCAGGCTGTCTAAAGACTCTTCCCCTTAGTGTGATTGGTAGAAGAGGCTGGCAGAGCAGCCATGTCAGCAGAGCCCATGAAAATCACATGGCTCCAGAATCCAGGCCAGGCATTGGGTTTGGAGTATCCCAAGAGAAAACCTCCTCCTGCTCTGTTCTCTCAGTGAGAGGTGCAGTTTCTAAAATGCGAAGAGGGAAGGGAGCAAGAAGAAACCCTGATATCAATTAAGGTCACTGTCACCATGGCAGCATATAGCTTCTACTCCAGATAGGGCCTTCCCCATTTTATCTGTGAAGACAGCAATCATCATAAAGAGTAATCGTGTTATTTTGCAACAGTTGCTTAATCCCAGGAGATAATCCTATCACAGCTAATGGGTGTCTCTTTGTCTTATTGGTTGTTGACCTGCTTGGTGTTACTTATTTCTCTGGATTTACCAGAAGGTCAGGGCTGGTGGGTCTTTGAAATTAATCATGTGTTGATCCATACTTATATTTGTGTAGTTATAGACACAGAGGGGCATAGACATACATTCATGTGTATACATAAAGGGCTTAGAGATCTTTTCTGTTGGCAAAAAGTGAGAATTATCATTGCAGAAAAATTAGAAGCAGAAATTCATAAAGACAAATGGAAATATCATCAGTAATTTCACTAACAGAGACAAACATTCTGCATCATTTGTTCCCTTCTTTTCATATATATTTTATGAGTACACCTTTCCCAGAGCCCAAACCATAGCATTTCAGTCCTGCATGCTGCTCTGTCCTGCTTTGTCCTCTGGGAGATTCTTCATGTTTATAAAACAAATTTGAAGCCTTTGTGCATTTCTTCAGTGGGATCTCCAGTACCTGAGTGTGTGTGCTGCAGTGTGGCCTGATCCCAGAATCAGGGAGTGGGCTCTAGCCTCCCTCTCACTTCTAGATCGCTGACAGATCCAAACGAAGGATAAGAGGATTCAGTGAGGCATTGTTCCCTGGACTTCACCAGGCCCCAAATCACCCAGTGCTCCTGCCAGAAGACACTGTTCTCACTCTAGCACAGCGAGAAGTCTACCAGGCCTGGTGCTATGGAGGAGGCCTCCTGACCAGCACTGGTCATGTGCAGATGACTTCCCCAAAGTGACACTGAGCAGTCCTGGTTCTTACTTGTGACTGACACTTTACCCTGTACAGAGAGCTCCTGAAGTCAGTTTATGAGCAACATCTGCATACTTGATGCAGTTTTCTTTCTTTCTTTCTTTCTTTCTTTCTTTCTTTCTTTCTTTCTTTCTTTCTTTCTTTTTTTTATACTGGGATTGAACCCAAGGTCTTGATTTTCAGCTACATATCATGGTCTTACTAAATTCCTAAAGCAGTCCAGCCTAGGCCTGAACTCATGATCCTCCTGCATCAGCCTGCCAGAGTATTGAAACTACAGCTGTGTGCCACCATGCCTGGCTAGGGTACAGCTCTAGAGTGGGGACTTTCTTCCAGCCTCCCAAAGGCATCTGCTATCTCTGGACTTGAATATAGAAAAAAAAAAAAAAGGCTGGACGTTATTTGCATAACATAGCACTCTGTGCACATGGGCATTGCTCAGAAAGAGGCCAGGGGAGGAGCTGCTTGTGGGAGGAGTCTCAGGGAATGGCTGGGTGAGAAATCAAACCAAACAAGGCCAGCAGTTTGCTACCTGTCACTCTACTTCAGCCTTTACCAGATCTACTGCTGTTTACCCTGGGCTCAGCAGCACGAACTCCAGCGTGGAAAAGAAAAGGCAAAGGATAGAGAACTAACATTATAGAGAAGCTGGTTTTGGAAAGATTTAGGCACAAAGACAATTTTGTATATTTTTTACAGCATCAGTAAATTTCTCCTCATAAAAATGATAGGAAACCAATTTGAAATAAAGGAGAGAAATTCACACGGAGAAGCCCTACAAACACGTGAAGCCAAATGAATACAAACAAAAAGAGCTCCAGAGTGGAGGGGATGAGCAAGAGGTTGATTTGGCCTCTGCTGGTCCAGCCAAGCTCAGCACAGTGCCTAGCTCCAGGTAGCTCCTAGAAGCAGTGCAGAGTGAAGGGTAGACAGGGTCAAGGCATGCCGGGAGTTCAGTGCAAGCTTAGCTCTCAAAGGCGAGGCTAGAACAGCATCCATAGAGCTGTGGCCTTCCCACTCCCAGGGCAGACAGGTACCTGGCACCAATAGGAGAGGTTCCAAGGAGGGCACAGGGAAGATGGGTCCCTCACTGTTGGGAACTGTATAAGACAATGCTTTAAATAGTTCTGTCTGCCTGCCTATTCATAAGATAAGATTTTTCTCTTCCTGAAACTGTGAAATATTGATTAGAAGGAAAAAAGTTATATTCCACGTTCTATTCTCAAGTCTTAAACTTGGCAAAATTGTTTTAGAATAAATGTTATCTTTTGTTGATTATAGAGAATTTAGAGAAATTGAAAAAGTACAAAAATTGACACTTATTAGTGTCACAGAAATATGTGATTGGAAAGAATGTGTTCTTTCCTTTTCTCTTCTTCCCTTCCTTCTCAGTTGACCTTGGACTGGACATGTGGCAGCCTTGGAGTTTCCTAGAATTTGTGGCATTTTAAAAGCTCCAAGGAGATGACCTAAAAACACAAAGGATTCTGGTTAAAAGTATTGAGTGAATCTTGCCACCCCTTTCTCAGAGATGTTCAAAGAAGTCTTGGGTTAAATACAACCCTCTTGGGCTTGGTTCACAAGGTCTCATGGTCCCATTTGACCTCAGAACAATCAGTTCCATGTAATCACACTACCATCATCCTGTGGAATCACTCCAAACACACGGTTTTGGAATTGTGATGAAATCATGAGAAATGTGACAATCCCAATACCTGTTCCTGTGATGCTGGCTTGTACTTTATGTTGTAAAGAGCAGCTGGCCAGCTTCACTGAGCCCCAAAATGATCATGCTAGTTCAGGAGCAGGACTTTGAAATAGCACTGATGCGATTCTATTTGACACACTGGGTAATTTTATTATTCAGTCTCCCCTTGCCATTCCATTTAAAACACTTTGGTATCTTATTTCTTATTGACTATCATCATCATTATCATTACAGATGTTTATTGAACATTTATTGCTTCCAGGCACTGTGATGATCCCTTTTTGTGAATTATCCTATTTAACCTCACACTGGCATTAGCACGAAGGCAGTACTGCATCCTTCTTCTTACTTAATAGATGAGAAAACTGAGGCTCAGATTATTTAAGTAACATACTTGGGGCAATCAGCTTCTGCATGGTTTAACTGGAATTTAAATGTACATAGCCTTTCTGCTCCTAACCATCATACTCTGATCCCTTCAAATATCTCAGCCCAGAATGTGCGAACATCCAAGACATTGAGTGTACACTGTAAGAGCTTGTGTATTATCCCCTGCAATGTATTTATAGGTCTAATCTATTTAGTTACCTAGTTGACTTCCCTCTTTCTTGTGTCCTTTTCCTTTTATAAGAGTTTATGAAGTTCCTACTAGATGTCAAATGTTCATTGTTAAGATGTTGGCCCTTCCCTTAGAGAGTTAACAATGCCAATGGATAAATTAAAGACCAAAGAACAATCTGTGTTCCTTTGTGAACCCAGAAAAGCAATAGCATCTAAACTGATGGAAGCCAGGGAAAACCATCCAGAGGAAATAGCTAGAAGGCTGAGTTTTAAAAGTTCGGTGTCAGAGTATGAGATCAACATTCAAGACATATAGTCATCATGGTGGGAGGTGGCTGAGGAGCAGGAGAGTGCTGGAATTGGGTTGGGCTGGAAGGACTGGGAAAGGCAGTCGGCCCTCTAGGAAGGAGACAGGGAAGGACAGCAGAGAGCTGGCTGGACAGGGCCCTGCCATAAGTTTAGGAAATGCTGGGTGTATGGAGAGTGAGATGACTTGCTTTATGTTCTGGAAAATACCCTCCAGCAGCAATGAAGAGGAAGCCTGAGAAGCAGGGTCAAGTGTGGGGAGTGAGACTGGGAAGCAGGACATGAGTGGAAATGGCAGCATGGGTAGATGAGCAGAGTGGAGATGCAGGAAGGAACTTTGGGAGGATCTCACTGACTTTTAGATGGAAAGTGAACAAGGAGACCTGAAGGTCTGATGGTGGTGAAATTGCCAGGGAGAACAGGAAGGATGCAGTGACAGCTTGGAGAATGGCTGGCTTGAGGAGGAGAGGAGAGCAGTGTTAACACATGAGTAGTCTGTGTCTGGCTTGGTGACTCAGTGGGTGACCATGCAGTGGAGACAGTTCAGTGCTCTGTCTCAAGAACCTTCCCTGCTATTTGTCTTGTCCTCCTCAAACTGTGAAAAACTGATTTTAAAAAGATAAAACATTTCATTTCCTATACTCAAATCTTAGCTAGTCCTAAATTTGACTCAAAAAGGCCATTTTTTAAAAAAAAATTTGGAAGCCACAGATCTTTCTATGTTTAGGAAAATTGAGAAACATACAAAATATTCACCTATACTATGAAGTTAAAAAGATGTATTTGGAAATTGTGTTCTTTTTTTTTCTATTCCTTTCTTCATTCTCTCACACATCTCTTTTCTCTCATTGGTTATTTATTCATTCATCTATTTATTGAGCAGATATTTATTACACATTGTCTTAGACACTGGGAATACAGAAGCAAACAAAATAGTACCTCAAAGAGTGTAAATCCAAATGGGAAGGATTCTATACACAAATAATTGTATCCATACATAAATAAATGTATGTCTGGGAGTAAAATTCTACTAGGAGGATACCAAAAGTTATGATTGAGGTCTAAATGTCCCCCCAAAGTATCATGTGTTTAGAGGTGGGCCTTTCATGAGGTGATTGGATCATCAAGGCTCTAACTTTATCAGTAGATCAATCCACTGATGAGACACAATCTGATGACATTATTGGGATACTATGGGAACAGGAGATGGGGTCTAGTTTAAGGAAGTGGGTCATAGGGACATGACCTTGGATACTGTATTTTATCCCTCTCCCCTTTCTTTCTATGTTTTCCCTTTATGCTTCCTAGCATAAAGGTAGTTTTCCTCTACCTTACCTTTCCATCTTGCTGTTTCTGCCTTGGAGTCAGCTTAAATGGACTGAAACTGTGAGCAAGGGAACTATGGCACATAGGTGGAGATTTGCCACTTCACATAGATTTTGCTAGGAACATAAGGCCTTTGGCAGAGGCAGCAAAGGGTGAGAAAAAGAACCATGAAGTATATCCAGGGAGAGAATGTTCAGGGTAGTGTGAACTTCAATTGGCAAAGCCCTGAGATGAGAGAATGCTTGGTATATTTAGGAAGGTTCCTGGCTGGAACAGAATGAGTGGAGGAGAATTGAAGGAGGTGAAGTCATGGAGCAGGCAGGGAGCCAGTCCTGAAAGAGAAGAGTACAATTTCTTGGAAGGAAGACTGGCAGCTCATTTTGGATGCTCTCTGAATAGCCAACCGAGATTGGCTCATCCTGGAAGTGGAGAGTTGAGAAGCAGTGGGAGCTGAATACATTTCAAAAACAGAAGGAAAGTGGGAGGCACAGGTCAGAGGTAACACCAAGGTTTATTACCTGAACTGGAAAAACAGCTTTTGTTCATGGGAATGAATTACATCTGTTTATTTAAATACTCACATTTATTTTTTTTGTACCTCAAATATATATTTGTAACATGCTTCTTCCCTCAAACTCCTACTTATTTCCTCTAAAAGTAGAAAATTGAGGGCAACTAAATAGAAGGTGTATTTCTTGTCTTCCTTTTTAGTTTTTCTAGTTTTATTCCCCCTTTTTTCCTTTTTCTTGTTGGGAAATCAAAATGCACATGAAT
Source organism: Hydrochoerus hydrochaeris (assembly GCA_004027455.1). NCBI lineage: Eukaryota > Metazoa > Chordata > Mammalia > Rodentia > Hydrochaeridae > Hydrochoerus > Hydrochoerus hydrochaeris. The sequence goes on from PVLA01000270.1 coordinate 503,854, forward strand.
TAAGCCATGCATTCTGAATTTTGCTTGTGAAGAGACTTGGCTAGCGGCTGCACTTTATTTGAACTTTGTGGCGAGTGTCCAAGAGAAATAAAGTTTAATTAATGCTAATTTTTCTAACCCCTTTCTGTGCCTTTTCAGCAAAATAAAACTACCTTTGGGAGAACTAGTAAAAAAGTTAAAACAGACACTACACTACTAAATCTAGCCATTGATATAGCAAAAATATTTTCCTACATGGTTGTGTTTGGTCATGAAAAGAGAAAATATTTTGTATTGTTCCTCCCTTCCTCTCATTTCCTTTCTATTTCTCTATTTTTTTTTTATTATTTTGGGTTTGGACAAGTCAGTGAATTTGTGTTCATCTTTATTTCTTCAGACGAGTCAGGCACAATCTGCGAAATTGTTTGCCTTCGGCTGTGTTCTGAGTATCCAGATCTGGTGGACCATTGATACAATTTGCTAAATTTCAGGGATGGAAAGAGCTGACAGGGTGGGCTACATCCTGAGTTGCCCGATTATAGTTCAATTTGTTGGAGTTTTTTTTTTTTTTTTTTTTTTTTTGCCTGTGAGATTCTTAGGCCAGCACATGGGGGCAGCTATTAGGAAATAATCGTCCTCCATTTCCACAAGTGATGGTCTTTGTTAATCAAGCTCAGAACTAAGGCTGGCTTGGGGACTTGGTGATGAGAGCCAGCAGCTGCTGCAGTTCAGGGCTGCTTTCTTGCCAGGTTCTTTTGATGCAGTAGTTGAAATATGGATGAGAAGTTTAGTGGTCTCTGGAAGCTATAGCATTTCTATAAGAAAATACTGTAATAGAAATCTTTAGAAGGTAAAGGCTTGGTATTTGAGAGAACTTAATCTGACTCTATCCTTTTCCCTTTCTCTTCACACCCAGATTCAAAAACAAAGCAAACAAATAAAAGGAAATAAAATCCTCCAGCATTACCCCCCAACACACACATCATCTTGTGGTAATAATGAGGATTTCTAGGGTTATTCAGCAAGCAAGAAAGAGCTTGGGCTTAGCTTAAGAGGTTGCTGCAAAGACCTGACAGCTGTAGTGAAGACTCAAACATGTTTTCTCTCTAATTGCAGTTTGGCCAAGGCCTTGGAAGGGGTCATGTTTTAGGGCAGTGAGCTGCCTCATTTGAAAACTGCAGGGAACTCTCCTACAGTGTCTTTCTCTCCTCCAGTTCTCACTGGAAGATCTGGGAGGTTAAACTGTTGGGGCTTGGGACCAAAGAGCAGAAGCTCAGAGCACTGAAGAAATGAGAGCAGGGTGGTGACAAAGATTTGCAAACTGGGATGCCTTCTATCAGGAACCTTATTTGCTTATGGCGCTCCACTCCTGATGGTAGAAAACAGTCTTCTCAATTCACGCTGTGTTAGTCTCTTGAGTAAAATAGCCTCTTTGGAATAGTTCCTTTTCCTCCTCTCTAGGACTTTCCCCACCTCCTCTTTCACAAGGAGGCCCTGAGCCAGTTGCAAGGAAAGCCCATGCATCCTCCTGATACTGTGAGGTTTTTTTTCTTGTACCTTTGCTATATGTGTCAGTGAGTAGCCAAGGCTAGTGTATCTCCAGAACTGACAATCTCCCGGCTTTTCTTGCCTTTCTGATCTCTAAGATCTACTCACAGCTCTCATTGAGAATCCAGCTAGGTCATATTGTGGAGCTGACCCTACAGGGGGCTTCCTTGCTCTAGGCCTCTGCCTCTCCCCACAGAGCCTGATGACCAGCACATCAACTATGACCTGTGTTCCTCTGGGACACATGGAAACTTCTACGGTATGTGCCATGAATGGTACACCAGGGATGGAGCATATGTTGGCCCATCTCAGGCACCTCCCTCAGGAGAAGCTCACCTTCTGTTTAGGGGCCAGGCTAAAAACCACACAAGACTTTTCTGAGAGGCATTGGAATATCTTCAGGATGAGCTCAAAGAAAGAATAAGAACATTGCTTTCTCTTTTGGAAGCACTTCTTGAGATCCAGACTCTTGATTCCTACTCATTAGTAGTAGTTTCCAACTACTGTGAGATGATACTATATCCTCATTTAAAAAAAATTTTGATGTGAAATACTTTGCCTGTGTCATAAATTTTCTGATTAGATAATTTTCTGTTTTTAGGAATTCATCCTTAATTCATAGACTATTCTGAGAATTCAATGAAGGTTGTGTGTTTTCTTCCAGAAATATTCACATCCTCTTCTACATAACAACAATGTGGTGTACAAATTCAGATTTTTGGACTAGTTGAATGCCATCCTAAGAGAGTGTGAAAGGGAGCTCAAAAGAATTTTGTTTAAAGAGAAAGGAAAAAAAAAGATATTGTAGGGCTGCAGATATAGCTTAGCGGCATAAGCACCTACCTGGCAAGCACAAAGTGCTGAGCTGATTCAGAGAAAAAAAAAAGATTATAATTTAGCATGGACAATGTATCTAAAAATGCACCTTGATTTAGTATAATTGTCTTATATGTTTTACAGTTTCCCTGGCCTCTTAGCCTGGTTTTATATATATATATAATTATATAGAAATGCTATAGCTTCCAGAGACCACTAAACTTCTCATCCATATTTATATTTATATATATATATAATTAACTTTAAAATGTGTCTTAGTTGCTTCTCCTTTGTTGCTGAGACAAAACAAGTCTAAGTTAAAGAGGGGAAGATTTATTTAGCTCATAGTTTGTAGAGGTTTCAATCCATAATTGGCTGGCTCCAAGGCAAGGTGGCACATGGCAGAGGGGCAGCATTTCATGATAGCAAAAACAACAAGAGCAAAAGAGGGAAACAAACCTCCTTCTGCCCCTTTTATCTTATGTAGACTGCTTGGATTAGGATGGTGCCAATCCAATCAGTGGCATGATCCAAAAATTATCCAACCTTAATCCCAGCACCCTTAATCCCATCATTGTACAATGAATCAGTTGCAAACTCTAGAATTAGCTACAGCCAAAAAAGCTTGCCCCCCCCATGATTGCATGAGGCTTTGGGGGGACATCTAGACAAAAGGCCTTATAAATAAATAAATGTGATGCTGGAAAAATAAAAGGGGGTAGAGGGATGGGGAAAAAAGAGGGAACTGATATGTGTTATGTTAATCCCTTACAGTGAATGTAATCACGATGTACTACAAACATGTACTAATAAAACCAAAAAGAGAGAGAATTATTCCACTAAAAGAAAAAGCTTTATATATAAACATTACTCTACATATTAATGTCTTCAGCACTTCTAAAATTATACTGTCAAAGTATTCTTAAAGGACTTTGCTTTGCCAGAATTTAAACATTGTTCTAACTTAGATTATGTTTCTTCCTTTGGAAGCTGCATTATCTTTTAGCTGGTTGACTTGTAGCATTTTTTTTTGTTTGCTCTTGTAATGTGTTTTAATGCATTTTTTGAACATTCTAGCTTCAGATCTCTCATGTACAAAGAATGTTTTTATTCAATTTAATCAAAAATATTCTCTTGCTATAGACTTTTTAATATTTGACAGACCCTGGGGTTAAACCCACCACCTATAGATTTCCCCCACAGTGTGGCAGCATTATTTCATCACTGTGTAACAGCTCCAGTCAGGACACAAGGTTTGCACTGACCTGCAGGCTCAAGTTTAAATTTATAATCCAAAAATAAGTTTCTTGGAGTTGTTCTTCTGGGCTGTTTATTCTGCCATTCAACTAGATGACCATTTCATATCCTTTTCTCCCTCCTCAAGTTCCAGTAGTTCTTACCCAATTTTATCTCAACTGAATAGTTTATTTTATATTTCACTAATAAAATTGAGCACCCTGAAGAGAGCTTTCATAGGCTCCTGTCATTGTGTCCCACCATCTGCTGGCACCTATTCTGTGGCTACCTTGTGCCCCAAGTTAGGATAAGGTCAATTCCTTCACTCATGCCTTAGACCTTACCCTTCTCTCTTTCACACAGAGCTTCAGCACCTCCTCTCCACTTTGCTTCAACATCAGCTTTACTCTCTGCCTGCTAATTCTCATTGGCAGACAAACCTACTGTAATCTTTCCCATCATAAAACAGAACTTCCCTTGATGTCACATCTCCCTATATTTATGGTCATATTTATTGGCTCCAATTACAACAAAACATTTTGAAATTGTTGTATCTGAGAATCTCCCTTTTGGCTTTTCCCACCCTCTTTTGAATCCACTCCAATCGGAGTTTCATTGCCACCATGCTGTGGAAACAGCCCTGGTAAGTTCACCAGTGAGTGCCATGTTGCTTGCTTGGCTTCTGGTGTGCTCTCTAAGGTCTGACCAAGACTTGTTCCTTAATTGCATGTTTGTAAGACAGGTTAACACAAGAGAAAGGAAAGAAAGTTTACTCACCCACTCCTAAAATTGGTAGCATTGCATGTCCAGCCTTATTTGGTACAATATCATATTATAGGACAGTTGAGCTCATACAATTAAAAATATGAGCTTGCTTAGGTCTATACATTCAACATGAGGCATTGACAATTACCCAGTAAATCTGCGCTACATAGGCAAAAAGGGAGACCAACAGACTTTCTGATTCTTTCCTTCACCACTCAGTACTGTCTTTTGCTTCAGTGTACAATTTGAACTTAAAAATATAAACTGTTGTCTCCATGTTTGTAGTATACCCATTGATGGTCTAGAATGTCACCTTTATTTCCAGAGGAACTATGCAACTGAGAATGGAGTCTTAGGAAGTGAACAAGCTATGGTCTGTATTGACAGACTGCCACAGAGATGGGCTCTCTCAGCAGGATTCGGGGAGATGACTGTGTATCAGGCCCACAGAGGAGTGTATGTGTGGACAAGACAGTATGGAAGGCTTGGGGGCTGGAGGAGGCATCCCTCATAGATCTAAATTAGAAGGAACTGCTTTATAAGTGACTCACAATTTATTGCACTGGGATATGCATGTCTTCTTTGCCAAGCAAGAGAGAGAAGGGGCTCTCAATCCATCTTTTAAGAACTAAGACTATTTCTTCTTTGTCTCCTCATGGGGCATTTTCCATTCTATCTCCTTCCAGAATGAAAGGTTCATTTATTTCCCTAGATAAGTTCTGAATAAGGGCAAGATATAATTTAAATGCAGTCAGCCTTAAGATATATCAGTCATAAAAGGCAATTATTTTATATTAAATCTGTGTCTTTTCTAAAAAGGAATGTATATTTATCAATTAACTCATTTCTACCATTTAATTTTTCTGAAGGGGATTATAAACTTTAAAAATACTCACTGTGGCTTTTTTTTATTTGTAGAATGATTTAGAGGGTGTGAGGTTTCATATTACATTGTAGTCACTTTATTTGTCAACACTTTTTAAGTGATGTTATAAAATACTGTAGATCTCATTATGTTGCTTTAGGTATTCAAAAACTCATACAACATTTTGGCTGTACATTGCAGATCATTAGATTAGTAGCAGGAATGTCTGGTTGGCAACTCAGCACAATAAATATCAAATGTCACATGCAATCAGACTTGTGTTTGAATTACATGCCTACACAGCACGGTCTGAGGCTTGACACTTAATCCAGCTCAGTTTCAATTTTCTCACCCAGAAAATGGGGCTGCAAATAGCATCAGATTGGAGAGAATATCTGTTTTTGTTCCCTGTCAATCATGCGTTTCCCTGTGTTTCTGGACCTGGATATTTTCTTTTCTCTCAAGAACTATCTGCTTCCTAGTCTTAGCCTGAAAGTCTTGATATGATTAATCTACCTCCTAGCTTTCGGTTGCCCCTGAACTGCCAACAGAAAACTGCATTTCTTTAGTGCTGCGGTTTGAATGCTTGTTCCTCTCCCCACCTTCCCCACTGTATATTGACACCTAATCCTCAGTGCAATAGTGTGAAATTGTGGGGCCTTTGGGGCTGATTAACTCATGAAGACAGCACCCTCATGAACAGGAGCAGTGTCCTTATAAAGGAGGCCTGAGGGAACATGTTTATCTTTTCTGCCACTTAGGGGCGCAGCTAAGATGTTATCTTTAAATAAGAAGCCAGACTCTGAATCTGCTAGCCCCTTGACCTTGAATTTTTCAGCTTCCAGAACTGTGAGCAATACATTTATTTTGCTTTGTGAATTACATGGTCTATGATATTTGTTACAGCAACCTAAACACACTAAGATACTCGGCCTTAGTGGTAGGTGATGTGTACAAGTATGTGTCCTAACTGGGATCGGTAAGTGAGAAGTAATATTTGAATGGGAAATTCAATCAGTTATTGGAAAAGTACACTAGATGTTTGAAAAGCTAGGTTTAGAAGTTTTCTTTCCCTATTCTTGCTTTTGACTGGAGCTAATGTTTGTTGAGGTCTTTCTCAAACCAACTAAAGACTTTTCTTCTGCCTCCCTCCCCTTGCACCCAAATCCTAAGCAAGTAAGTCCCACGGCTTTATCTGGGCATGGTTGAGTTCCATTGCCGTGAACCTACCCTACCTGTCTGTCTCTAGACACACATGCCGAGAGCTGCCCCATGTGCAGCCCTTCCTGAGAACTCTGCGGTGACACAAAGCCTGCCCACCTCTCCCCTTTTCTTCAGCCTTGTCTTCCCTCTTCCCTCAATCCCTCCCATTGCTCCTGAGAAAGCGAGACCACATGGACTGAGGAAATTCCTTCCTCCTCCAAATAGTGACCCCTGTGTCCTTTTCTACTGAACTTGTCTCACTAGGGTGTTGTTTCTTTTCCAAGCTTAACCGCAAAGCTAATTCCTGACCATCTTTGTAAAAAAATTTTGTTAGTATATGTTCGTGATACATAACAAATATATTCATCGTGGGGAATTCTGGCTACCCCCTTTTGGCTCTACCCTTGCTCCCAAATTGATCCTCTCAAACTCTGCTCACATATATTGAAAGTCTCTTCTGTCTGGAACATGCAGCTGCCTGTGCCATTTCTCTCCTCACTGCTGCCTCCTTTGTGGTGAGTTCGCCATGTTTCCCACCTGCCCATCATCTGCATCCCCTGAGTCTGGTTCTGGCCTCTCCTGTTTCCACAGCTGCCTCCCACAAAGGTGCCATGGCTTTCTAACCGCAGGCCTGGGGTGGTTCTTTGGTCACCCTTCTCCATGGCACCTTGTGTGCAGGGGAGGAGTGCAAAGATCAGAGGAGGACGAGAAGGATTGGATGGGACACATGGCTTTGTTCATGGTTCCATTATCCTTTCTCTTTTCCTGTCACAAACAGTCATCACTGGTTGCTTCTGTGCATGATGTTGTTTCCCATTTTGTGAGCTGTCCTTTAATAGTCCCCAGGGACCACTAGAGACCTGATGTTACAATACGTAATCAGTACCATTTCCCTAAAGCCTGAACCACTTGCATGCTTCTCAATGGACTCTTGACTGTATCATTAAAACTTTCAGACTTGGAATTAGCCAGCCTTTCTGTTAAGCTGTGCAAGTCAAGCAGGGTCCAGGAAGAGAAAAGTTGGTGCCTCTGGTGAGCCTGCTGGAAAGCAACTGAGAATCACCTACACACACACACACACACACACACACAACCCCATAAGTAACTGGCTGGTTCGAAGGACAGGCTGAGTTGTTAGCAACTGAGGTACAAAAAGCAACTAAATGCTTGTATTGCTTGGTTGATGTTGCAGGCCTGGGGCTGGCAGTCTGAGCATCTTTTGGGAGGATAACAGTACGCAATACAGCAAATATGGGGTGTTTCCTTCTGCCTGTCTTTGAAGTCCAGCATTCTCACTGTTTTGTTTTGTTCTGACTAATTTTCTTTGCTTTATTCAGTGTTCTGCTTTGATTGGTTTTATTCTGTTTTGTTTTGGTTTGATTTTGCTATACCTGATGGAATGGACAGATGTGAAGATAACAAATAGCTATTGTCACTTTCCTAGTATCCTGCTTTGAAGTTCTGTACCAATTTCACTGCTTTGTTTTGATTGGTTTTGTTTTGTTGGATTTTATTATATTTAAAATAAAAACCCCAAACAAACAAAAAATAACAACATGTCTAACCTGGGGAAAAAAAACCCTTGGGATTTGATTTAACACCACCCAGGGGTTCCAAGGCTTTTGTTCCATTAAACCTTATCACTGATGGCCACTGGAAATGCCAAGGATGGCTTTGCAGAAGACAAAGTGCTTTACTTTGGCAATGTGTGGAGAGGAATTGAGTCTGTCTGCATGGGGTAAAGGTCCTGTGCCCAGGAGATGCTACTAATATTGATGAGGGAATAGATAGTAGAGAAACTTTGTTCTCATGTATTCATGAACCTATCTGCCAGTTCTCTTCATCTACTAGCACACAGAAAAAAATGGTTTATGGTAACTATCATCAAGAGAATGCAGCAAACGAGCCTATGACTGCTTCATCACATGCTGGCAGTGAGGAATCCATTGTCCCTACTTGGCCTCCATGTGGGCATTAAGTTGTCTATTTACAGTATTTCTCTCAACCATCATAACAGTGATGTAAGAAGATTCTGTTGTCCCTACCAAACACCCTTAGATCAGCCTAAACCATTGAATCAACCATTTTTTCTTTTGGGGGTTGGAAAAAGCAATGGGTGTGCCAGAAACTGAACCCAGAACCTCACACAGGCTAGGCAAGAGCTCTACCATCGAGTTACATTATAGGTCCTTTTTAAATTTCATTTGAGACAGGGTCTCTCTAAGTTGTCCAGGCTGTCCTTGAACTTGTGATTCTTTTGCCTGGACAACTTAGAGAGACTCTGTCTCAAAATGAAATTTAAAAAGGACTGATGATGTAACTCACTGGTAGAGCTGAGACTATAGTCATTCTGGTATTATACCCAATTTGAAGTCAGCAATTCTATCATCATAAACATGATATGAGCTTAAAAGTGTTGTCATTTTAAGTAGTATGAGTATTCAGTATGTAAAGAAACATAGGAAGACTTTAATATTCAATTTTGACATTGTCACCATGGGGGAAACATTTAAACATTAAACTTTTGTTCCAGGGATGCAGTGAAAGTAAATTTAGAATTTTACAAACTGATGCTCACTCTATAAGTCAAGATTATAGTGTTTCCAAGGAGAAAGTATTTAAATGCTCCTATGTGTTGAACCCGGGGAATGTGGAAACCAAAGACTTGCTCTAAAGAAAAGGGTACAATAATAAGTAAAGTGAACACTTACATTAGAGTGATTAGAGGATTGGTAAAAGTAAGTTTGGGAAGCAGAGAGGAGACACCAATAGCTGTGACCCTCACGCTGAATTCAGGGGTGCCGTGGAATAGTCTGAGTGAAGTGAGGCATTCTGGTAAAAGCATATGAGTGCAAAGAGGTGGGGCTGAGTTTTCACATTGTGTCTCAAGAAGTGAAGGCAGCTCAGCACACCAGGTGGTGGGAGCATATGAGAGGAAATGGCTAAGTGTGATGCAGGACACATGGGCATGAATGCGTTCTGCAGAGCGGTGCTGAGATTCCCTGCCTTATCCATCTAGGCCCTATAAAACTGTCCTGAGCCTCACTGGAACCTGAGATATGCCTTCTTACCTCAGGAGCTGTCCTGACTTGCTGGTCTCAAAGCTGCCTTCCAAGATGTGAGACTGATACCTGAGGAGCCAGTAGATTCCCTAGACAGAATCTGGCTGATCACCGAGACACTCAGATATAACCAAATTATCCCCAGGCAAACATGCAGTAGGTCTTCCAGTGCTTGAGGACAGGGCTGGAAAGAGGACACAGAGAAGAGAGAAAGAAGGGTGGCAGTAGTGAAGGCAGCTTGGACCTGTTCCTTCTTCCCCCCAAATTACTTCTCTTATCATGTCCAGTGGACTACATCACTGGTCACAATTCTCCACCCATCTCTGCATCTGTGCCTTTTGCCATGGGGCTTTGTGCCATCAAGAGGAACAACCTGTTTCTGGGTTGGCCACATGCTTTGCTTTGGCCAGTAGACTGTGGTAGTAAAGCTGGCCTGGGATTCTAGTCTAGCGCCTGGGTGCATGTTCCTTTCTACTCCCCAAATTCACAATTGGACCATCTTGGCTGCCCTGCAGGAAGATGAGGGACCAAGTAGGAGATAGCAGTGCCCTTGAAGCTGAGGCCATTCTAGACTGGAAACCTGCTGGCTAGTCCAGCAGTTGACCTTAGAAGCCTGAGTAAATCCCACTGAGATCTGCCAAGATGCTACCACCAGCAGAACCACTAACCCAATGCCTAGATGTGGGAGAGGTCATAAAAGGCTGCCAATCAAAGCCACAGCACTTAAGAAGGTTTGCTGCACAGAATAACTAATAAAAATAAATAAAAAAAAAGTTTTTCCATTTGTTGTCCTTTCTTCCCCCCAAAACATTAAGGAAGCACAATCCTACTGAATGAATTAAGGAGAAGGCTCGAGTCACCTTCTGGGGCTTCTTTCTCTTTAGCCTTTCATCCTAGGATGTCAAGTTTCTATTTATGTGAGTATTAACTACCCCAAAGAGACACCATTTAAGCTGTGTGATGTGCCTTCCATTCTGATGAACCATTTTCCCTTACCCACAGCATGACTCCTCTCCATTTCCAGGGCTGAAGGTCATTATTAATTGGCATGGCTACTCAAGTCATCTCTGGGTATTGCCTCATAGAAAAATCCTTGCAAAGTAAAGAATCCGAGGGGAACAGCAGAATTCTGATAGTGGGTTGAAGATAATTTCCCTGGCTCACCATGGGCCTTGTTTGTTGGTGATAAAATAAAAGACAGGAGCTCAGAAACCAAATTGGCTTCAGAGTTGATGTGTGGTCGAATTGTCTTGATGAGGAGGCTGGGAGCTGTAAAGCCAGCCTGCCCTTTAATGGGTGCTTTGTGCATGTCTGGTTTCTTGTCCAGAGATTGGGCAAAATCTATTAGTGAGATCTGCACTATTTGCTGGTCATACCGCAGCCATCTGGGAGACGACTTGCCCATTTCTTTTCTGATTCCCTAATTGGAACTGCTGACTGACTCTTAGGTACCTGAGTGGCTTAAAACAGGGCTGCTAAGAGCTCTGGTATCAAAGCATTTTAAAGGGCAGCGGGAGACGTCATTCATACTGTCTGCAGATCCATTTGGAGGGATGTGGATGTCTGCCAGGAGCAGCTGGCCTGAAGACGTCTGTGCAGAGACTGCTGATTGGCAGTGACCTCTCACTGCTCTTCAGCAGCAGAATTCTGCTGAGTCCGGTGGACCAGGACTGCATATATTTGAAGTCAGTTAGAAAAGAATAGAGGCTTCTTTTCTGAGCCTTCCTTATCATCTCAGGGAACACAGACAGAGAGAAGTTTGCTGAAAGAGGCTTCTTGGCTGTAGTCTTCAATGGCAGAAGGGGGCCATCTCCAAATTTGACATTCAGATACAGTTGGTTGGTTCCAATTAATCCCCCACATGGGTCTGCCAATGACAGAAGGGGTTATGGACCATCCTTTTGGTTAATGGTTTGGTAACTGACATCTGCACTCTCAAAAGTTGTCATTTTGTTTAGTCATTAGTAATGTCAAATGTACCGCTGTTTACAGCTTACTAGGCTGCTAAGTCTCCAAAAGAAACTATCAGTATGAGAGGAGATGGGGAATCACTTGGGAGAAAGCCAGGTTGTCTCTTGCATTTCTTTGTATTTCACAGGGTATGTCCCTTCAAAACAAGTCACTAGATTCATCAACCGTTTATTGGGCACTTACTATGTGCTATGACTGTTAGGTATGGGAGGGCAAGGTTGCTCAAGAGGTGCCAGGCTTCTGTCTGGACTCTCTTCTTCTTCTCCTTGCACCAAGCTCAGCAACTACCTTCTTGTAGGATCTAATGTTACTGGGAGGTTGTTTGTGGGATTTTCTTCCTTCAGAAATGTGATGGGTGATATTTTCCTCCTACAAACTGTGAAAATGAAACATATATTTTGTCTTTATGCTCTCACATTTCAAGATGGACCTAAAAACTTTATGTCATAAGATAAAAATGAAAAAGTTATAGGGAAAATACAAGCAGGAAAAAATATCCTAAATACAAGCCATAAGATTCTATGTTTGCTTGGGGTAGGTATGGATAGCATGCATTTGGCTTAGAACATCTTTGATTCCTAATGTAGGGAAGAAAATCTAGACAGAAATTGAATCCTTGTTATTCTTAGGACAGAAACACTTGGCTACTTTGAGGAAATACCTATTCTTGAATAGAGAGAAATTACTTTCATAGTTCTATAGAGAATAGTGTATAGTGGTATAGCTTAAAAATGGTTTTTCCAAAGAGAAAGCCAATCCTAGGATTGCTACACTTCCAACCTCATTATTTTAAATACCACACTAAAGAATACCTTATTATTTTAAATACCCACTCCAAGAAGGAGATGCACTATTTAACTTGGTCCACATGTACTAGGTATAAATTGGACACTTAGCCATTTGTAATACTATAAGATGACATCCTTGTCTTAATTTAATTTCGCCTTCTGCATTTTGAGCACAAAGTATAAGCCTTTAGATTCAGGGCAAGATGGTATAAATTCATATTTCACTGTTCATCCTCTCTAAGTACAACTCAATGTAGCAATGCAGCTCTGAGAGAGGGGGAGAAATACAGGAGTACCAGAACTGAAAGAACAAAATAATGAATTCCTTGGGCTTTCTTTTTGTCTCCTACACATCCCAGAGTAGGTTACAGAGAAGACTAGAAATCAGTACATACAGACCAAAAAAAAAAAAAAAAAAAGAATCAAAGAAATCTTTTGTTTTTTAACCAAAGCACTGGGAATGGGGTCTGAATGGGAACTCAGTGGGGAGACTCAAGTCTCATCACAGTGGTGGGTCCCATCTTCTTGTAGGGGTGTCAAGAACCTTAACCTTAACAATTCTAACCCTAATCCTAACCTAACACCTAATTCCTAAGCCTGAACCATGAGTATCCAGGTGGGTAATAAGCCCAGCAGAGGGCAATCTTCCTAGAACAGAGGCTAGATCAAAATCAGAGAGTGCATATTCCTTTCTTTTTCACATCATGCTGCAGCATACCTCCTAGGCTGGTAGCTCCAGAAAGCTCATTGTGTCCCAGGCTCTCATCCAGAGCAGAAGACTATCCAGGCCAAACATCTCCATGCCCTTCAATCCCATTAACATAAAACAAGCCAGTCCTAAAATTTTCTAGTGACAAAAGGTAAACCAGGCCCACAGTCCTCAGTGACAGAGCTACTTAGATCCAATGGTTTCTGGTTTTTCTTCTAGCTTCAAAACATAGCCTGCGGGAGGAGCTAAAAGATGGTCCATCAGTGAGCAACAAAATACAAAGCCTCCAAGGTGAAACAGCTCGTATGCCAGAGTAAAACATCCTGGAGAGATCCAGACAAAGGGAGATGGATCCTCTTGACACAGGAAGAGGTTAGAGTGAAGAAAGCTCTTCAAACTCACAGTCTCAGAGCTACAATTGGAACAGCTAAAATTATCAGACACAGCGCTTTCACACAAACTGCCAAATTCATGCCTACCTGAATTCGCAACAGCCAGCAAAGCCCCCCAAACTCATTCCCACAGCCACTCACAGGAGCTACAGCCATGCTGAAGTTGGGGGTTGGTGAGCCCAACAGAGAACGGAGCTGGTGAGGGGACCTTCATTAATCCATGGTCAATGCTGGGAATAAGACCCCCCCACATGGGAAGGGCTCAACCAAGTGGGCAGCATGTTGGAGTCAGGCAGGAGGAGCCTGAACTAGGGGCAACAGTGACTTCAGTTGGTTCCTCCCTCCTCAGAGCAGATTCATGGGATTTGCTTGGTCTGGGTCATACCCCTGACCAGGACCCAATAAGCCATCCCAAATCGATTCCCTACGCCTAGCACACACTAACCTGGTGAAGGCCCCTGAAGTTTGACTGGCCCGGTGGGGAGGAGCCAGCACACGCAGCCCCTGCTTACACCTCAGTGACAAGAGCAAACAGGAGAGGGCAGAAATCCCTCACCAGCATGCTTCAGAAGAACCATAACCAACAAGGAAAGGGGCTAAGACCTCCACTTTACACCTGTATGGAAGAAACCAAAATCATGACAAGAGAGAGAAACAAGAACAAGCCCCTAACCCAAAACCCTGAGAACACTGATCCAGGAGAGGGGAAAATCAAAAGAGACTGAGGGCAGTAAACATGAACCATCAGACATGGCTTCAATAGACATTAAGAGATATCTTTGGGACCTTGTAGATGAGCTAAAAAACTGGAACTAAGCATCTCTCAGGAAGACACAGATGGAAGAAGGGAGGAACACAAAAAAAGGAGAGAAACATTCAATAAAGAATATAAAGAAAATATAGAATACATGAAGCAGATTCAAAGAGATTACCAGAAAATTAAAAACTCCATTGAAAGCTGGAAAAACTTCTTTAAAAAACTAAGGATAGAATACCAAAACTTGAAGACAAGTTTGCAATGTGTGATCATGAAAGGAAAGATCTCTTAAAAATAACAAGGAAACAGGCAGTAACAATACAAAGGCTAGAAGATGACAAGAGAATCATAATTTAAGAATAAGAAATGTGAATGAAGAAGCAGGGATACAAACAGGCAAATTACAAAGGCTATTCTCAGAAATAATTAAGGAAAACTTCCCAAGCATGGGAAAAGAAAATGACATTCAGTTATGTGAGGCATACCGAACTCCAGCCACCTACAACCAAAACAGAGCTACTCCCAGACATATAATAATCAAGATACCAGAAATTCAATATAAAAACAGAATATTAAAAGCCATCAGAGAAAAGAAACAGATTACCTATAAAGAAAAGTCCATCAAGATCATGGCAGACTTCTCGACACAGACCATCAGATCAAGAAGAGCTTGGAGTGAAGTATTCCAAGCCCTGAAAGAAAATAACCTCCAGCCCAGATTGATGTATCCTGTAAAACTGTCACTAGAAATTAATGGAGAAATAAGATGCCTCCATGACAAAGAGGAACTGGGGGAATTTGTGAACACCAATCCAACCCTACAGAGAATACTGAAGGACATTCTAGAGAGAGAGAAAAAAAATACCAGGATTTTAGGAACAGTGGCAGAAAGGCCTCAATGAGTGGGGCAGGCAGTAGAATGAAGGAGAAAAGCAGACAAAGGCAGAAAAATAACATAGCAGAAATGAGGCAGAGAAGGATGGCTAGAATCTCTAACATAGATGGCCTTGATACACTATATTGTTAACAGTGTACCAGGATTTACAACCCACATTACTCACACTACTCTGCTTAGATGTATTATATTCTGTCCAGTCATTCTACTTGTACTAGATTTGAGGGCACAGACAGTTATCCCAAAAATAGCAGGATAAAGTACGGTAATCATCCTTAATTTCCTATTAAGTTAATCTACATCTCTGTAAAACCTACACCGTTTTACAATGATTGATCATAATCAAATCTGGTTTGTTAGATCAGTGTTTTGTATTGATAGATTTTATTTAAAGCTCTTATGATTGATGGTATCAAGTCTGAGAGTACAGGCAACTACACTGAAGATGACAAGATTCACTAGAATATCCACTCTGGTTTGATTATTACCTGCCTTTGAAGTTTTATACTGTCTACAATGTTTTATTTTTTACTAATATTGTTATGTACTGCTATGTTCAATTATACTGCTATATTCAATTATGCCTGATGATATAGACAATTCTATTGAAGATAATAAGAGACAAACAGTAATTGTTGATCACCTTGTACTTTGTTTTTATACAACTTTTTGGTTTCATGTTTTTATAGGAATTTGTTTTGTTTTGTCTTGCCAAGTTTTGTTTTTCCCTCTAATACAGAAAGGATAGAAATACATGTAGAGACTCATGCATGCATAGCTGTTTACAGACTCACTGTTTGAATATCTATTTTGTATGCTTTAATTTTATAACTTGAACAACTATTTCTAAGAGGCTAATATGTGATTTATCAACTAGTGATTTCTTACTGTTTATTTATTTATTTTTGAAATTCTGTATTTTCTCTACCCTCTACATGTTTTTTTTCTCTTTAAATAAAAAAAAATAGCCTGCATGGACACTTCTGTCCTTCTGCAGAATGAACAAGTGTCATGTGACTGAAGAGTAGATTAGAGTACCTGCTCCCCATCCTGGGGGTTCTAAGAATGTCTCCCCTTGCTTTCTACCTAATGACACCAGGTGATCCATGCAAGTGCCTTCCACCCCCACAGATAGCAAAACAGGGGTCCAGTGAAGCCTTAGTGGAATCAGAATTATGTACACCAGAGTCAAACTGGAAGGGTTCAGAAAACTGAAATGTCATAAACAGCAGCCCACTCAACTAAGCCAGAACCTACATGCTCAATATGAACAGCATGACTGCCTGCTAAAATATAGGATTTAAATAGGATCCATCATCTTGTAACATAATGTCCAAACTGTCCAGGATACAACTGAAAATCTCTTGGCACACCAAGCACAAGGAAAACACAGTTTGAATGAGAAGATGATGAACTAGCACTGATATTAGCATGAATGAAGCTGTCCAAAAAATGACTTTAAAGCATCTCCCATAAAATTGCTTTAATAAGTGATTTTTTTAAACAAATAGAAAATGGAAAGAAGAACCAAATGGAAATTATAGAATCTAAAAAACAAAACACCCTCCCCCAAACAATAGCAGGAAACAAAGCCTCTCAATGTATTGGCACAATAGTAAGATGAAGATCAGAAAAGATGGGTTTCAACTGTTGACATATACCTCTAATTGCAGCATTCAGGAGGCTGAGGCAGGAGAATTACCTAAAGGTCAAGACCAGCCTAGTGTACATAATTGAGTTCAAAAGCAGCATGAGTGAGTCCTTGTCTAAATGCTTTTCTCCAAAAAAGTAGATGTAGTGAACACACATTTTCATGCATTGCCCTTCAGGAATACTGCCTGAAGCCTTCCACTAAAATCTGAGGGAAGCCTCCCTGATCTCACAACTCTTACATTCTGTATGCCTGTAAAACCAGCACCATGTGGATAACACTGAAATCTACCATTTGCTCAAGCAGTAGCCTGGCCCTCTTGAATGATGGCTGTAGAGGCTTCTGAGTGCCTGAATGACTGAGCCCTTCGAATGAATCTCAAATAACTAATTTACTAAGTGGAGTTTATTGAGGAGGGTGCCTTGGGACTCTCATCTCAAAGCAAAGTCTTTTGTTTTTGAACCTTTGAGCATATGAAAGGCAGTATTTTGCAGATTCTCAGGATGTCCTTGTGCATCCTTCCTGCTGTCTTAATGCAGCAGGTTTCTTTTTAATGCTAATCTTTTTAACAACCAAGCTCTTCTCTGCTTTAACTATATAGGTGCTATCTTTCTGGTAAAACTAAAAACTTTAAATCAGATATTTATTCCAGTTTCTCAGTGCAAATCTTGCTAAAAGCCAGCACACATTATCCATGCTACTCCCTGAATGTTGGGCTGCTTTGAAATTTCCTCCACCAGATTAATATGCCAGCCTGGATTTCAGCCTCTCACAAAGTCTCAAGACAAGAACAAAATGTAGATAAATTTTCTGCCATAACATGATACACAAAGGCTAGAGACAAACTGCCAGTGGAGTCCTGGTTCCCATCTGAAATCTCCTGAGCCTAACTTTTTATCTGCATTTCTAACAGCATTCTGATCTTCTGAGCTCCAACTAGAATCTTTACCAGTTTTGACCTATTCTATGGATGATGGCATTTCCAAGCCTATCCAAACTCTTCCCACAAACCAGTTCCAAAGGCTTCTGAACAACATGGTCAGGTGTTAACAATGAAAATAGCGCTTCTGTTACCAAAATCTATCTTAGTAACTTTCATGTCACAGAGACACGATGTCCAACACCTGAACCTTAAGTGAAGAGAGGTTTGGGGATGACATTTTGAAGCCTTAATTGACTTGCTCTAAGGCAGAAAGTATAATGTGGAAGGGTCTGAGTGAAGGAAAAGTGAGAAAAGGTAAGAATGAGGGAGAAAAATTATATCTTTCAAAGTCATGTCCCCAGTGACTCACATCTAACCAGGTTCCACCTTCTAGTAAGTCAATCACAGTGCCCCCGTAATTCAATCACTTTCCAAACCCCTTTCTAAGAATGTATGAGACTTTGGGGGGACATTTTTCTTCCAAACCATAAAAATTCACTAAATGAAAAATTTGTAGAGAGAAACTAAACATCCAATTCACAGGCTATGAAATAATAAGATCTAGTTGCTATTTAAAGAATACATGACCCAACAATATCAGAATAAGCAATTTTTTCAAGCAACCATATAACATTCATGCAAACAGACCATATCTTGGACACAGAACAAACTTCACCTCAATCAATGCAAAATAATTGAAATCATACAAAGAATGTTCTTTAACCATGATGGTGTCAAACTAGAAATCAACAACAGATGAACAGGAAAAAATTCAAATATTTTTATATTAAGCAATGCATGAGACAAATATGTCACTGAGGAAAATTTTAAAATGCATAGAACTGAATTAAAATAAAAAGCACAATCCAGAATTTGTGGAAGCTATTACAATGCTGAGAGGAAACTATAGAACTAAATGCTTACCTTGGGAAAGAGGAAAGTTTCCAATTCAAGAATCAAAGTTTCTATCTGAAGTTTGAAGTATTCTTAATGAATTTAAATGTTGTTTCTGGGTAGATAACAATTTAAAAATTCTTTGTCCTCTATAACTATTTTCTTTTGTATAAATATGTTTACTTGGAAGCTACCATTAGCTGACTGAAAGATGACCTCATCCTCTGAGACTGCTCCTGGACTGGCTGAACAGGAAGTATTTGGTCAACTGATCATTTCACTCAACACTTTACCTCTCAGACGTCAGTGTCTGATGAAATTTTGTTTCTATCAAAAATTTGACTGAATGCAAGGGAGCATGTTTGATTTGTACAAGTGTACCATCTTAAAGGGTCACAACCAATTCATTGATGAATTTGTTCATTCAGATCCTATGTTCTGGATTATGGGGACAGAGTGAACAAAATGAAGGTTCTGATACATAGTTCTGCTTGTTGTAGAAAACATGAAATATTGGACAAGTCTTTCCTCTAAAAGCCTACAAGTTAAAAGGAAACTAACTTGATAGCCAAAGAAATATGCAATTGGAAGTGCATATAAGATAGGAACCCACAGAGAGCTTAGATAACACATATAGACCCGAGAAAAGAACATTTGGTAAGGGGGGAAGTTTCTGAAGAGGCTGAATTGAGGTTTGGAGAAGAGAATAGGTAGATTATAATAATGGAGAGAAGGAAGATGTGGAGACAAGAAAGGACACAACTGGGGTCACTGGAGTCTGTGAGTAGGGGACTAATGTGTTTTTCCCAGATCTTTGGAGAAGTAACAAGAAGAAGACAACTATAAGCAGTAACTATAACTGATGTCTATTTTATGCCAATGGCTTGACATAGATTCTCTTATTTACTATCCTAACTCACACACACACACACACACACATATATAATATATAATATATATATATATATATATATATATATATATATTTTACAAATAAGAAATTTAGGTCCAAGGAATTAATAAGCAGTAAGCCTGAGATTTGAACCTGTTTGGTACATTTGTTCTGTACCAATACAATTTTTGATTCAGCTATATGTTTAATAACCTTTTTCTGGTAAATTTCTTTTCTTTAAAATCTCACTTTATACTTGCAATTTACAGTCCTGCAGTTAAATTGCAGTTATCTGGGTTGTTTTCAAGCATGGAGACTTCTTTTCTGCTGAGTTTGGCTTTAGTAACATACACACATCATCGTGACTACATTAGCATATTTTACCAGGTCTTTCTTCCTTAGAAATAGAAATCTGATATGCCCAGAGATTAACCAAAGCTCTTTCTGTTTCCTCCATACAAATGTACTAACTAAAGCATTGGATACAGGTGACAGGAAAGAGAAAATAAGGGATCAAAGATAGTTCTGAACTTTTTAAAGTTAATTGGCGAGAAGAATGCTGGGATGATTGTCAGATACAAGTGATGGTTTTCATTAAGGGGAATGAATTTGATTTGGATAGATTGTATTTGAGATAAGGGTTAAGACATCAAAGCAAAACTGTCCTAGTTAATAGTAATGATAAGGTATTATATCACTAAAGCATAAACCTAATAAGAAATTGGACACAATGATTCATGGTTGGATTCTATCAGTCAAATTCGGTGGCTGGTGTAACCAGAATACTGAGATTGCAGAATGACATGAAAAGGAGATTTGCCAGAAAAAAAGAGAGATTATATAATCATACAGTTAATTCCAAAAGGACTTTTGGATTTTATAAAATTTTATTGTGTACTTTCTGTACTTGCTTTTCGTTACTTTGGCAAAATACTTCTGTCTGACATAAAATGTACCATTTTAACCAATTTTAAGTGTGTAGTTCACAGGCATTGACATCTATGTCACCACTACTGCTCCCCATCTCCAGAACTTTTCATCATCATGAATGGAGGAGACTCAGTACCCATTAAACAGTACTAGTTATGCCCTTTTTTGGCCCCTGGTAAGCACTATTCCCATGTTAGTGAAATCTTTGCCCTTTCTCTCTAGCTCATTTCACTTAACATAAAATTCATCAAGATTTATCAATACTATAGCATGTATGAGAAGTTTATTCATTTTAAGGTTGAACATTTCATTACTGAATATGGAATTATGTTTACTCACTCATTCCTTAATAGGTATTTTGGTTGTTTCTGTCTTTTGGCTGTTGTGCTGCTATGAATGTGAGTATACAAATACCTGTGTGAGTCCCTACCACTAACTCTTTTAACTAAAGATCCAGGAAGCTGACATAGAGGAGAAATCTAGAGTGCTTACACAGAAGTGTACTCTACTCATGGGATGCATAGAAGACCTGAATTCTCCCTCTGTTTCTGTCATAAAAGGCTAAGTGACCTTGGACTCATCACTACATTCCTCTGTGACAGTCTCCAAGGTTCCTGAAATTCTAATCCTCATCAAATGTTACATGAAGAGCTCACCTAATCTCACCTAAACTGGCTGGATTTTGAGGGCAGAAGAGTCAGTAGATGTGCAGGTTTCTTATTTTCTCAGCATCCTACACAGAAGTAGGATGAATGCACTATCAGAGCTTGCTCCAGAAGAGAGACCATGCTGTTGTTTTTCTTTTTAATAGTTGACTATTAGAATGTCTTTGCTAAGGAAATTTTGGGCTCATGTGCTAGTCCATATGTAAGTATTCAGAGGAGTGCTGGGAAATAGTTGTAGATCCCATTTCTTCTTATTCCTTGAATAAACTGTGTGTAAAACTGGCTCTCCAACCTCTCCAGATACAGGCATATCAGGCTTGTTACCATGCAACTGAGAAATTCCTGAGTCATTCTTTGAATAATTCCATTTTCACTGTTCTTACAAGATACTTGATACTTTGGTATCTTGTACTTCAGACACCAAAAATTAAAGTCTTCTTCAAATGCAAAATACAGTAATGGGACCATCAAACAACAGGGTATGTCAAAGTGGGAGACATATAATCAAAGGATCTTGTGGTGACCCTAATATTACAGTGTATAAATGACAGTCACAGTTTAATAGGTGGAGGCAGACTGTGGGCTTCTCCCCAGTTCAGAAGCATTCTCATAGCATCTACTACGTGGAAAAATCTTGAAAACCTGTTCCTAGAGACTCCACATCATTGTGTCCTGAGAGCACTTCTTGCCTTTAACTCTTCTCCCACCCATATTTAATCTTTATATCTTCTTATCTCCCTCAGATAAAGGAAGACTCTAACTGAATGTCACTGGATTTGTCACATAACTGTCTAAAGGATTGACTCAGGCATGTATTCTTCCAGTCTGATCTACTATTGAGTCTTGAGAAAATCAATTTCTTAGGTAATAAAATTAATTCTTAGCAACGAGATGAGTCTGCATTATCTGTAACACAACTGTGCCAAGGTATTTCAAAAAATCTACACAGAGATGATAAAGTATCTATTCATTACAG
Organism: Hydrochoerus hydrochaeris; assembly: GCA_004027455.1. Lineage (NCBI taxonomy): Eukaryota > Metazoa > Chordata > Mammalia > Rodentia > Hydrochaeridae > Hydrochoerus > Hydrochoerus hydrochaeris. Next base: position 525,770 of record PVLA01000270.1, read on the forward strand.
GTTAATAAACTGATAGTATAGGACATTTATTCACTTTCATATAAATGCAGTGGCTGCCTGTTATCATGATTTATTCCTCAAATTTAGTCTTGTAAGCTTAAATTGAGAAGTTACATTGTAAAATGTTTATCTTTATAGCTGTCACTGGTGTCATATTTATATACATGCTACTTCACCAACACTTTAACAATATAAATTGAATAACTTTAAAGACTACATGTTTCCCTCTAGTACAAGTGTACATTCATTTATATTATGACCTCATTTCAGTAAAAGATTGGTTGCAGCAGAACTGACTCCAAATGGATTCAATCACTGCCCCGCTTTTACTTGAAACATACAAAATATTACTTTAGTACCCTTTTTTATTACTATAAAAATAACTATAATATTAAAAGCTAATGAATGAATGAGTGAAACATGCATAATGAACTGTTAGTTTGAGAGCTAACTTTTTACTATCATTAAAGTATTGTTCACATTTTAATATTTCTCTACATTTTTGGAAAAGTAAGGCCCTATATCCTATTATATTGTTGGCTAATATTTCACAATCAGATGGACTTGGATTTGATCGATGTGTGGACTACTGAAAGCCATTAAAACTTTTAAGACTCAGTATCTTCATCCAGTCAGGGAGATAATAGGATTTCCCTTGTGCATGTGGTATAAGGGTCCATGAAATATGGGCCGGGGATTTAGCTCAGCGGCATAAGTGCCTGCCTGGCAAGCATGAGGTTGTGAGTTTGATCCTCGGTACCGCAAAAACAAACAAACAAACAAAAAGGGTCCATGAAATAGTGTAAGAGAGCATTAGTGGCTAGAATGCCTGCCAGACAGTAGGTACTGAAACATTATCAGTCAGTACTATAATTACTACTTAAAAAGTTGAGCAAAATAATTTCAATCCCCTTCATTCATGTTTTCTCCTATAACTTTCTTTGGAAAAAAATGAGTAACTTATAATACTTATTGAGTGGAAAAATTCTAAGAAATTACACTTTTTATAACATTCAGATAAATTAAGAGAATATATTAGAAGTTAAATAACCTGATCTCATAGAAGTAGAAAGTAGGATAGTGATTATCAGAGCCTGGGAAATGGAAGGAAAAAAAGGAGGTAGAGAAACAGTTGACCAAGTACAAGAAAGCATTTACATAGGAGAAATAAATTCTAATTAACAATAATTTATTTTATATCTCAAAATAACTGGAAGAAGGATTTTTCAAGTTTATTATACAAGCACATGTTTGAATGATGGATGTGTTAAGCCACAATAATCTGGTTACCACCTATGGTATATGTGTATGGAAATATAACATTAACTCTACAAATATATACAACTTTGTGTGTGTTGGTTAAAAAAATAAAACAAGAAATTATAAAGAAAGAGTTGGTGTTTGGAGAAGTTGCTTTGATATAGTAACTTCAGTCTGGGTGCAAATATAAATATTTATGAAATTAGAAGTGGGAAGTCTGTCTTAGCAATTTTACAGAGGAAAAAAAGAGGCAAAGAAAATTTAGTCTCTTGGTTATGATCACAAAATGAGTAGTAGAATTAAGAGTAGATATGGGGTTCTTTGATTCTAAGGTCAATATCTTTTAAATCAATTTTCCAAACATCATTGAATTAAAACCCTACTGGTCATTTAACATAAATTCTGTGTCTTTTTCTTACCTCTTGGTTTTATATAAAATATTAGAGTCTGGGTATATGATAGAGAAAATACCCTTAAAACTAAATATGTAGTTCTGTTCTGTTATACATGTTAAAATAGACTATATGTTATAATGTGCCAGCTGTATTTCTATACTTTACACAGTTATATATCTTTTTGAACTTTCAGTTAAAATTAAATATTCTAGTTTTGATGAAGCTAAATAATTACTTCTACTTTCTGCTATAGCTAAAGGAGCAGGAAAAACACAAAGATAGAGAAAAAAACAGATGGATATATTCTAGTTCTTCATTTTATCCAGTGGAATTCAGGTAAAATTCCTAATAAGTTAAATATTGTGTTCTGTTATTTTAAAATAGTTTTTTTTTTTAAGACAGGGTCTTGCTATGCAGCTCAGGTTGGCCTTGAGCTCACTTTGTAGTCCAGTTGATCTCAAACTTGCAACAATCCTACTGCCTCAGTCAAATAGTTTTTAACTTCTTCAACAGACATGGAATTTCTCTGTCAGTGTATTGTCATCCCCGGGGCCAGGTTATTTGGGATAACATAATGGAAAACTTTGTCCAGGGTGCCTGTGATGCTGAATGATGCATATCCAGTTTGTTCAGAGTTGAGGATGTGTTCTTGAGGTGTTAGTGATTCTCATCATCATATGGCTTTTTTGTGTTTTGCAGCTGATAAAGGTCTGGTCCTTTAGATATTATTTATATTAGTCTTGCCTTCCATCCTGAGAAAATGATAGTGTTTTTCTAGAAAAAGTTAAAGAGTAAGAAAGGTATTTTGAGGAAAAAAAGTAATCCCCACTCCTGAATTTAATTGCTAAATATCAGCGCATTCAAAGTTGGGCCCACACAGTACAATCAAATCTCAAGCAGCAAATGCAGCACCTTTGAAAGTTTCAGAAAGAGTGGGCAAACCATGCAATCTCTCTTGCCTTTCAATTTTAACATCAAACAAATGCAACTAGTGATATCTACCCAGGCTCTTAGGATTCTGATATGTTCATATATGCAAAGTACACAAAAGAAGTTATTATTATTATTAGTAGTAGTAGTAGTAGTAGTAGTGGTGGTGGTATTGATAATAATGAGAAGCAATAGGTTAAATTCAGACAATAAGGGAAAATTGTCAATACAGGGAAAAAAGTAGGATTCTCAGAAACTTTCAAAAGTTCTATGCTCAAAATGCTGGAAAGAAGAGAAGGAAAAAATGATGAGAAGCCAGAGTGCTGTGGGTACCATCTTTGTCAAGATCTTTGGGGAAGAGCTTATTGAAAGGAAAGTTTGAATTGTCTACTCAAGATTAGGGTATAACAGGAAAACCTGCTACATATTCTTCCAACAAAAATGGACAGTCACACGCATTCCTCGGTCTTCCTTTACATCCATGGCAATTATTCAGTAATATATGGACATTATGGAGTGACATGACCACCATGACGCAATGACTACCTATGCCTTGAGCCCCTTAGAGTCTTAGATTTAATGTGGATTGTATCATTGTATGTCCAAGAAACACATTCTAAAGAGGCAGAGTTCTGCTCATCAAGGCAATTTGGAGTCCAGGGTACAAATTATGAAATAGAGAAGTTTAGAAAATCCATAGGACAGAAGAAGAAACTTTCCTTAATGATTTAAAAAAAGACTTCTATTTTTAAAAAACAATTTTTGTTGGACTTCTCTCAAGAAATACCTATATTATAAGAAAGATGTCAATTTCTTATATGCAGGAAGAAAGCCTTGAGCGAAGTTTACATTTTTAACACAGAAGGAACTTTTTCAAAAAGCATCCTCTCTGAGCATATACACATTTATTTAACATTTAACAAAATTCTACTTAGGAAGTGCCATCCTATCTGAGTGGGTGCTGCTGGGTAGCATGTACCCAACACACCACTCTTCCCTGTACCCCAAGTCTACCAAGGCTGTTTCTCAGATATTTATCTCAAAAAGATGAATGACATAAGAAGGAAAAATAGTGGAGAGATGCTGCCTGGCACAGGCCAGAAACTTAAAATTTGGTAGGCTCAGATTTTTTTTAAAGACACTGATGTTGCCGTGTGTGAGCTAATGTTGAAACAGAAAAATGTTCAGAATGGAACCTCTTCCCTCCTCCAACTCTGAGCAATGCCAAGCAATGACAATAAATAAATGCATTGAGGCCAAGATGGTAAGAAACGGGGGTCTCCAAGAGCACTATTCAAAGAGCGCTTGGCAAATCTTAAAATTTCTCTTAGATGATATTTCTACCTTCTTGTTTTTCAAAATCATGGTAAAAAAATATGTATCCTAAGTGTACATCAGAAAATTACTATTTTAAAGTACATGATTTAGTGACATCAAGCACATCCATGTTGTTCTGTGGCCACCACCACTATTCATTTCCAGAACTTTCATCATCCCAGACTAAAACTCTATACCCATTACACAATAACTTTATTCTGAAACCATTCATATTGGAAATGAAATTTAATGCTAGATGTGGTGTATGTTCTCAGTTGTTTCTTTGTAAATGCATTATTTAAGAAAAAACATTTTCTAAAAATCTCTATGTGCTACTAAATGAGATGCTGAGAGAGCACTCTGGAAATCTATCACAGAACTGACTTTTCAACAGCCACACTAAAATATTAAACTTGAATGGATGATCATATGGATGACTGGCACCCACCGAAAGGATGACTGGCATCTTGCTTCCATCCTTCCTAAACAGCCTTTGAAAGTGATGGTGTGAGGCCATCCATTACAAGTGACTACACTAGAGTCTGTCATGAGATACAATTCCCCTTGTCATTAGTAGGGCAGAATTGTAGAGATGTGGACTGGAAAAGAGTGCAAGTTTTGAGAGTCATGCCTGCTCTAGTCAGTTTTTTTTCTTTCTTTTTTTTTTTCTTATTTAAAGAAAAAAAATGAAACAGAAAGAGGGTAGAAATAATACATAATTTCAAAAAAAACAAAACCAGTAAGAAATCACTAGTTGATAAATACATATTTTCCTCCTAGAAGTAGTTGTTCAAGTTACAAAAATAAAGCATATAAAGTGGACATTCAAACAGTGAGACTGCTATCAGTTCTGTTCATCTGTCCAACAAAAACTTAGTAATATGGCTATCAATCCTACACACCCAAACATACATGCAGTTATATCCTTTAGAATACTTTCTTTTCCTTTTTTTTTACAATAACTATAATCCATTCTCATAAACTGTTTAGAAGTTCTTCACATGTATAAGTCTCTACATATATACCTAACCTTTCTGTATTAGAGGGAGAAACAAGTCAAAACAAGTCAACAATACAAATTCCTAGAGAAACACGAAATGAAAAGAACATGTAAAACCACAATACTAGGTGATCTACAGTAGTTACTATGATGTCTCTTTTTGTTTTCAATAAAATTGTCTATACCATCAAGCATACTATAATTATACATAGCAATACAAAGCACTATTAATAAAAACCAAACATTGGAGACATTATAGGATTTCAAAGGCAGTTAATAATCAAACCAGAATGGGTATCTTATTGAATCTTGTCATCTTCAGAATAGTTGCATACCAGATTCAAATAAATTCAGGCAAGACAAAACAGTGATCTAGCCAATCTTCTTTGTCTCATCTCTGCTATGCTATTTTTCTGTCCTTGTTGTTCACTTTTCTCTTTCATTTCACTGTCTTCCCCTTTCACTGAGGCCTTTCTGCCATTGTTCCTGGAATCCTGGTGATTTTCTTCTCTCTCTCTAGAATGTCCTTCAGTATTCTTTGCAGGGTTGGACTGGTGATTACAAATTCCCCCAATTCCTCTTTGTTGTGGAAATATCTTGTCTCTCCATTAATTTTGAGAGACAGTTTTGCAGGGTACATCAATCTGGGTTGGAGGTTATTTTCTTTCAGGGCTTGGAATATTTCGCTCCAAGCTCTTCTTGATTTGATAGTTTGCATCGAGAAGTCCACTGTGATTTTGATGACTTTTCCTTTATATATAATGTTTCTTTTCTCTGACAACTTTTAATATTCTGTTCTTGTGATGGATTTCTGGGATCCTGACTATTATATGTCTGGGTGTAGATCTGTTTTAGCTGTAGCTGGCTGGAGATCTGTATGCCTCATATATCTGTTTTCCTTAATTATTTCTGTGAATAGCCTTTTTATTTCATTTGTATTTGTCCCTGCTTCTTTGTTCACATTTTTATTCTTAAGTTATAAATCCTCTTGTCGTCTTCTAGCCTTTGTATTGTTACTTCCTGGTTCCTTGTTATTTTTAAGAGATCCTTCCTTTCACAACCATACTTTGTAAATCTATCTTCAAATTTTGAAAGTCTGTCTTTAGTTTCTGTTAAGAAATTTTGCCTGCTTTCAATGGAGTTTTTAATTTCCTGATATTCTCTTTGGATATGTTTCATGTATTCTAGGTTTAGTTTATATTCTTCATCAAAGGCTTCTCTCCTTTCTCTGGGTTCCTCCATTCTTCCATGTGTGTCTTCTTGAGGAGTGCCCAGGATTTCTTTTATTAATCTTCTTATATCTTGCTTCACCTGAGTTAGAATTTCAGATTTAAATTCGTCAATGAGGTCACGGAAGTATTTATTTCCAATGAGGTCATGTCTGATATTGCATGTTTGCTCCCCTCCATCTCCTCTCCATTCACCTCTCCTGGACTTATACTCCCTAGGTCAGTGGTTGGAGGCTTTTTGCTATTTCTTTTTCTTGTCTTGTTTCTGGTTTCTTTCAGACAGGCAAATGGCGGAGGTCTCGGGACCCTTTCGTATTGCTTACAGTTTTTCTGAAGTGTACTGGGTAGGGAACCGCTGCTTTCTCCAGCCTGTTGTTGATCTGTGAGTCACATGCAGGGGTGAAGTGGCCAGTCCCTCCCCTCTAGGCCAGTGAGTGTCTTCAGCACGTCAATGTGTGCTCTGTGGATGTCACAGGTTCGGGACAGCCTCATCCCTGGCTATTGGGTACTGACCAGGAGCATGGCCCAGCCCCAGCAGATCCCATCAATCTGCTTTAGGCCAGGAGTCACCGACTGAAGCCCCTTCAGTTGTTGATCCAAGCATGTCTGCCCAAATCCAATATGTCATTTAGCCAGTCATCCCACAATGGGGAACCCAGTTCCCAGAACTCACCAAAGTCCGTGCAGCTCAGTTTGCCATTTCCACTCCCTGTTACAGTGTCTCCTCCTTCCAAGGGTCCTGAGCTCACCAACCCATGCTCTCAGTGGGGATGCAACCTCAGCTCAATTGTGAGTCACCCTACTCTAAGATGCACCCAGCACAGCGACGGGAGTGCACCCAGTTCCAGCCCTCCATCCACACTTCTCCTTTTTTTTCTTTTTTCTTTTTCTTTTTCCTCAGTTTCTTCCTGGGTCATGAGAACTCCTCTCCTTTTGTCTGGCCTTCTCCATGATGTTAAAGTCTAGCATCTGAGTTGTTTTTCTCAGAGGCTTTCTATTGTGCTACCTATCAATCAGCCATCTTTAGTTGCCTCCTCATCAGTTTTTCTCTACTCTTCATTCTTCCAAGATTCTGACATGCCTGATAACCCTATTAGACCAATTTCCATACAACTCATACCTGACCCACGTATTATCAGTTGCAATAGAGTTCGAGTCCTAGGACCAGTATTTAAAATGGAAGCCTCTTACATTCTCACAGTACAAGCCTTAAATTTCTTACAAGGTTTTAAGATGAAAATCATGACTGATTACTGTTTCAACTTGGATCAGTAAAATTTTAGGGATTATTGTAGCTTAAATGTGGTTTCCCATTTTAGCTCAAATTTAGTGTATCATGTCTTCACTGGTTCCCTCATTAATTCCTATAAATATTAATTAAATACCATCTATGTACCTATTCAATGAGATGCAGAGATATTTGGGGTACAGTCTGGTGGACAGATAGACAGGAGCATCCAGCCAGAGTACAGCATGAGTCCCTACTACAGGGCAAACAAAATGAAGTGGGACAAGTAGGTACAGCAAATTCCCATTTTCTCAGAGCAAATGACCTTGATCTGATCCCCCTGAGAGAGAAGGGAGGAGGGGTGTACCACACATAAGAGAAGCAAGTATAATTGTGGAGTCTTCCTGGTAGTCACATCGTGTCTAACACATATCGAGGAGTAGCTAAGTTCAGGAGAGATTTTAGGGTATCATCATTAGGTTTTGGTGACTGGTTTATTAGATATGCATCTGAAGAAGAGAAGAGGGGGAGGAATTAAGAATAATTTAACAGTTTGAAATACTGTGTAGATGTTTCTGATGTTCATTTCTTTAGTACAAATAACATCTTGAGTTTTAATGGCACTTTAATCTACCATCTTGGAAAAAAATGCTCTGCTGGAGTTTTCAAGTAGACACATCTGTTATTTTTAATAAATTCCAATGGAATATGGCTATAAATACAGGTTCAGAGACAAATGACTGTAACAACTAATATCTTTACTCCCCAGAATGACTAATTTGTTACTTTTCTCTAATTTTTTATTCTAAAACATTGAAATCAAAAAATTCTGAAACAGTTGTACAAGGAGCACCTATGTATGCTTCATCAAGATTCAACAGCTGTCAGTATTTCTCCCTACCCTTTGACTGAGTTATTTTAAGATGAGTTGCACTTATATGATACTTTAACCCTAAATGCGTATTCTTAGACAAATAACTTTTTCCTGTGTAGCTGTATAAAATCATCATTACTAGGTCTTTTGTTTGTCTCTTCATTATTATATTTACGTTAAACATTTTTGGAAGGAATACTAAAGAGATGACACTAAATACTTCCCTATTAGAAGGCATATAGTGACAGTTTGTCTTAATATTGATGATGCCAAATTTGGATCATTTGATTATATGATACCTTGTGATTCATGAAATGGAGCATATGATAGGAAAATGGCCAAAAAGACATTGTACATTATATTGCAGAAATCAATGTGGATTTTATAAAATGGACAACTAATGTACAAGATTTAATATTGTCTATGATGTTAAGCTTTTGTAGTTTGTGGAAGAAACACTGTAATATGTCACTTAACATCATAAAGGAATCTCATGTCTGTCCACTGATAACTCACTGGCAACAGACCACAGCTATTACAAGATAGATTAAAAAAAGGGAAAAAAACCACAAATAAACCATCTGCATTTAAATAGAAAAAAGAATAGTCCCCAAGTATATAAAGATGAGGTCTTTCGCAGGTCAGAATTATATACTGGAACTTGAAGAGAGGTGATACAAGGACTTTATTTTGAAGGCCTTAAAGGATTTCATAATATAGAGATGCACTCCTCATCATTTCTTGACAAGTTATCCCTTGCTATAGCTATAGTAGACACTCATTTGACACAAAGATACATTTCTAATTGCTGAGGGCTTTACAGAACCAGGTTGCAGTTATTTTGACTGAGCCAGGCAAGATTATGAGTAGACAGATTCTGTAGGTAAAGACTAAGACTTCAGATTGGGGTATGATAATTTTCAGACCTCCATCACACACCCAAGGAAAGATGAAAAGTTGACAGATATCTGAGCTAATATTCAGAACAGTGGTGATGGCAGAAAGCATGCATTGGAGAATCATTTGAAGATAGACGCTATGTAAAGCCATGAAACTAGAGGTAAATCAGTAGGGGGGTGCATATATATAGAGAAGAGAACAAGGTGAACTGAGCCCAGGGGCAGTATTCATTGGTGATACTGACAGATCAAAATCTGCAGAGATGTGGAATATAAATTCCCACGGGAGTGAATTTAACTGTGAGGAGGAAAAGTAATGGAAGCAGCAATATTGGACCATCTTTTAAGTAATTTTGCTCTAAGGATTGGGATGGGCAGATAGAGTTGGTGATGAGAGGAGAAGCAAACGTATTTTTGTTTGTATTTTCACTTTTAAGTTGACAACAGTATGGTTGTGGCTGGTGGGAACAACCTAGTAGAATGAGGATAAAGTAGGGAAAATTATTAGGGCAAAACCTTTGGGGAAGCAAGTGGGATAAGATCTAATACACATGCAAAAGTTGGGCTTGAGTGGGAGCATAGTAAATGGCTTAGGGTGGAGCGGAGGGAACAGTGTATAAGGGGCAGATCTTGTTGGCAGGAAGATATTGCTGTGGGAGATGGAAATTATCTTCTGAATGCTTCCATTTTGTTGTCCAGTGAAATAGGAAACAAGGACATTTGCTAAGTCCAAAGCCAGAGAAGAGTTAGACTTTGCAGAATCACACATTAGTGAGATAGTTGTCTATGAAAATCTCAATAAATTCCCCAAATCAGAAAAAGCACAAATGATAGTCTCTAGTCACAATGCAATAAAACAGAAATGTAATCATATAAAAATTTCTGTTACCCTAAATATTTAAAATACATTATTCAATAATTTTTGGATAAAAGGGAAAAATAAGCTAAAATATCCTGAAAAAAAGATAACAAAAACACTACCTATACAATCTCTTCCCAGTGATTGCATGGGGTTCATTCCAGTAAAGCAAGGCACTATCAGTTTTGGGATATTACTAATTTATTTACCATGTGAATAGATTCCAGGAGAAAAAATCATATGATCACTCTCATAGATTTTTGAAAAAGCATTTGATAAAATTTAATATCCATTCAAGATTCATTCTAAATATTTCCATTTTTACTGTTTAACCCATACAATCATTTGAATAAAAGAAGTTAGAAGTACAAATACTGAAAAGCAGAAAGAAAATTATTATTTTTGAATGGTAAGATTGCACATTTGAAAAACCTAAATGCATTCATTAAATACATAATACAAATAATAAGAGATGATTGAATACAAGGTTAACATGATAATTTAAAAAAATTCTTTATTAACAATCAGCAGGTAGTTGGAAGGTAATTTTTTTTAAAAAGCCTAATAACAGGAGCTGCAACAAATATAACATACTTTAAAAAAACTTTAAGTGACAAAAGATTTCAACAAATGCAAAAGCAAAGATAGACTCAATGATGCCAATTTATTAATTATCTTCTTAATTTATTGATTTAACAAGTCAAACTGAAAATATTGAGTCAACTTTGACCAGAAAAACTGAGTCCAAATTTTGTATGAAAACACATATAAGCAATATCTAGAAAAATTCTGAAAATAGCAATATAGAACTAGCCTGCTCAGATATTGAAACATATCTTAGAGCTACCATAATTATAACAGTGTGTATCAACATGCAAATAAAAAAGCAAATCCATGTAACAAAATAGTGAACCTACAATCAGCCCAAAATACATGTAGACATTTAGAACATGTATCTAGAGAATATACATACACCTAAGGAAGTTAGGATGTTATTAAGATGGCATTTCAAATCATTGAGAAGCAAGTTGATTATACAAAGGATAATGTTTGAATAACTGTGCTGTCTGGAAAAATAATTCAGATGAATCTATACTCCACTTTGTAATGGTAGAGTATACCACATACCAAAGGTAGACCACATTCCAATAGTGGTCAGAGATTTAAATGCCAAAAAAATGAAGTAATAAACATCTTAAACAATTGAGCGCACGCAGACACACACACTTTTTAAGATTCTCTTGAATGATAGTCAAGAAGCTGTTAACACAGGCTATCTCTGAGTAGGGGATTAAGTGATTGGACAGGATAGAGGGAGTTCTGAACCATGTGAATGCTGAAAGCTTTTTAAAAAATCAAATACATAAGTAGAAATATAAAGATGATTTTTTTTTGCACCAGGGAGGTTATTGCACAAAGTAGGCATTCAATAAATATAAATTCTTGGAGATGTTGAAAAACAAATCCTTAGTTTTCCTGGTGAGCTATTGCTGTCCCTTGCCCCAACCCCTATAGGAAGTTCAACCAGCTGGCTGGGAAGGGGGGAGCAGGTGGAGAAAGGGGTGGGAAATCTGAAGAAAGCAGGAAGGTGGCAGAGAGATGCTGCTACATTTTTTTAACCATTCTGTATAGTGCTTAGCATAGTATCAGCTCACTCTGTATGTGTCGGACTAGAATACTGTACATTAAAATTTTTTTCTAGTCTAATGGAATGAATCCAAACAGCTAAGAAAAATTCTAGGACCCTAGGACAGCAGGCAGCTTCAGATCTGACAAGCCATTACTCACCTCTCTCCACTTGGAGAAATGAGATGGACTTGGTGCCCTCACAGGCCTGTTCTGGACACAGAACACAGCCCAGGATGCTTGTGCTTCCTCTCACTTCATGCTTGTTGTGATTCTTGTCTCTTTTGTGGACCTGAGCTCTTCCTTGCCCATTAAATGCAGACTGAGTGCCCACCACCTGTCAAGCTCTGCAGGTGGCATCTTTGAGAATGCTCAGGTGAGAAGGACTGGGGAATGATTTCTAGATTCCTCTCAGTGGGAGAAGATGATCTTGGGTGTCAACGCCTGATCCACTGCTGTTCTTATACCCACTAGCTGGAGGACTTCTGGCACATTGCTCTCAAATTCCCATCTGCAAACAGAATCAGCATAAAGAACATGAACACAAATGCTGTGAATGTCAGTTTGTGCTGCTTGCTGTGAAGCAGAAGGTTTTTTTTCTTTTTCTCCTTTTTCTATCCATTTCAGTTTCTATTTCTTTAACTTTCATTCGTTTACATTTTCAATCTAAATTCCTCATTTTTTATTTAAAACTTTCATTTCCCTTCCCTCAAGATTGGAAGACAGCAGTTTGCCACTGTTCAATTTACGAACATGTTGAGTCCCAGGAGGCTCCATACTCTGCTAATTTGGCCACCTCTGCTGAAGCAGCTTTGGCTGGTTAGTCTGGGACCTTTTAATGGGAAAGGGGTTTTGTGCAAGTCATTTGTGGCTGCCTGGTTTGATTGCAGAGAAAAAGCATAGGATTGGTGGGCACTGAAGGAAAAATATCTGTTACAGCAACCAAGCCTTCATGTGCCATTTCTGAGTTTGAGAACGGGGAACCAAATGTGCCTTGAGTCAGCCATGCATCTCAGTCCAGACAGATTTTTTAAAGTCTTTTAAGTTTTACCCTCAATAGAAATAAACTCTGCAGCCATGTGACCCACAAGAATAATTTCAAGTCTTTGGAAAATTATTCTGTACTATTTGATAGCCCGTGCAGTAGAAGTGATATTATACCTACCCACTAATTTTAATACTCAGATTATAGGAGAGCAATTCATTTTATATTTATGCTTTCTTTTATGGGTCTGATTGAAATAAAATGCTGGCTGGAGTTGCATTAGAGCTCTCTGAATAGTCTCTGCAGAATTGTAAAGAATATAAGCTCACTATTCTGAGCGGAGACTCCAAGTATAACTGTTTTTTTCACTCTTCCAGAGATACTTTTTTTGTGGTTTGTTTCTGGTTCTCTTCCAATTTGCATGTTTACCAAAATCCCAAGGAAAGAAAAAAAACATTAAGATTTTTTTTCTATAATCCATTTAAGTCAAAAATGGAAAAGAGAAAATTTGTAGCTTTCAAACACCATTAGTTTGCTAATGATAGCTTTCATCCAATGACAGTTCTCAGACTGATAAGATGTTCCAAACATCCACCGTGAAGGAAGAGGGCCATTTACAGGCCCGCACTCTGTCTCTGCAGCTTGCACATGTTTTCAAACATAATTTCATGCCTGCTTTCTGACAGCTCATTAAACAAAGGCCTCTTGGTGGCTATATTGCCCATCTTCCCGCTGAGAGTGTAACATATTTACGGCCTTTGCAGATTGCTGGCTGCTGGCGTCCTCTCTTGCTGTGGCCTGCCTGCCAACTGCTTATCAGTCTCCCCCAAAGGTGACATAGCCGTTGTTTGTTTAGGTAGCGATGGTCCTGGGTTTGACCCTTGGAGGCAAGCAGCCCCATGATTAGGAGTGGCTCCTGCATGGGCTAGATAAAGGCCATCACACGGCAAAGACAGCAGTGAGGGCTGCTCGGGGAGCCTCGCCAGGCTGTGCGCTCCCATTCAGCAGCATGCTGGCTGTTCCTTAGCTCGACAGCTGGCAACGTGCAGACCTTGTGGGATTTCTGCCTCAGAGAAAGCAAACAAGGCTTCGAGAATGTTGCAGAGCTATCTGGGGCTGTGTACAAGGGTAATCAGAGCGGCTTACCCCTAATTACCTGCCCCTTGACTGCCATTAAACCATCATTACACATCCAAAGCCATAAAACCCTCTCTGAATGTGGCACCTAACACTGACTTTTTATTCCTTCCTCCTGTTTTTGCCAAAAGCATTTTGTGAGGGTCCTCAGAGGACAGATGAAGACATCTTGAATGTAGCGAGAAGCTGCAGGCTACAGCCATCTGCCATTTCCGGAGCTGACAAAACTAGTAACAGGTTTCTGCCACTGTGGTCTCCCCGGGTGCTGTGCATTTTTCTCTAGATGGGAACAGAGAGAGAAAGAAGAGTGGAAGAAGGAAAGGAGCAAGCAGGGGGCCCAGCTGGAAGACAAAGAGGTTCACTAATTCACTCCTTAGCTGTTCTGAATGGTCAGATTCCAGAAATGAGATTTTGGCCAAGCTTCAACTGTCCTTGGAAATGATAAAACTGTTTCCCTCCAGAAAGGACTGTGATATACCCCTGGGACAGGATCAATACCATGGTAGGACCTAGACTGGGATGTGGGTCTGTTTGCTTTCTAAGCAGATGAGAAAATGGCCAATGCATTTCAAATACCATTTGTGAACAAGGCTGTGTCTTAAGTATTTTTCATATAGAACGTCATCTCATTTAATGCAACACCACTGTGAGGCAGGCAACGTTATACCCATTGCACAAATGATAAAACTGAAGCTCATTGAGACTGAAAAGCTCCAGTAATGTCCCAGTTAGTTGGCAGCTGAATCCAGGTCTGATAGCTTCCAAAGTCTCAATTCATAACTTCCAATCTCCTGCTGAACCAACCACTACACTGATATAGCAGTGAATTAGTACTAAGTTTGTCCCTTGTGGAAATTCTCAAACTCCAGAATGCTTGACCATCAAATGGAGAGGTGATGAATGCTAGACATTTCCAGGCATTCTGCATTAGGAGAGACTCCTAGGAAAGGAATGAACAATCTTTATCTCCGACATACACCCACACATTTTTCAGAAGCCTCTAGGGTGATTACTATACAAGGGTATGAGGGGCTTTGAGTTTGCATAATTGAGAAGCCATCTCTGAACATGGAGATTCCTTGGGATAGGGCAGTCTCATTTATCTTCTTACCTCTAGTCCCCATGGAATGCTGTAGTACATAGCAGGTGCTCAGTCAATGTGGAATGGTGAGAGAAATTGTTCTGTTCAATTCCAACCCTGTGTTTGTGACTTATTTTAAAGTGCACTGATACCTCTATACGCTAATTCTTTTGAAAAGATGCACGGAGTCAATCTTAAATAAAATTTATATGTATAATATGCCCTGAGTACTGACAAGGTGCTGTCTTTCACAGTCACTTTGCCTCTGCCTTCTGTGAAGACAGCTGAGCTTCTCTGACCTGTAGCAGTTTCAGCATGAAAAGGGCTCTACCAGACCTACTGAGTGAATCTTGACTTAGAAAGCATTATTATCTCCATTTTATGGATGAGGAAAGTGAGGCCCAGAGGGCATAACTAGCAAGTGAGAGAGACAAGATTTGAATAAGCTCTGTGTGATTCCAACATACAATTTCTATTTTGCCATATTTCATAAAGAACAAATGGTGATGAAAAACTCACCAGAAAAAGTAAGAAGTAATAGTTATTATTAATGATGTTTGCCTTTAAGAAATGACATTTTGGTTCTCTATATTTGTCTGTGTTTTTTGAATTGTTCATGTATAACTTTTATGATTCCAGGAAACCTTAAATAATCCTGCCCAAGGAGCCCACTCCTTGGCTAAATTTATTGCTAATTCAATAAAAGACTTGTGTTAGTATATCACTTGAATATATAAGTTCTTGGTTAAAACAGTAAATATTAGGTAAATAACAACAGGGCTATTGCCTAATTAAAACTATTCTCACTACAATGAGACTAGATTGTTGAAAATGCAATAGTACTTGCTGTCATTTAAAAGCTATCTTTTCTAGGACTTTATGACTATGTGATTTTTAAAACTGAGCTTAGTCTGGGTTAAAGGGCTGTGATGTTTCTTTACTGCTCGGCAAGATCGTGAAGTCTTTTCTCTCCTGCCATTCCTGCTGTTAATTTTAGCAATCACTGAGTCATACACCCAGGCGCCAGGAACTCTTCATAGTTACTTCCTGAGCATTAATTACCAAATTTGGACTTGATTGATTCCCAGAAGCCTTGTAAGGTAGGTTAGGGATGCTCTATTATCCTTCCTTTACCAACAAAGAAACTGAGGAACAGGGATTATTGAGGGACTTGTTCAACATCCCCACTTGGTAGGCAATGACATGAGCTTCCAACCTAAGCAACCCCCCTCTCTACTCAATGGCTTTGATCTGTGCTGCCTGCAGATGGGTAAACTCTTTTCTTGAGCAACACTCTCATAAAAATTATGTCAGATTTTTCAGTATGTTTTCAAAGCCAGTTTTTTTGAACCGATTTTTCACTCTCACACTAACCCAGGGCCCAGCTTCGCAATGTGTTTAATGCTGTGCACCACCCAACCATCCAATCACGCACCAGCAAAAGCTCAGGCTCCCCTCTTCCTGTCCTCCCACTCAACCCTGCCTTGTGTTCCAGGCCAGACCTGGAGAACTTGCACCCCATTTGCTCAGGAAACAGGTGCACAAATCTGTGATAAGGCACAGTGAAGATTCCAATGTGATCATCTTACTTTTAGAAAGAGATTTATTAATGCAGTGCCTTTGTCTAAAGCTATACCCTGATGGTGGTATAATTAGCTAAATGGGAGGCCAGTGTTATGCATGGGAGGGAGGAAAATGAAGTCACAGAAATGCAGTGGAAGAAAAACAAATGAAAGCATCTTTTCACTTTAGAGAAATACTATACAAGTAGGTGCCCAAATTTTACAGATCACGGGGAGATACTGGTAAGGACTAATGAAAATCTTTAAAAAGTTCATAATCTTTGGCTTGGTAAGTTCATTTTAAAGAATTAATCTTAATGAATAATTCAAAAATGCAAAGAGCTTTGTGGATGAAGAAGTTCATCAGAGTTACTTATAATATTTTAAAATGGTACAAGGAATATTGATTATATAAATTATTATATAATGAATTCTAGGATTACAAATGATTCTGCAAAATGTCTTGAAATCACATGATTTTTTTCCTATGTTGAAAGATAAAAATGAAAACAGTATAATTTAAATAGGCATTTTGATAATCATGTCCAAAATATTTGAAAGATGATTAACTAGAGGTAATTATGTTTTAAAACTACTCCTATAGGTAATATTGTTTCATTTCTACATTATTTCCCAGGTTTGCTTGAGTGAAAATATCATTTTCCTAGTGGGAAAAATTAAACTTAGTTGTGAAAATACCAGTTTACTTAATACTGACTTTTACAAAGCTCAGTGCAGTATGTAAATGACTGTTTTTAAGAGTGATCTAGGAAACAAGCACCCTCTATTTCTGTGCAGAAAAGAGTTGACATAGTGTGTCGGACTGTTATCCTTTGTAAAGCCTACTTATGAGTTTGGTCCTCGGCAGCTGTCTGGGAAATCAGATTTCAGTAAGTTTCCCACCACCATTAACTGATAAGACTGGCCCTCTATGTTTAAACTGTTTACATAAACAATATAGTTTCTGCTGGATACCTGCTTTCCTTCTAAGGATCTGGAATTTTCATCCATGACAGGCAAAAACTGTCTATGTGACCACCACCCAATAAAGATTGGGCACTCTCTCTTACAAGCTTCCTTGATTGACAACATTTCACTCATGTTGTCATACCTCACTACTAGCAGAACTAAGCGCCTCCCAGATGATTCCTCTGGAGAGGACCCTTCACTGGAACCTTCCCCTGGACCTCACCCATGTGGCTTTTCCCTTTGCTATAATCAATCATTGCCATAAGTATGATTATATTCTGCTTCCTGGGGGTCTTTTTAGGGAATCATTGAAACTGAGAGTATTCTGTGTCGTTCCCAATATAATCATTTGCATGTAGCTCAAAAAAAAAAATCAGTATCCACCTTCATCCTTAAAATTTTAACTATATATAAACCACAAGATGGTGCTTTTCTAAAATATTATATTAAATACATAATTTATAGTGTTGCGAAAGAGAACCATTTTGTACTTATGCATTTCCTTTGCGGACAAGGAAACAAAATCAAGAGTGAGCAAGTGAAGTGATGTATCCAACTCAGCATCAGAACCCCCGGCTCCAGCTTCTTCAGAACTCAACCTATGAATTTGGCGGAGGGTTTGGAGACACAACTGCCCCAAATCTCAAAGAATGTTCTCATTTTTCCTCCAAGTTTCCTCCATTTTCCTCCAAGTTTCCTCCATTTTCCCTCCATTTTCTCCAGGTTTCTCCTATTCTGGAAGCACTTGACATTTCTTCCCCACTCCATGTCAAGCACTCTGTGAGCTACATTTAAAAAGTAAATGTTAACAGCCCAAATCTGGGTTCCTTATTTCTCTGGATTTCTGCAAATTTTGTGTCTCTCTGTTAAAACTTTTCCTAAAACCAACACTTACACAAATAAATCTATTGTCAGGTTAATATTGTACCTTTGACTCAGTAACTCTAAGAAACTGACCAGCTGTCTTTTGAATCTAGGTAGCACTACATTGTTTTGTTGCCCTTGGACTGGCAGAGATGATTTAATTGCAGGTAGGAATTTGTATCCAGCTGGAGACACAAGTCATTAAATAGCATTGATTTTACCTAAATGAGTCAGATAATTTGGTGTCATCCAAATAAGACTGGGGTTTGGTTACCCCAGTACAAAATCTGAGTTTTTCTTCTCAAAATAACATAATACTACAAAGAGGCCAAGCTAGCATCTTAACTATATCCCCTTACCTTAGTACAAGGGTGGACAGACAGAATACACAGCACTGAACTCTTATTTCATTTCAAGACAAAAACATCTTTATAATGGTTTTCCAATTAGAAACAAAAATATCCAAACTCTACTCTTCCAAAGATTAGTCCCTACTATTTCTAACTGGATCATTGCCTTTAATATAAGAGTCTCAATATATAAGTTTAAAACTTAAGATCAGTAGCATTTTCATCAATCTTAATGATGGAGTTAAATATATATTGAAATTTTTACCTAATCTCTATATCTATTTTAAAAGTACTGACTACAAGAAAGTTTGTATTATAGCCCCTTTTCTCCATATTTTGCAGCCTTGGAGCTCTTCTGCTGATGGCTGTGTTACTGGTAGCAATGAATTAAAAGTGATCCATTGGCAATTCTAGAGAGACTCTCCTCCTCCCCAATACCCTCAGTCCCATGGCCACTATCTTTCAGGTAGGAAGGCATTTGGGAGAATGCAGAACAGAATTATCATTAAATTACATTACATAGAATCACAAATAAGCAGTTACTCATTACTTTCCCTTTTCTCTCACTTCCTAATCTTTCCATAGTGGGTTCAATGTAGTATATGTGCTGCTGAAGTGAGCACATAGTAAGTTCAGCATAAAACAACTGGTTTCCCATCAGCCCAGAGAAATGGAATTAAATTCCATCCTCACCTTATGAGCATCTGATGAAAACATGATCCTTTTGTTCTAAAAGGATCTGTAAAAACACCATAAATCAGCATCTTATTAGTTCATTGTTTTTTACATTTTTGGTGTTTGTCAATTGCTCCATTGATGGCAACTACCATGTGTTAAAAGATGAGCTTCTGGAATGCAGTTCTGGCTTGTGACCATCAGAGGACACTTCAGAATGGCTCAACAGTTTGTTCTTTCCTCTAATTCTTGATTCTTAAAGCATTCTAAAAATTCCTCTCATTGAAGAAAAGTCATACCAAAATCCACTTATTTTAAGTAATTTAAAAAAGGCTAGGTGTCTGAAGGTACATGGTATCTGTGTTTAGGCAGCATTGACGTTATTGAGTTTGTTCCAATGGAAAGGTTTAGGGAAGCTTTTTGTCCTTGATCTAGCTTGCTGAGAACAGACTCACAGACTCTGAGTCAGATTTGCATGCAGGAAGCTTACTGGGGAATGAATTTGACAACATTTGTAAGGAAGTGATGGAAGTAGAAAGGAGCAGAGGGGAAGTCGAGTTGTGATGTGCTTACAGGCAACAGTGGCCTCAGCCCACTCCCTGGGCGCCTGAAACTGAGATGGTCCTTAGAATTATCACCAGTCAAGGCAAAGGACCGGGCCCCTGAATCACTGCATCCATCTATTAGTAGACTCAAGCCATCTATCTGTAAGAGGTGAGCAAAGCTGCTTCTTACGGCACAGGGCAATCACCAGGCAGGATCACAGTTGTGAGCTTTCAATAGTCAACTCTGCCCCTGCAGCTGGAAAAATGAACGCTTCAGTAATGCAGTGGTCATCTGAGGAGGCAGAGCAGGTGTATGTTCTTTTATGTCTTCAGCAAATGTATACATATTGCAAAGAAGAAACCATTGGATCATCTTTTTACTAATTTTAGCTTAAACTCAGATGTGCAAGAAAATATAGCATCTGTGATGTTACTCAATTTCAACTCCAAGTCTCTAATCTCACTAGGATATATTGGAAATATAATTTCAGTTATTTTGGGGACCTCCTTTCCTCAGGGATATTTCTAGGTGCTATGATATTAAGCAGGGACAAGCAGGAGTGAAAGCAGAGAATGATTATTTATGACAGGGACATTCTGATTGTCCATAAGATCTCTGTCATCTCATCAAGGCCATGCTTGGGGACACCCATACTGTAGTCCCACTTCCTTAGTCACTCTTTCTGGGGATTTTTCATGGTCCCAGAACACTACCAGGGAAAAATGGCTCCTTTCTTTACTGTCCTGGACACACTGACCTATTTTTCTCTAAAGCCCAGTTCGAATGCCTCTAACTACCTACCGAATTTAGAAGCCACTTTGTCTTTTCCTACAGACCCTACCTTTCTTGAATGTCTGGCAACCAAACAGCAAATGCCTCTTTTCTAGAGATAACAGTGGATTAATCTTCAAATATTCTGTGAAGGAAATATCTGCCTTCTACTTTTCTCAGGAATCAAAGAAAGAAGAAAAGCAAAAATAGTTAAGTTCCTACATGAAAAGAATCTGAAGATTAGTTTTGGGCCAAATCACTTAAAGGACTGTTATTTGCTGCATTTCTGGCTGCAAGAAAAAAGTAACATTTTCAATAGTCACAAGTAATTGGGTCTTATACATAAGACAATTTCAAGAACAGTTGTACAAAATGACTCTTAAGTTAAAAGGTTACTTCTTTGGGCTGAGTTTGAATATAAACACATTGAAACATTTTCTTTTAAATGTATCCAAATTTTAGGCTATTTTCGTCCAACTTAGCCAGTGCATTGTAATGATTTTTGTAAGCAAGCATTCTGAACTTAAAACATTATTTCTGACACACCAGAGATGTAATCAGCTACAGGCAGCCCCAATCTTTGAATGTGTCACTTGCCAAAGGATTGTTTGCACATCTGTTTTTATTAGACCAAATGTTCTAAATGTCACAAAACAATAGTATAAATTGTGGTGTGTGTGTGTTTGTAAGATTTCAAGCACTTTATAGCAGGGATAATTCCTTTCTTTCTCCCTTTTCATAGCATGTAGTTTTTGTATTATAAAGATAATGCATGCTTAATGCAGCAAACTCAGGAAACAGAGGGTAAATTTTTTTAATCATCCATAATCTTATCACTGCTGACATAAGTTACATATCCTGTATTTTTTCTATGCCTGGAAATACATATTTCTTCTTATAAAAATATGATACTGTCTGTTGTTCGGTGGCATTCTTTATGTCACCTGACAGTACACTAATAACATAGAAGGCTGACAGTGTAAGAAGACAGTATAGACAAACAGGACACTTGTCTGTCCACACTTTTGTCCTGTGCTCTGTCATCTTCTCCCAGGTGCCACCTGCCCAGTCTTCATTCCCACCTACTTTCCTCCTCCCGCCTTACTGGCCTGCTCCACAGTTCAGGCTCCCTTCTTGTTCTCCCGAGTCAAACCTCTTCACTGCAACTGATCTTGGACAGAAATCTGAGTGGCAATAGTCATACTGGTAGGGCATGACAGTCTCTTAAAACCAATCCCCCAGTTAGTTTGCCAAGGATGTTTAAACTGTACTCACCTTTGTTCTCTAAAAAATCAACTCCTTTCATTTGTATTCTTTGTTGATTACTGTGCCTAGTATTTTGTTATAGGAGCACAAAATGGACTAAAACAACCTCAGTTAGTAAAACAACCTCATATGTGTTAGTAGCTAATAAACATGTATCTTATGCTTACAATGTGCTGGGTATGTCTCTCAGTACTTTCTATTAACTCTTTAAATTCTCACATAAACTCCAGGAGATGATGGCTATCATTATCCCCGTTTTGAACACACAAAAAACTGAGCTTCAGAGTTATTCAACCTCTCTGCTGCCTGTTTCAGTGCTATCCAAAAACGGCCTTGTGTTAAGTGCTATTCTTGATAACTCAGTGCAACTTGCCCCGTGCAGCCAGGCCCTCGCTGTCAGTACGCAGGCTCTGCTGCAGGGAGACACGGAGACGCAGGGAGGCGGCCAGGCTCAGATCTGGCCACAAGGAAACAAGGAAAAGAACTGGCTCTCAGATCTCCAGCTTCCTGCTCTGTTCTCACTCCCTGCGTGTGCATATGGTGAGGAGCTGTAAGCATGAGGAAACAGAAGGTGGGGTCACCACAAAACAGTGAAACTGCCCTGACTGAAGGCCAGGTCTCTGCTGGCTCAGCAAAAGTGAGAGGCTGGCATTTTCTCCTAGATTTACTTCTGTTTCCCATCTGTTGCATTAGACCAGAGGTCAGCAACCTTTTTCTGTGAAGGGACAGGTAGTAAATATTTCAGATTTTGCAGGCCAGATGATCTCTGTTGAAACTACTTAACTCTGCTGTTCTAGCACGAAAGAATGATGGACAATACATAAAGAAGTGAGCATGCCTATGTTCAAATTAAACTTTCTCTGCGGAGAGGTAGGGGCTGACCTGGAGCCTCTGCTTGTACAGTTTGCCTGTTCTAGACCATATTTAAAGACACAAGAAGTGCAGATTGTTGGGGAAGCCAGCCAATTCTAACTGTACTGGCCAGGTTAAGGAAGGAAGATGATGGATATGAAGTTGAAAACTCTCATTTTATGGAACAGAAAATTAGCAAAATAAATCGCTTCACCTGAGGTCTCAAGGCCAATGTAGTCACAAGTCAGAAGCAGTCTGGTCCTATAAATTGCTAGGTAACAATGTCAATTATACCTGCAACCTTGCCAATTCTCTTGTGATAAAGTTGGGCATAGACTGTGAAACATGGGGCCTCAGTTAATGAATCTATTGCCCATCGGTGCTCTGAACTCCCAAACCACTCCTGTTTGCCTTCCAACTGGTAAAATGTGTGAAAAGACAGCAGAATTGATATCTTTTCTTGAGATACTCCAGTTACAATATTCCATCCTGAAAGTTCTGGGTATAATAAATATCCAGAGCATCCCTGATTTTGTCTATTTTGTGTGTCTATAACAGAATACCAGAGACTAGAAAATTTATAAAGAAAAACATTAACTTCTTACAGTTCTGGAGGCCCAGTTTTGGATGACAGAATCTCACATGTGGTGAAAACCTTCTTGCTGCATCAGCCAAGGGAGGAAGGTGAGAATGCAAGACAGCATGTGGGAGAGGGCCCGGTGCATTCTTTTTATCAGGAGCCAATCCCATGAGAACTGGTTCCCTCTTGCCATGAGGTGATTAGTCTGTGCATGAGGGTACAGCCTTTGGGACTGAACACCTTGCAGAGATCCAACCTCTCAGCACCACAGATTCAGTTTACCACACATGAACTTTGGGAGGCAGATTTAAACTGCCACAGCCCCATTACTCTCTCTAGGCACTGCAAGCTATTTGCCTCTGCATTTGAACCCACAGTGCTGCCCATGCTCTGCCTTTTCTCCTACAGGCTCTCTCTTCCCTTTCCATGCCAGTG
Organism: Hydrochoerus hydrochaeris; assembly: GCA_004027455.1. NCBI lineage: Eukaryota > Metazoa > Chordata > Mammalia > Rodentia > Hydrochaeridae > Hydrochoerus > Hydrochoerus hydrochaeris. The sequence continues at coordinate 549,460 of PVLA01000270.1, forward strand.
TTACCTCCTGCAAGTCCTTATCTGTTGTCATTTGTTCCTCCTGTTTTGTCCCCTGCAGGAATCTAAGTTGTATTTTTATTTGGTAGTTGATGTGTTAGTACTAACCTAAATAGACCACATAGAATTTGTTCTATGATGAATATATTAACTATTAAAAGTGTGAATATTATCAATCATAAAACATAGATATTAGCAACAACACTAGCCATTCAGGAGATGTAAATTAAGTGTAAATTAAAACAACACCGAGGTTCACTCCAGCAAGAATGGCCAAGAAATCAAACAGTAACAAATGCTGGCTGGGCTGAGGGAAAAGGAATCCTCCTCCACTGTTTGTGGGAATGCAGACTGGTGTAATCATTGTGGAAAGCAGTGTGGTGATTCCTCAAAAAAACTAAAACTAGAGGTTCCATTTGACCTAGTTATTCCCTTTCTTGGTATCTTCCTTAGCTATGTGAGAATTCTTTTAAAATTTTGATCTTCTTTTTTCATTTCCACAACTGATAAATATACCATAAATTTGGTCATGATTTGGAGCCAAATAACAATCCTGATCACATTATTTTTCTTAGCATAGAATGATCCCAGTTTGCAAAGTTCACAGTACAGATTTGACTAATGAATGAATGAAAGATTTCTATTTACTATTTTTATCTCACACTTTTTCTTGGATTTCATAAAGCTACTGAAAACTGTTTTTCTTTCATTATACTAGAAATTACCTACTCTGTTGCAAATGCTTTTATTTTTTCCACATTAAGACCAAACTGCTCAGATGTCTTATGGATCATACAGGAGTTTTAATAAAATTTTCAGCATTTAAACTGTGTTTGGCTTACAGGGCACAAGCTTAAGCTTTCAGTCCTCTCAATAGGCACATTCATTAAGTGATGGCTTTTCTATTTTTGTCTAAAAGAAAATATGGCCTCTATCATTGTTGGTCTATAATTATTTTCATTATTATTATCATTGTTAGGCCTTGATCATTTAAATCTCTAAGTTTTTAGGCACTTCAATTTCCTTTAATGCCTTCTGTTTAGTTTGTTTTTTCCATTTTTCATGATTGCTCTTTCTACATAAGTTGGATAGAGTTTGGGCTTACAGTTAACAAGTGGTGAAACACTGTATTACAACCAGAATTGTCCTTCACTGAAACTCAGCTAATGTGTTTGAAATAAATCTTACCAAGAACAGTGTTTTAAATTCCTGTGTGTTTAGTTAAAACTCAGTACCACGAGTCTGTCTTCAGAATTCTTTCGTATGTAGGCTCATGCCTAACAACAACAACAACAACACTTTTGCCTGCGTATTCCATTTAGAAGTGCCCAGCCCTACAACAACCTTGATCCTTGCCACAATGACAGGGCAGAGGTATTGCTCCACCAGCAAGCTGGCACCACATCTGTCCACGAAGACCTTAGTTGTAGAAAGAAGGCTTGGCTCACTCAAAATATTAACCTGGCACTTTTCATCCTCATTCTGAAGCCTTTGCGGGTAAAAGTACTGAGCCAACCCACAATAATAAAACGGTCATAAAAATAAGAATCATTATCATTGGAGTCTCTGGATTTGATTCTCAGCAAAGAAAATGCAAAGGAAGTGCCTTTGAGGAAGCGCCAACATTCCAAGCTCTACCTTTGTCCTCCTGCCCCCACCCTGTCTATTCTTTGATGTTCATAGGAGAAAGCCTTTGTAGGGGCCAGATCTCTCCTCTCCATTCTCCTGTAACAAGCGAACCCTTCCTTTATGTGGCGCTCTTGGTTTCTGAACTGCTCCCACATCTTTGGCCCCATCTTCACAGTCTTCTGGAGAAATAGAAATCTGTGTGTTCTTAGGATGCATTTTCAGCTTTCAGCTCTGCCCTGGCCACCTTGCTGAAGTTAAATAAATTCATGTTCCCAACCTTGTGTAATTTGGAATTTCCTTAGTAAGGCTGGGGGCAGCGATTTGACCTTCATCTAGGCTTCTCTGACAACTTGACCAGTAAATAATAGAAGCAGGGAGAATCCTCAGGGCTAAAGTAATAAAGTAGGTGTTCTGGGGGCAGGGGGCTGCCCACCAGGCTTCTGTGTTTTGCATAGCTGCTGGCTCACTTTTCCAAAGGCAGTTGACATCTGCTGACCCTAAGACACCTGAGCCCTAAAGAAAGGAGGTTAAAATCTCTTAGTTTCCATTAATAAACTCCAACATCTGTAACCCATAAGCAACAAAGAGTAGCAGGATTTGGTCTTCATGATTCCACCAGTCTTCCCTGCTTCCCTGGTCCCTCTTATAGTTTTTCCTATGAATTCTCTTTTATCAGAAAACTGAATCCTCTACATAGAAAAGATTCAAAGAATGCCAGTTGTATACAAAGAAAAAGTATATCTTCCTGTGCTCCAGGCTAACCTATTATTCTTCCCAGAAGATACAACTGTTAATGGTTTCTTGGCTTCATGTTCATCCTTCCAAACCTATAGTCTCACATTATTTCTTTTCTATTTTTGTATTGATGTTGGTTGACTATTTGTTAGGTAATCTATCTATCTATCTATCTATCTATCTATCTGTCTATATATTATCTAGATATGCATAAATAGATATATTATGGATCAATGCAGAAACAGAGAAGAGAAAATATTGGACTATTCAGCATCATTCAAAGGCCCCTTTATGTGCCAATTCAGAGAAACTCAGGTGCCTGGCCCATTTCCCTACACTGCGGAGGGGTAGCCAATGTGGAAAGTGCCTGGGACCCCACAACTGGCTTGTTGGCAGGAACCCAGGAAAATGTCAAGAGAAAGGAGCAAAAGGCAATCTCAGATCTTCAGCCCACACAGAACAAGTCTGAGAGATACATACATGGAAGAAAATGGAAGTTACATACCTGAAATCTCTCAAAGGATAGTAATTGAAGTAAAGAAACAACTTCATGAGGCTATATAAGTAATCAGATGAGAAATAATATCTCAGGTAAAAGAAGAAATCACAAACATAATGAAAGAATTGCTGACTCTATCTAAAGAAGACATAAATAAGAAAAAGAACATATGAAAATGATGAAAACCCTGAATGAACAATATAGGAAGGAAACAGATTCAGAGATATCCAGGAAATTAAAAACTCCAGCAAAAGCTAGCAAAAACACTTGAAAGAGACTGAAGATAGATTTTCACACCTTGAAGACAGAATTGCAGCTAGTGATAATGAAAGAAAATATTTCTTAAAAATAACAAGGAACCAGGAAAAAACAATTCAATGGCTGCAAGATGACACAAAGAAAAATAATTTAAAGAGTCATGTGTCAGCAAGAAACAGGGGCCAACACGAATGATATAAAGACTATTTATAGAACTAGTAGCATAAAATTTCCCAAACATGGAAAAAGGCATACAGATAAGCAAGGCATGTATAACCCCAACTAGTCATAACCAAAATAAATCTACACAGAGACACCTAATAATTGAGATCCCAGAAATTTAGCACAAGAACAGAATATTAAAGGCTGTTAAAGAAAAGAAACAGATCACCTATAAACAAAACCCATCAGAATCACAGCAGACTTTTCAACATGATCCATCAAGTCAAGAAGAGTTTGGAGTGAAGTGTTTCAAATCCTGAAAGAACACAACTCCCAACTTAGATTGATGTACCCTGTAAAACTATCTTCCTAAATTTATGGAAAAATAAGATACTTCCATGATAAAGAACAACTAAAGGAATTCATGACCACCAAACCAATCCTACAAAAAGCACTGAAGGATATGCTAGGGAGAGAGAGAAAGATGACCATAGCTCCAGGAATAGCAGCAGAGAGGAACTGCCAAACAGGGCAAACAGTTTAATGAAGGGAAAAAGATGGGGGCCAACAGCAGGAAGATAGCATAGCAGAGGTGAAGCAATGCATGCTGGTTGTAATCATTAATGTAGATTTCCTCAATTCACCAATAAAAAGAAACACAAGGAGAGTGGATCAAGAAACAAGACCCATCAATATGCTGTGTACAAGAAAGACATTTAACTCAAGAGGAAATCTACAGATTAAAAATTAAAAGAGAAAAAAACAATTGTTCCATACAATAGGACACCAGAAAAAAACAGTGGTAACTTGCATGTCAACCACAGAATGACTAAGAAAGACATGGTATATTCATACAATGGAAAACTACTCAGTGATAAACAATGACATTCTCAAGGCTCTTGTAGGTGGTAAATGGATGCAACTTGAGATCATGCTCTTGGGTGAAATGGTTCAAACTCATATGGGTGAACATCATGTTATCTCCTAGCTTAAAAAACTGAATGAATTAGTGGTATCAAAGAAGTACAACAGATATTATGATAGTGATGGGGAGGAAAGGTCTAAAAAGGGAAAATGGTAACCATTGTTAATTTTTTATTATCTTGTTTTGAGTTTCTGTATTGTTCTCATAGTTTTGTTAGGTTTGGTGTTATCCTGTCTTGTTCTGTTCAGTTTTTCTGTGTCTGGTGGTGTGGGCAGTTATTTTGTAGAAGGCAGGATGTATTGGGGTGGTCATTGTTGATTTCCTGTTTTCTCATTTTGAGATTCTGTATAGCTTTTATTGTTCTGTTCTGCTTGGCTTTATTCTGTTTTGTTTCATTTGGTTTTCTTCTCTTTAAAATAAAAATAAAAATAATTTCAAAACTTCCATTGTCAGACACTATGCTACAATTTCCTACACTATGCATATACCTGTGACTCCTTCAGGCACATACAACTATTATCCATATTTTACAGATGGGGCCTCACAGAGGTTAAATATATTGCTGAAGAGCAGTGTTTTGCCATAAAACATAGCAGTGAAGGGCTTGTTTTAACTCTTCACCCCATGCTCTCCACTTGTTGGATCACCACTGCATATAAATGTCCACACTAATCTCGATTCTCCTTCACTGCATTTCCTGACCTCATCAAGGAGGAAGTCTTTTCTTTCCCCTCAAAGATTGATACTTTCTGGTTCTGTGAGTCAATAAATCCTCTGACTCCTCTCTTTACGCCTAAAGAGTTAGCTCTGAGTATGAATATGCACTTTTGCTGTTTTACCATTTGGCTACTTTTACTATTTATCATTATTATGTGATTTTTATGACATTAAAAATCTTCAGGACAAGAACTGATTTGTTACTTCTCTTATACCCACGGTATGCTACCTTTGTGGACTGACAAGCTTGAATGACAAACCTGTGTCAGTGAATTGGTGCCAACAGACAAAGGGGTACAATAAAGGCTAGCTTGGGGTCATGGTGGGAGGTGAACTCCAAATCAGCCTTCTCCTGCTGTTCATGAGTATCCATGCACTTTGGAAGTTAAGAGAAGATATCTCATGCTGACTTAGGAAGAAACACAAATGAGAAAATGGGAAATGTTTCCATTGTGCAGTATAGTCTGAACATAAACAGCAGACTGGGAATAAATGCTGTCTCAGCATCATTAGTTCTAGCATGCAGAGCTAGTCTTGTTCTAGCACCTCAGAGACCTTTGCCTTTGGGGAAATAGAGCTTCTGTGGTTACTAGGCACGTTCCACATGCATATCAGAATGCCTGTTTCCGTGGAGTCCCACCATTTCTGTAAATCATTGGGTGATCACTTTCCTCTCTCTTCTTCTCTCATTGTTTAATATTCCTTGTATTCTTACTGGAGCAAAAGTTCAGCAGACAATGCCTCTCCAAAGAACTAAGCTAAGAATTGCTGCAGCTTAAAGCATTCTAAGATCACACACACCCATCAACAAACTCAGATTGCAAATAGCAATTGTGGGCAATAACTGATTTCGGGTTGAATCAATTATCACATCAAAGACTTGAATCACAGGAAAACTAATGTTTGAGTGATTGCATGTGATATAGACATCAATTAGAGGACATAAAAGATTAGACCATCGCAATTCTCCTGTTCCTTTCCTCACACACATCACTAACCTCTTCCTTTTCATATTTACCCCAATATTGTCAGGAAGGTAGCAACTCCCATCCTACCTAAAACACAGATTAGTTAAAGTGTCTAGTGGGGCAGCACAGAGAACTTTACACTGCTAGGTAAAAATACCTAAGTCAAAGTTATTTATCATCCTTTAGGCTTTAGAGGACCAAGTGCACTTGACAGAAAGAGAAGCATCAATGACAAATGGGGATTGAGCTGTTTTTCCCTACACACTTGCTCATTCTTTCAATCAGATTCACCCCTCCAAAGTTGAGTTTGTGTCCAATATGCTTCTTCATTTAGTGGATCAACTATTCTTTTAGTATAAGAGAAAGACCTGAAGGTATATGTGTATGTGTAAGTGAAAGTAAAGGTTCAAACACACGAGAAACTGCAAGTACAAATACACAATATTTTCTTGATAGCATCAGAAGGGTCGACAAGGACAATCAGTTGTTCTCTGTTTCCTGAATAACAATTATGTGGAGACAGGGGCTGTCACATGCAAACCCACTTGGAGCCAAAGAATAACTTTCCCCCCATTTATCTTCCACTTTTTTCTTTGCATAAAACATTGCAAAGCAAGATCTGAATGTTCCTGTTTTCTCTGATTATGAATTCTTCAGTTCTTTAACTTTCGAGCTGTTAATATATCAGAATAAAGCCCAATTGCATTATTGAAATGAAGAAAAAATGAAAATAATTTCAGCTACCCAGAGTATTTTCCCAAACTGCCAGGAAATCAAAATTTTTGTGGTTCAAAAATGGGATGCCAAATATTGGAAGGAACAAGTGTCTGGTCTTTGTCCAAAAGAGGCTGTCTTGTAAACTTTTGCCTGGTCATTAAACCAGAGAGGCCTGTTTTCTTATACTGAGGTTGTATGCTCCGACAGTTGCATTTTCTACCACATTCATGCTATTTTGTTTATGTAGGAGGGTTTTTGTTAAGAGAAAGCAAAATGGGTTAATGGAAGGGGTCTCAAATTCTTTTCTTCTGTACCTAAAGTCCCTGTGGGATAGATTTCATTGCTGCTACAATAAAAGCAGTGCTGACTTTAGGTTTTCTGGTTCAGTTAAATATCTTTAATCACTTTCAAACTGAAATAAAAGGATCTTGGCAATGTAAAACCTTGGTATACTTTGATTCTCAAAAAAGAGAACATGGGGACATTTAGCAGATATGTATATAAATCATCTTTCAAGCACTGGAAGGGATTCCTGATTCTTGTAATGCTTTCAGGATCCCCTAATCGAAACAACCCCTGCTTGTTACCAACAACCTCAGAAATGCCCAGAGGTACATGTGTAAGAAGACAGCTGCTCAATTTCAGTTTTTCTCTCCAAGGCCAAACTTTGTTCTTATTGAGACATTTTTGTCACTTACCAGGTTGAAGATCGATTCCTAGTAGTAAGTGGTTGGATCCCCACTAAACATGGACAAGACCAGTTGACAAAGAAAGGCTTTCAGTCCATAGGCAGCATCCTTTCATCTGTCCCACTGGGGAAAGAGAGGATGGCTGAGGAACCTCAGGAACTGTATCTGTTCAATGGATATAGTTGTGCTGGGTTAGATCCACAGCACTGCAAAAACAAAACAAATCAAAACAAACAAAAAAAATCAAATCTGGATGAGGAGGGGCATTGGCAGAACCTTAAAGCAGAAAGTTGAGAGAAAAAGAGCAGGCAGCTGCAACTTTTGGTGATAAGAAGGGAAAGTAAATCAAGCTGTCAATTTTGTGAGTAAGTGGCTGTAGGCCTTGAGCTAAGGGGACAGGCACAGGAAAACTGGATGGGATGGGTGCAAGCAAAAACGGCTACAGATCTCACCCAAAATTGATAAATACTAAACTTCATCAGACCTTCATTATAATGCATTTTCCTAACATGTCTCCACCCAAGGGAGGGAGAGCTTAGACATTTTAGAGCACATTGTGGCCCAAGTGCAAATTCACACCTGCACAGGAGTTAAATCCACCTTGTTCAGAGACTCCAACTGCTTTTGGAAAGAAAATCAATGAATAATTAGTAACATTGCTTTGGGATCCCTTTAAAAGTGGAACACACCCTTTGTCAGGTGCTTTTCCATCTGTGGAGTTGCTGGCTGGCTGTTGAGTAGTCAACTCCTCTCTCTTTTCCTATGCCTACAGGATAGCCAGCTTGGTTTTTTTCTTTCTTTTTTTTTTCCATAGTAAACTTTACAATTAAGGCATTTGTCTGTGTAAAAAGGGATGCAGCTCAGTGTGAAGGCCCTAGATTTGATCCTCAGTATCTCTCTCTCTCTCTCTCTCTCTCTCTCTCTCTCTCTCTCTCTCTCTGTCTCTCTCTCTCTCACACACACACACACACACACACACAAACCTTCTGACTATAAATTCATGGTGTTACCTCAGTTTTAATTTCCATGATCACTGAAACAAGGGCCACACTGACCAGTGACCAAAAAGTGATACAAGAGTTATGGGTTATGTCCTTTAGGAGCAAAATGTGCAAGTGATTAAGAGAAGGGGGAGGCTTACCATGCCAGGCCCCTTTTCACCCTTTGGCTCTGAAATGAGTGGGGCTGGCAAGTGATACCATAGTCAGGTTTTCTTGCCTAATGTGCAAGAATCTCAGTCCTAGCAGTAAAAATCTGATTTCTTTTTATTACCAGAGCAATTGTGCTATATATTCTACCCATTTTCCAAATTTTTCTCTTCAAACTCTAGTTCTGATTACATGCAGCTCCAATGAATACCCACCCCTTTTCCTGGCTGTCTTGATTCAATAATGAAGAAAATGAATAGAATACTGGGAAGAGAATGCTCTACCCTCTGCCTTCAGAATCTTTCAGAAACAGAACTTACATAGTTGGAGTCAATATTCTCTTAAAAGTTATTTTTCAAAACACTGTGCATTAAAAAAAGCTAAGTGTCAAGTAACTGTCACGTCTCTTCCACTCTGCCTGCTGTTTCTGATTTACATACTCAGCAGCAAAACTGTACCCACAAAGAAAGCTGCTCCCCAGTGACTTTTCTGATAAAGGCATTGAGACTTTGGTTCTACTTATTTTTTCTCTTGCAATGAAATGATTGGTTTGAGTTTTATCTTAAAAGTTCTCCTACAAGTAGTGCTTATTTTATTTGGTAGTTAATGCCACACTTGATTTTTTTTTTTTCCTAAGCACAAATTCAATTCCCTCACTAAGAGAAACCTCTTCTGCTCAGACCTCTGAGTTTACCTAGTTCAATCCAAGATGATATTCTCATGAGTGCATTAAATATCTACATGGATGCAATTAAGGCTCATTCTCAGTTTGGCTGCTTAGCTAATCATCTTTATCATAAATGTGAATCAGATCTCTTTGAAGTTCTCACTTTTTCAAAATATGAGCCATATCCCACATTGATTTCTAGAAAATTCCCACTCATTTAGAGCCAGACATTGATTAGAACCTGTGCCTACATTTTCTCAGTAACTAGGTTTTGCTTTCTTCTTGAGATGTAATCTAGCCTTGATATTTCTAATACAAATTTATGAACTTTGCACTGCTGAATTGATGCCATAAAAATAAAATCATTTTCAGACCAAAGGGCATCTATGTGTGAATTTGACAGCCTTGAGCATCATATTGCAAGCAACAATATTTCTTAATATCAGTCTCTAAAACAAAGTTATGTGTGAGCAATGTTGCTATTATCTGAGACCAGTGATGACCAAGCCAAATGCACTGTGATTTCTCATCTGAAAATTGTTTACTTTCTCTGTCTGGTGAGTCTACAGACACTAAAAATATCATTTGACTCCAGCTTCAAGTTGCCTTGGCCCTCACTCCTTTGAGCCAAAACTTCCAAGGGAAATCAAACCATCCCAGGAAGAACTCATATCTATTTTGGATCACTAGATAATGTAAGCAACCCAAGCGTTTATCTGACTATCTTTCTCCTCTTAATTAAAACTCTTGGAAGTTAATTTATTGGCATTTTTAATCTATTATGCTGTTTGCCTAAAAATGAGGTTCATAAAATTCCTGTCCATTTTACTTCGTTGATTTTGGGGATTCTTGTTTCTTTTGAATGTGGTATCTTGGTCTTTTTCACTTTGTAAAATTTAACACTGGGAAGTTTACGGTTTGTATTTTTTTGTTTGGGGCTCTATGTTAATAGGATTATCTTGAGAAATGAAAACAGAACCCAGAGGCATGAGAAATAATTTATAATTAAACCCATGAAGATGAGGGAGAAAAAAAGAAAATATAGAATTAATGATCTCTCAAGAGTTCAGTCTGACCTGCTCTACAGTTTTGTGGACTTCCTGACAAAACTAAATGTCATTTTAACCCACCACTAGTCACCCTAGAACTGACACCTGGATTCCATCTGGACATGAATGTGGGTCTCACTCTTTTCTTCTTGAAACTCTGAGGAGGAATCCAAACTTATTTCTTCCTGCCTGGCTTTTCTCATTCCTACTCACTGCCTTTTCTCTTCATAGGTAAGGATATTTTGAGGTTTCTTGTTTTGCCTTGGTTTTGTTTTTTGCTATGTTCCTCTATATGACATCCAAAAGCATTTGTTCGGTTTTTCTTCATTTATTTTTTTTCCATTCATGGATTCACTTATTCTTTCAATGGATTGTTACTATGTTCAAACCATAACTATAAACAATCCAGTGTGATATGGGTTGGGAGAAAAGGAAGAGACAAATAGAAATGGTGACCTTCTTGCCTTCTAAGAGAGTAGGAGGAGACATTCCAAGTGGAGAGAGGCTTTATTCACAAGAATCATGTATACAATGTAGAATATTTGTGGTATGAGGAAAGTTTATGAGCAAAATTCTATGGAAATTCCAAGAAGGTAAAAACCTCTCCTTGGTAAGAAACTTAAAAAAAAAAAAAAAAAACCTTCATGATGACCTAGCCTTGGAATTTTGTTTGACAAAATTAATCTTCAGGAAATAGGGAATGGACTGATAGGAAATAACAAGTAGGAAAGTAGGAAGAAGAGTACATGGTCATGAAGCAAATAGGAAGCCTGAACTCAACAGGGAAGTTGGGGAGGTGGGATTGAGGACAGATACCTGTCAACTAGCTTTGTGGAGTGGGTATCTGTGATGGGTATCTCTTACTTATGCCTTACAAGTTTCATTTAGAAGCATAGAGATGAAAGTGATGTTAGTTATCTAGATCAAGCCATGAACAGATAAGGAATCTAAGGTCCACACAAGTTAAGTTGCATGTTTGGTATCACAAAACCAGTGAAAGACAGATCCCAGTGCAGAATTCTTAGCTGTCAGCTTTTTAATAGCTTAGAAGCAATAGAATTTAGTAAGAAGATAATAGCTAGAGAAGAGAAGGTCAGGAGAACCAAAATGAAACTCTATAGCATTTTTACTGCAAATTCAGTCTTGTTTTCTCAGAATTGCAAAACCACAAGTAAGACAAATATGCTTAGAAAATCTAGAGTTGAGAATGGGACCTGAGGAGATCTAGACCAGAAGAGAGGGTCTCACAGCAAGAGACTCTTGGAACCATCTTTCTCTAAATGGAAGACTCATCCCACACAGAGAACTCTTTCGGGTTTCTTCTTGCCTTATTCTTAAGTAGTACAGGACCATCATGCAATAAGAGCTATTGATGACAGACTCTGAATTATTAGAGAATGCTTAGAATAAAGCAGAGGAAAATAAAGCCCCAAAAGATATGGATAAAGAAGATACCACTACCTCTTAGGCCTTGAAGATACAAATAATGCAACTTCCCTACATGTACTGTAACAGCCACACACATTTGAATGTAGTATCCATTCTGGCCCAGCTGGTAGAATTTTGTTATCCAAAGATTAAACAGCAAGAGAAAAGAAACGTTGATTAAATTGGACCTACCTAAAATGGGAACTAAGACCATAAGTTGAATTGTGATCCTGAATTGCAAATAAAGCCAAATTATGATGATTTTACTGTATTTATCAAAAAGTATCTTAACATTTCAACTACCAATTTTTAGACCAAAGACTTAATTATGCCTTTTGTCTAGGGCAGTGGTATAATATTTTTCCTTATAGCTCCTTTAGTTATGTGTTATTCTCAGTTTGATTACTAGGAGGGTCATTTTTTGAAGAAATATTGGGGCTGTCAGTTTTTCTACACAGGCCTTTTTAAATCCTTGATATTCTGACAGTCTTCTGTTGTGCTACTGTCCTGTACTCCTCCACAACTGTTAAAAGAAAAACTCTTTGGGTCCTTTTTGTGTCCAAGGCCTGCTTAAAAAGGGGGGGAGTTGAAGAGTATATCAGAAAATTGAAAGACATCTGTTGCTCTTGAGTAGGCAGAACAATGTAGTGAAAATGGCCATAGTTCCAAAACTGTTATACAGATTTGATGCAACCCTGATCAAAATACAGATAGCGTATCTCACATAACTAGAGAAAACAATCCTAAAATTCATTTAGAATAATAAGAGACTTGGAATAGCAAAAGCAGTTCTGACTAACAAAGGCAAGGCAAGAGGCATCACAATTGCTGACTTGAAATTATATTATAATGCTACTCTGACAAAAACAGACCCAAAGATCAATGGAACAGAACAGAACATGAATAAAAAAACTCCAAACACACATAGCCACCTTATCTTTGACAAATGGGCCAAATACCTTCACTGATAAAAAGATATGTTTTTTAATAAGTGATGCTGGGAAAATTGACTTTCTATATTCCAAAGATTAAACCTAGACCCTTCTCTTTCACCATGCACTAAACTAAAATCTAAATGGATCAAAGATCTAAATATTAAAACAGAAACACTTAATCTGCTGGAAGATAGAATAGGTAAAACTCTTGAAGTCATGGGTGTAAGCAAAGACTTTATGAATAAAACCCCAATCTTACAGGATATATTTCAGAGAATCAACAACTGAGATCTTATCACATTCAAAAGATTTTGCACAGCAAAATAAACCAAAGTGAAGAGACAGTTAACAGAATGGGAAAAAAAATTTTACCAGATATTTTCAGATAAATGACTAATACCTAAAAATGCATAAAGAACTCAAAAAAATCAGACTAGCCCAAATTTAAACACCTAATCCAAAAATGGGCATCTGAAATAAATAGACACTTCTCAGATGAACAATTAAAAAAGCAAATAAATATATGAAAAAATGTTCATCATCACTGATCATTCAAGAAATGCAAGTTAACACTGAGATTTCACCTCTTTCCAGAAAAAATGGCTATTATCAAGAAATCAAGGGGCCAGAAATTTAGCTTAGTGGCATAAACACCTGCCTGGCAAGCATGAGGTCATGAGTTCAATCCCAGGTACCAAAATAAATAAATTTAAAAAAAAGAAATCAACCAATAACAAATATTGGTGAGGTTGTGGGGAAAAAGAACCCTTCTCCATTGTTGGTGGGAGTGTAGACTGGTACAACCACTGTGGAAATCAGTATGGAGACTCCTCAAAAATCTAAAACTAGAGGTTTTGTTTGACCCAGCTATTCCCACTCTTGGTATCTTCCCAAAAGAGTTAAAACATCATGCCACAGTAATATATGCACACTCATGCTTATAGCAGCACAATTTGTAACAGCTAAATTTTGGAAACATCCTAGATGTTCATCAGTGGATGAATGGATAAAGAAAATTTGGTTTTTATATACAATAGGGTACTACTCTGCCATAAAGAATGACAAAGAAGACATTTTATGCAAATAAATGCACCTTGAGACTACACTTTTAAATGAAATAAACCAGACACATGTTTAAGTAATGCATTATTTCCTTGTATGGGAAACCAAAAGAGTAAATAAGGACCAAACTGTATGATAGATATTGGATAATAGGGAGAAAATGTTCAAACTGGAAGGAGAACAAGTGGAAAGAGGAAGGTAAGGAAAGAAAGAGGAAAAAGAGAATAGAAGGAAAAAGTGGAATCAAAGCTTTGAAAATAAGGTGGGGAAGACAGGGAATGCGATGGGAAAAAATAAGAGTCAAGACATATTATGTACAAATTCCCTATGAAGAATGTGAATATATATACCAATAAGTGTACTTTTAAAAAACTAAATTTAAAAAGAATTAAAATGGTGGCATTATACCTGTAATCCCAGAATTAGGGAGGCTGAAGCACATGGATTGCCATGAGTTCAAGACCAGCCTGGCTACATAGTGATTTCAAAGCCAGTCTGAACTAGATAACAAGACCCTGCCTAAAAAAACCTGAAATAAAATAAAATAAGAAATGAAGATCTAAAAGAATAAAGTTGTAGTTGTTTAGCATTACATTATAAAATCTTCTGTCTTTACTGGAATTATATTAGTTTCACAATATTTTACATTGTGATTGGATGTTGTTGGGAGTTAAATTGCTCAGGAGAAGCCCCTCAGCCCAGGTTTCACTTACTGAATTGACTTCAAATGTGTGGAAGTTGCTTTTCCTAACTCTTAGCCTTTTAGATTTGGGGAAAGTTTAAGACAGTTTATATTCTAAAACTAAAATGCTTAAAGAAAACCTTATCAGGGTCATGAGAAATATTAGTGATTGGATTTGAGAGCAAGTGAGTTGCCACTGACACCTCACCAATTATGGAATCATGACTCCTGTGACATCTGGATGAAAATTTCAAAGTTAGTTGTAAAATCTATAACATGATATCATAATTTATGCATTTACCCCTTTGGTGAGGACCACAGTCAGCTCACCTATGAATGTGGGCTGAAAAGTGACTAGTAGGCTCACAGGCTTCATAAATAATACTGTCTTTGACACTTCAACAGATCCAGAGATATAAATCCTATATGAAGAAGGGGAGTTGACATCAGATTCATGACTACCGAGAGAGGTTTTTGGAGGTTGATGATGGTAGAAGACCACGTACAATTGTGATGATTAATTTTTATATATCAAGTCTATACATTTTATGTGTCCACACAGCAAGTTAGCATTATTCTTGGTATATCCATAAGGGTGCTCTGGATGAGATTAACACTTGAATCCATAGACTGAGTAAAGCAGATTGCATCCTTAACCCTCATCCATCAGCTGAAATCTTGATTAGGGCAAAAAATCTGATCCTCCCTAAAGAAAGCAGGAACTCCTCTCATCTGACTTCTCTGAGATGGACCATCATTGTTTTTCTTGCCTTTGGAGTAGAACTATACCATCAATTCTCTGGGTTCTCAGTCCTTCAGACTTGAAAAACTATGCTATCAGATCTCTTGTCTCTCCAGCTGATCTTGAGACTTGTCCATCTCCATAATCATGTGATCAATTTTCTTAAGATAAATTATTATATTAATTGATGTGAGATACACACACAACTCTACAGCAGCATTTCTCAGGATAAGTCTGACTAGTATACCAACTAAAGATAGTTGGAGTTAAGCTAATGAAGCATTCATAAAATTGTTGTGCCAAAAACAATGAAACTAAAAAATCAGCAGCACCTTCTAAATTGCTGTCTTTCAAGATATATTTATTAAATGTGCACTATTTACTAGAAATTTATCTAATTTTTACATTCATCTTCAAACAGCTCTATAAAGTTAGCACTCTATTTATGTCCATTTTTTTAGATGAAAACTGAAGCACAAGCAGTTAAATTGTTTTCTCAAATTGAAAAGTCCACTAAGTCACCATTAAAATCCAGTCCAACATATGACATCAGAGCCTCATTGCTGAACTCTGAAGATTTTTCTCTAGTTTATAGGTGTTTTTTCCAAGTCATGTAACAAACAGAGTTCAATTTTTGCCATGGTGTTTCACATAACAATCAACATCATCCATCTGGTCAAGAATGAAATGCATAACACCACACTTCCCACCATGAAATGTTCATTCAAACACAAAACCAGTATTTTCCACTTTATACTGGTGAGTATACGTCACAAGGAAGGAGCTTTGCTTAACTTTTATCTTAGTTCAAGCTACTATAACAAATATACTACAGACTGGCTTAACAATAAGTGTTATTTCTTTTGAAGGCTAGGATATCAAGAAGGTGAGGACTGACTTCCTGGTTCTAGATAACTGTTCCTTATGGCATCCTCACCTGACTGAAGTAAGCTGTCTCCTTAGAAAGGAATTAATCCTATTCATTATACTCTATCTTCCTCATAAATTTATCTCTCAAACTCCCCACCTCCAAATATCATTACTTCAGGGATTGGCCTTCAATAAACTTGGAGTAACACAAACATTGTTTATAACACACCTTTCCATACTATGGAAGATTCAATAATAATGTCAGTGATGACAATATATGATTCAAAATCATCTTATGATCTATTTTTAATTTACATGTTTGCAGTATATAATGTTTACTTGACGTGTGGAGCTGGTACTTGTTACATAACACATCTTAATTTATTTTACCATTCTCCTTTTTTCTTCCCTCCTTCTTCTGTCCTCCCTCCATCTCTTGATGCCCTTCCATTTGATAAAGATCTATCTCCCTGCTTCCCATTATTTATCTTTTATTTTTCATTTTATCTATAATTTGAGTTTCTCATATAAGAGAAATCGTGCATTATTTAAGCTTGTGCAACTGACTTGTTTCACTTACCACTGTGGTCTCTTGATACACCCATTATCCTACAAATTATCCAAGTTTATCTTTCTTTATGTTGGAGTAGCACTCTATTGTGCACAAATACCATATTTTCTCTATCCATTCATCTTTTTATGGACAGATAGGCTACTTCCACGATCTAGCTATTATGAATCATGGTGCTGTGTACATGGCTACGCATATATCACTATAATACAATGTCTTTAACACTTTCAGGAAGATACCTAGAAGAGTAGCTGGGTCAAATGGAATTTGTCGTTTTAATTTTTTAAATCAAAATCTCCATACTGATTTCCATATCCCATTTTCTAAGCACATGTTGGAAAAATTTTGTTATATTCCTTAAAAACCATGGCATATTGCCTATCTTTCCCCTGTTCCTTTGTTTGTATTTGTTTTCTTGTTCCCCATTTAGGATGTTTACCTGGATAAATATTTGTTTTCTTGTATGACTTCTGGAGCAGATGAGGTCCCCTGCTTATGATTCATTGGTACACAGCAGAGTTCTTGGGATTTCAATCCAATAACAATTCCTGCACTTTGTGATTGAAACTGTAAGCCTAATTCTAGTGTCCTTGCCAGACCTACCTGCCACTGATGTGAATGTCCTAGTCCTTTGTAAAGTGGTTCTAACAAGAAACAATCCTTTGGCCCCAAGAGACATGTGGTAGTATCTGAAGACAATTCTGGTTGTCACAGTTGGGGTAGGGGTGGAGGACTGCTGTTGGACAGGGATACTGCTAAATATGCTGCCACAAACAATCCATCCCCATTCCAATAAATTCTTAATCTTCCCCAAATGCCAATATGGCCAAGATTGAGAAACCTTGCCTTAGATTCAGATACCAAATTATTTTAAGGTCAGATTTTTCATAAAGTGGTCTATGGAAATTTTGATCATGTACATTTAGTTTCCTCACCTATTAAGTGGAAGTATCAAGTTAGATCACCTCTCATCTCAGTGCCAGGATGTGGAGGGCTTCCTGGAGACCATGTCTGAGGAGAAACAATGTGACTCCAAGTGGTGTCCAGTCTGAGCACAGTTAAAATGGGGAAGCATCTGCTGATTGGGGATGATATGATTTCCAAGGGTCTTCATTCTTTTTTCTGGATATCAATTTTGCAATTTGGAACACAACCCCAGAAAGCTTTGGTTGCTTACCTCTCCTGGGATCCCCTCCTTTAAAGGAACTCCTACTGCTCTTAGGGTTGAACACAGTGCTGTGAGGAGTAAACTCCTCATTTTAGACAGGGTTTACAAGGGAATGGATTTAATATAAGACACATAATTTATAGGGTTATTTTATAATATTCACCCCAAGAGTCAAATGCAAAAGAGTGTGGGAGATCTGTTTACACAGTAGAGACTCAAAGAATCCAGTTGAGTGCCTGGATACCATGGCAGTGTCCGGCATGAGTCCAACTGAAGACCTAGGCCCATGGTAATGTCTTCCATGAGTCCAGCTGGAGGCCTAGAACACACGACAATGTCTCATGCAAGTCTGTTTCAAGGATCTGCACTGGGAAGGCCCAAAGGCCAGTGGAGGAAGCTACAAAGTCTGCATTAGCTGGATGGAGGATCTGTGCCAGAAGACTGAGATGTCTGCACTGGAGCCAGGAAGCAACACTCAAGGTAAGGACCAGAGAGCCCCCAAAGAGAACTGCAGCCATCCTCAGTGATATTGAAAACCTGTGCTCCTCAGATGATAGGAACAGCTGAGTTCATAACAGGAAAACCAGCATGACAAGCTTCTCCAAGAGAATCAGCAGCACCATCTTCGCCTCCAGGTCTCCTTTTATGCTGTTGGCAACAATCCTCAGTTGGGCCTTCGACACCCAGCACCACTCTGATTCAGTTCAGCTGCGTGTTACAAGTTGATCTTAGTTAATTCACAACACTGCTTTACTAAAACCGGTTGTATACTCTTCAGGCTCTCATGAAGAACTGAGGCACCTTTTTGATACTGATCGATCATTAATATTGGGAAGGTTCCCTACCAGAAAAAATCCCCCCAACTGGTGACCAAATCTTGCTCATGAGAACTGGTGGAAATGGATGCTATATTGCAGTCGTTGTGCAATTATTTCTTCCCATATACTTCAAGAAGGCAGCAAGAGGGGCTTCTAGAGCAGACAGTTTTGATTTAAATCTCACTCTGCAATTTATTTGTTACGACTCATTTTGTATCACGTGCCTCGGTTTTCTCAGTTGTATAGTTGGGCTAATAATATAATCTACTCTCAAATCTTTCTTCTAAGTATCTGATATATAATAGGATTTAAAACCATATATAGTATATAGTCAGTTCTGGATAAAAGTTAGCTAAAGACTTTTATCTCTGTGATACATACACTTGAGAATTCTTACATCCTTGAATTTGGTGTCTCCTTATAATGAGTTTACTTGACTGATAGAGTTTAAGATCTGGCCTGTGCTCTATTTACATTTCACAGCTGCCCTCTCTCACATTTCCTTTGTCTTTCCATCTCTTAATTACCTAGAATCACCTGCAAAATATTCATGTCACTGAGACCAAGAAATGAAATAGTCACACTGACTAAAAAAATCCATCCCAGAGAAACCTAGGACTCAGAATCAGAGTAAGTTTGCCATACACCAAGAAATATGTATATCTAATGTTTGTCTCTGGTTCCTGATACAGAACTTCTGAGTTATGATGGGAGAATCTTGAGGAGTCATAACAAGCCTCTTTTGACTGTACCTGAGTTTATGCCAATAATTTAACTGTCGATTGGCCTCTGGAGAGCTGTAAAATGGGGACTGGCTGCCAGGGGAACCAGCTGTAGGGTAGAAGGTTGGTATTTTCAGGACTGCTTCACTACTTTCTCTCCTTGAGCCCAAAAGAAGGTAGAAGGACTAGAAATTGAGTTCATCACCAATAATCTATGACTTAATCATGCCTAGGTAATGAAACTGTCAGGAAAACCCTAACAATGAGCTGAGAGACTTTCTCAACTGATCAACACACCAGGCTGCCGTGAAGGTGATGAGCCTGGAGTATGGAAGCTCCATACAGCACCCACTACACCTTGCCCCGGACATCTCTTCCATAAGGCTATTACTTGATTGTTTCCTTTGTAACAAATTGCTAATAGTAAGTACAGTGGTTTCCTGAGTTTTGCAAGTCACCCTAGCAAATTAACCTGAGGAGGGTTTTGTGGACCCTCAAATTTATAGCTGGACAGTCAGAAGAGGAGGTGACAAGCAAAACTTACAAGTGGTATCTGAAGTAGGATTAAACCCTTAACTCACAGAAAATGATGCTTACTCCAGGTCAACAAAATTAATTTACAGATTACCCAATTTTGTCCAGCTAGTTGAAGAACTGGCTGTTTTGAAGAAGAAAAAAATCCTACACACTTTATGTCAGAAGTAAATCCAATATTTAGAAGGAGAGGGTCCAGGGATTTAGCTTAGCAGCATAAGAGCTAGAATTCAACCACCAGTATTAAAAAAAAAAAAAGAAGAAGAAGGTGGTAAAAATTACTTAGATGGCATCTACTAAAAATACGTTTTTAAGTATCTTCTTTTTTGTGAAGAAAATCAAGAGTTATATATGCATTTGGTAGCAAACTTCAAAGAATGGAAAAAAATCTCATCATCCAGGAGTCGGTTGACAAAGACCCTCTTCTTTCTAGATTCCCACTGCAATTTTTATGGCTCTGTTTTATAACACTCCATTTGTATTGTGTTTGTTTTATTCACCTGTTTTTCCCAAAGATGGACAATTTGAGAAGGACTTCCAGACCCCTATGGATCTCCAGAATTCTGTGCATCATAGTATGCCTCTGACTGTCACCTTCATTCAAGTATAGGTACATGTCTAAATGACTAACTATATGAAGTAATGAATGATTGGATGAAAGAAGGAAGGAAAAAAAGAAAAACCATTTCTTAACCACTCTTAGTTGATGAGTGCATATCACTTGAGACTGCAGTGAAAATCCCAACTATAACTCCAAGCTGTATTATATGTGTACACATTTTTTATGTCTAACATTGAATATTAGTACTTGATAATGACCTGTTTCATTTTATGAATGTGTAAATTAGGATAATAAAACCTGAAATTAAATTCATGGACCAGTCTCAATTCAGTCATCTCCAGTTTTCCTTGCTGTGTCCTTTCGAGGGCACTCAACTCAATACTTTACCGCAGAATTTTTTTTAAAATGTCCTGACCTGTCTCTCTCCTTCTGGTCACTCTTTTGCTGTTCCTTTTTGTAAGGTTAGATGTAGTAAATAAAAACTCAGAAAATAATGTCTTGAGGAGACTCAGTGGTAGAACATACAACAGTCTTTTCCTATATCTTCAGAAATGAATCAAAATAAACTCAAATATGATGGGCTGGTAAAGCAGTGGCCTGGGTCCTAGACCTGGTCATTCTCTAGATCCATTGGTATCTAGAGGAAATCTAGGAAATAGGACAGAGAAATATGAAAATTTAGTGAGGAAAATCAGAGTGTGGGAAATGCTAAAAATCAAAGATTGCTTCCCTCCTTAAATAAACAGAGAGGCAGGAGGAGATGGAGTGGGAAACAGGGAGATGGAAGGGTAACCTATACATCAGGGTGTCACATCAATAAAGGCCAAAGTGTGAACCTTATTTGGGTCTTGATTAAAACAAAATAATTAAAATACACTCACATTTATGAAATAACGTAATAGTACATGCTTTAAAATTATAAATTTTTAAAGAAGAAATAATGGTATTGTGGTTGTGTATGTTTAAGTGTCCTTGTTGCTATGTTTGGGGTATTGTTCGTGTGTTTTTGCCACAGGGAAGCCTGATCCTCAATGTGGTGATGTTGGGAAATGGTGGAATATTTAAGAGATGGAACTAGTGAAAGGTGGTTAGATCACTGGGTGTGTTGCCCTCACAGGATACTCGTAGAGTGAGATAGTTCCTGCAAAAAATGGGTTGCTACAAAAAAAGAGAGACTGGCCTCTCCCAAATCTCCTCATTTACTACTGTATTGCTAAATAACAGATAGCTGAAACCGGTTATTTACTCTACAGTTTCTTATTTTAAGACACTTACCTTTTAGTATACTAAAGATATTTATGAACAAAATAACAATTTATCAGGTTCAAAATAACATCAGAATGATTTCTACCTCTGGCAAAGACAGAATGACAGAGGCTGGATAAACCCTCTGCCTGAAATAACATCATCTCCCAAAAGACAAAATATATGAATCAATGGTTTTTAAGGCAGTGCATATCAGACAACAAAGGATGGCCTTCCTTGAAAGGCAGGGCAAAAAGAAGCAATGCTATGATTCACCCAGCTTCCTGCACAAAAGCTTCAGAGGGTGGCACAGGAAAGGTATAACCCAAAGAATCAGGGCACCTCCTCAAGTGGAGGAAATAGATCCAAGAACCCAAGAAAGTTTTTCATTGTTTGTTTTGTTTTGTTTGTTTTGTTTTGTTTTGTTTTACAGTGCAGAGTACCACAAATGAGAAAGCTTCACAGAAAAAGAATTCCAGAGATATACAGTCACCCGTGGGTATCCCAACACAGGGTTCTGCTCTGTGCATGAATGTGAAGGAAATAGCTGAAATGAAAGAAAGCTGTTTAGAAGGCTAAGTCGGAACAGTGCCCAGGGCTCACACAGGACTGGAAATAGTGCCTTCTCTCACCAACTAGACTGGAGAACCCACACATCAAACAACATTGAGCTGTGTGTTCAGGAAAGTCTTGCCTCAGTAGTGGAGGGTCATGAGACTTGGAGGGAGTATTGCCCTAAGTTGTGTAAAAAATCATAAACCCAAGACTCAGAAAGACCAAACTATTTCTAAGTAATGTAACGGCATCCTACAACTATGCTGAAGATTATTCTTGAAATGATAAAAATATCCAATCAACAAAGTAAAAGTCAAAAACGATTCATGTCTAGCACACAACAAAAACTTACCCAGGTATGCAAAGAAGCAACAGCAACAGCGTACTATTTAAAATGAAGAGAATTATCAATCAATAGAAAGCAAAATTTTAGAAACAGAAGACAAGGATGGTGAAAGCTATAATTACTTAGCTGGACTACTAATACCAGAAAAATAGACTATAAGACAAAAAAATTAGAAACAAAAAAGAACATTTTTATAATGATGAAAAGGTCAATTCATCATGAAAAGAGAATAACTACATACAGTCACCTAACACAAAAACTGAAAATACAACAGGAAAAACCGACAGAATTGAAGGTAGATATAGATAATTCATCACTAAAAATGATATCAATACTCCCAATGATGCATAGAACTTATACAGAAAATTAGCAAATATAAAGGACTAGAAAAACACTTGAAACTAATTTGACTTAATAGCTATACAATACTCCACCCCAAAACAGTTGACTATCCATTATTTGTAAGTTCACAAAGTACATGTATCAAGACAAAGCATAACCAGGGCTGTAAAATGAATATTAATAAACTTAAAATTTTTCAAGTTACATAAAGCTTATTCTCTAATCACAATGTTAATACACAAGAAATTAGTAACAGAAAGGTAACAGAAAATTTCCAAATATTTGTAAATCAAGTTAACACAGTCTAAATAACTCATGAATCACAGAATAAGTCAAAAGAAAGTTTAGAAAATATTTTGTTATTTGAACGAAAATAAAAATTCATCATAAATGTGCAAAACAGTTGGAACATTATTTATAGGAATATGTATAACAGGGAATGCCTATATTAGAGAAAAGGAAAAGTTTCAAATTATTTACTTTGTACTTTAGGAGACTAGAAAAAGAATAGTAAATAAAATCCAAACTAAGGTTAAATTTGAAGTCAAATAAATGGAACATTATAGAGAAAATCAATGAAGCTAAAATCTTCTTTAAGAAGATCAATAAATTTTCTGAACCTGTAGTCAAATTGATCACAACACAAAGGGAAAAATACACAAATGATCACTGTCAGGAAAAAGAAAAGTGATGACATTACAAATTCTACAAGATGTTAAAATGATAACAAGATAATACAAGTTCAAGAACTTAATTAATCTCACAATTCTGGAAAAGATGGCCACATTCATATTCATGTGGGAAAGATGGCTACAGTCTGGTTTGTCATTCAGTGTGAAGTTCACAAAATTTTGCTAAATGTTTCTGTTTGCAAACCAAATTGTTCATGAACAGAAGCATTCATGAACTGATGCATTACTGTAAATTAGAAAACTTAAGTAAAATAGAAAAATTCTTTGAAAGACGCCAACATCAAAGTTCACTCAAGAAGAATTAGATATACTGAATAATCCTTGCATTTGTTAAAAAATTAAATTTTTAAAACATTTTTGCACACAAAACCCTAAGACCAGATGACTTTACAGTACTGTTGAATTCTAGCAAACATTTGTAGGAGAGATAATAACAACTCTATACAAATTTGTCCAGTAAATCTGACATAATGGAGTATTTTTCAACCTACTCTACTGTCAGCATTATACTTAGTGCAAAATTAAACAATGATATTACAAGAAAAAAATGCACAGTAAATAGAGGTCCTTACAAAATCATGGGATTCAAGGAGAAAACAATCCTCAAATCCCTTCTATTCTTCTTTTTTTTTTAACTAAGCCACTTCTTCGACCATTCCCATGACTCCATCATGTTTTATTTGGAAAATTACCCAAACCCAGTCTTCCCTTCATCTAATACTACTTTAAATACACCAAATTCAGTCTCATGCTGCAGATAGAAGAATCTTTCCAAAACACAGGGTGGCCTCATTGCTCTTCTTTTCTCCCAAGTATGGCTTAATCCTTGGCAAGGCTTCAGCGTCTGGCCTGTCAACCATCTCAAGATCATCTGTCATCTCTTCCTCTTCTTCAAGCTTCTTTCCATGAGCCAATCACACCTGCTCACTTTCTCTTCACAACACAGAAAGCCATGTGTTTTTCCTTTCCCCTAAGCTTTAATGTTCACTATTCCTTCCTCTTGGAATACTTCTTCCATATACATTTCCCAGCATCCCTTGCCCCAACTCACCTCTTGGTCAGGTGTCTTCTAAATGCTCCCAAAGATCATTTTGCTACCTCTACTCTAGCATTTACTATAGTCTCTGACAATTGTCTGCTTATTTTCTCATTAGTTTATCGTCTCTTTGATGGCAATGCCTATCTGTTGCTCCTTATGGCCCTCCCCACTGCCAGAACATTCTGGAAGACAGAAAGAATGGTCAACAAATATTTGTTAAATGTAATAAGTTCCATTCATCAAATGTTTAAAGTATTCCAGTCACTGTTCTAGGGACTTTATGGACATTATCTTTTTCTTAGCATGTCTGTCCAAGAGATATTATTTTATACTCATTTTACAGAGGAAGCTAAAGTACAAAAAATGATATAACTCATCTGACATCATAACAGATGCTTCTAGAGCTTCAGTTCAAACTCAAATGAATAAGTCTCTAGATTCTATAGTTCTAAGCACAATAGCTACAAACGAATGAATAATAAATAAATGGATAGATTGGTGATTTTGAAAGCTAATTATTGTATAACTATGCCAGGGCCTATTTTAGGTGCTAGATATACTATATGGAATAAAATAGACCCAAATCCATGACTTGAAGGAATTTACATTCCAGAGAGGACTAAATAAAATATATAAACATTTTGATCATAAATGCTATAAAGGGAAAAAAAGCATGGAAGAGAGATAGAAGGTCATTCAATTTTAAATACGGTGATCAGGGAAGGATCATGAGAAATGACATTTGAGCAAACAAATGAGGGAAGTGAATAAACAAATAAAAGCTTTTCTAACATTACACAATTTTTTGTAAACAAAAAGTTTCACATAAATGATAAACAGTTTTCAATATGAGTACATAACATGCGTAAGACATATGTATCCTAAAAATAATTTGATGTGCAGTTTCATTTATTAAAGCTGACAATTTCACACTCATGGTGAAGCTCACTTTCCAGGTCAAACTAGGAAAACTGTTCTGTATTACAGGCTTTGGATCCATAGGATTTGCATTTCCTCTGAAAATTCTGGGAGATGAGATTGCAGGACACTGGGATATTAGCATGCACTCTTGCATTCTCCTTGACAGGGCACTCAGCTCCACCAAGATGTCTCCCATAAGCAGGAAATATCATTTTATAAATCTTGACAGATGGGTCTTGCCCATGAGGGAGGACATTTAGGATGATTCATACCAAGTGGCACATCAACAGATTTTGAAAGAGCTATTAAAAATGGGATTGTGTTAGCTCTAATTTATGCTAAGTAAAATAAGTAAAACAAGGAGCCTATTAGAAGGGAGATGTAAGATACTTAATTAGCATTTGAAGGCTTTGAAAGGCAGAAGAGGAACACATAATTAGTTATTCTGTCAAGCTGTAAAATTCTGCTTTTCAAGGAACAGCTAATAGTACGATGATTTTTTTATTAGACCTAAAATGTTATCTAAACTTGAACAGAGCTGGATATTTGTACAAGTGAGTGGGTTTCGTCCTTTGGGCTCTGAACTGTACAACCACAAAGCAACTCTATATTGAGAGCAGTTAAAACAATGACATCCCTTAATAATAAATATGTCTTTCAATTACCTTCCGTCAACTTGCATCTCCATAGGTTCTCACCTGAAGCATCCTTCATGCCATGAGCTTAAATGTTGCTTCCTCAGTGAACATTCTAGAACCTTTAGGATTCCATTAAATCTTGTTATCTGCCCCCTCTTAAAATACTTATACTTGGAATTCATCATATGTCCTCTACCCTCCCCACTAGACTAGGACCATATTCATATTACCACTTTCATTTCTACCTTTCCAAGACCTAGAATGATTTGGACTTTTTAAAGAAATAAAAGGAGCTAATATGTCCATGGAATCCTAGACTTGTTGTGTAGACATCTTAGAGCATATTACATGGTTACAAAGTAATTATAATCAACAATACGTACAAGTTGGTAAGCATCCATTTGTTTTGGTAACAAATCTGTCAGTTAAAATAAGATTACAGGATTCTATAGTTACTCATATATTTTTTTATTTCTAGAGATCTATGTCTCCATGAACTAATCCAGATTAAAGAGGAAATATTTTCACAAAAATACTAATATACTGGCAGCTAATCTAGTGGTTCTCAAACTCAGCACCATTGGTATTTTTATTTTTATGTTTTGATGGTTTAGGGGACCAGAGTGCTGTACTATGTATCATCATATATTTATTAGCATACTTGCACCCTACAAAGTAGATGCTGCAGTACCCCTCTATGCCAAGATGTGACAATAAAACACATTTTTATACATCAAGTGTAAGAACTATGGAGTTAATCTTTACAGAATGCTTAAAACATTGATTTTGCTAACTTCTTACAGGAATTTTCTCATTGAATTCTTCGAAAAAATGTGACTATGAGTCAGGAATAATTAACATATTCATTCTATAGATGAGAAAAATTTAAACATTGCTGAATGTCACACAGCTGCTTGTGACATCTCAGGCTTGTCTTCACTACTCTACTTTTCCAGGGGTTTATGGATGGAAAGTGGTGAAGGAGAATTTAGTAAAGGAGAACAAAGTAGACATTGATGTTAACTAATTAACATGAGGGCCTCATGATTGCTTTCCAGCAAAGGCCAGCTAGGGACAGCTAGGAATTCCTTATAGGACTTCATTAAAGAGGTGACCCTAGGGCCATCACAGCTAGCTTATTTTCCTTTTCTGTTTGTGAGCTTGCCAGCTATCAGCAGGCTAAGTGCTTAAGTAAACAAGAAAGGAAGATGAAAGCTAAAATTGAATTACTGTATTATTGTTTGTTCTCTAACATTTAGAAATAGTGAACCCACAAAAAATAAGTTCATTTTCTGCATACCAGATTTCATGGTAAGATGCCAGACTTAAAATTTGATGCTAAATTTTTGATTCTCAGGCCTATTCTATACTCTCTGTATCTGGAAAAGCTAGAGGAAGAACTCAGACAGACTAGCTTGAGAGTGAAGCCTCTTTGTGTGGTGGAGCTGCTTTATGAGCAGTTCACATCCTGTGTCAGAGAAAACAAAGCAATCTCAGGGATGCTGGGAGAGACATGAGATTTGCTAGGGACCAGAGAAGTGATGAGACCCCCTCTAGACTTGGTTGACAGAATATACCTCAACTGTTATGACAGTTAGTCCCTGGGTAGGTTGATTAGTGAAAAGTTCTCCCTGTGGGAATCAGCCTGCCTGGAGAGGCTGCACCAGAATTAAAGAGAAAAGCTTCTGGAAGAAAACTCAGAGGCAAATTTCCCACACTAAATTTGAAGTGAGGCTACAAATCTCTAGGAAGCAATAGTTACATAACTCAGAATAAACTCTTTCACATCTAAAACAAGAGACATATTTTTTTTTATGTTAGCCATCCACAGAAGTACTGCTAACAGCAGCAAAACACAGATACAAACCTGTGTACCTATCAATGGAGAAATGGATGATTATCCTGCTAGACAGTCACACAGGGAATGCAATGCAGTATTCAAAATCAATGTTTGAGAAAAATACACACTATAACCTTCCTCTCCCACTGATGGGAATAAAAATTACTTTTCAAGTTTACAGTCTATGGACACAGACTCATGAAAAGACAGAATTAAAAACATCACACCAGTTATAATAGCAATTTTGTGAAGTATAACATAAATTATAAAGTTAAGTTTAATTTTTTTAAAGTTCTCTTCATTTAAGAATTATTAGAGAAACAACAAACTGGACAATGTGATAATATAACAGGTTGTTTGTAAAATAATATTCCTGGTCAAAGTAACTTTAATTGCCATAATAAAAGTTATTTTGATGTACAAAAAAAAAAAAAATCTATAACAAGGGAGTGGATAAAATACTTAGATTTTTTTGTAAATGAAGGCATTATATATCAATATGTGTGGCGGTACTTAAAAAGACAAATATAAATTTGAATACACTCATCATAAACCAAAAAGAAAGAAAAATTAACTCCTTGTTCCACTACAAAAAGCTAGAGAACAAGCAACTGAGTAAGCATAAAGAAAAATAATTACGCAAATCAATAAAATTGGAGAACTAATAAAAATTTAAATTATTGCTGAATGTGGTAGTACAGTCCTATAATCCCAGCTACTTGGGAGGCTGAGAGAGAAGGATCCTAAATTCACGATCAACTTGTCTTAAAATAACAAATTTTTAGAAGAGGGGCTGAAAATGTAGCTCAGCAGTAAAATGCTTGTCTAGTGTGCACAAAGACTTGGGTACAATCCCCAGCACTAAAACAGATACAGGGAGAAAAAAAGAAAAAAGGAAGAAAAAAAGAAAAAGTCATCTCAATTCTTTGAAAACAGTAGTATTCTTATCAAAATGTACAAAACAAAACCTCAAATAAAATAAGAAATAAAAAAGATTTAAATGAAGGAAAGATTTGATTTTTACAAGCATATGATCACAACTGCTGTACACTAATAAATTTTACAACCTAGATTGTCAGTGAATTTTTTCAAGAAAAATATAAAATACTAAGATTGATTCTTTTTTTAACTTTTATTTAAAGAAGGGGGAAGCAAAACAAAAAAGGATAGAAACAATACAGAATTTCAAAAAAATAAACAGTAAGAAATCACTATTTGATACATTACATAGTGTCTTCTTGCATATAGTTGTTCAAGTTACAAAATTAAAGCATACAAAGTGGACATTCAAACAGTGAGGCTGCAAACAGTTCTGTTCACCAATCCAACAAAAACTTAGTAACATGGTTATCAATCCTACACACTTCAGTATACATACAGTTATCTCTTTTAGAGCACTTTCTTTTCCTCCTCTTGCTTTTTTAAAATTTTTTTATTTAAAGAAAAAATTTTGAAACAGAGGGTAGAAAAATACAAAATCTCAAAAACAAAGCAAAACAAAACAAAATAGTAGCCAGTAAGAAATCACTAGTTGATAATTACATGCTTTCTTCTTAGATGCAGTTGTTCAAGTTACAAAAGTAAAGTCCACAAAGTGGACATCCAAACAGTGAGATTGCAGTCAGTTTTGCTCATCCATCCAACTAAAACTTTAGCAACATGGTTATTAATTCCACACACTCAAACATACATGCAGTTATATCCTTTAGAATACTCTCTTTTCCTTTTTTTTCCTTTACAATAACTATAATCCATTCTCGTAAACTACTTAGAAATTCTACACATGTATAAGTTTCTACACATATACCTAGCCTTTCTGTATTAGAGGGAGAAACAAATTAAAACAAGTCAGCAATACAAATTCCTACAGAAACATGAAATGAAAAGAACATACAAAAACACAACACTAGGTCATCTATGGTAGTCACTATGATGTCTGTTATTTTCAATAAAATTGTCTATATCATCAAATATAATATAAACTTAGCATTGCA